>PISW01003863.1:0-156903 GCA_004023785.1 Mungos mungo
TGGGGACCCGGAGCTGAGTCAGGGAGGGACAAGGATGGGTGGAGCGGTGGCGAGAAGAGTGAGAGTGAGGGGCAGGTTGAGTGAGGGGGCAGGGGAGCAGACACGGGGGGCGGGGCGGGGGAGGGGGCGGGGCTGGGGAGTCAGGGCCGAGGGCTGGGGTAGGAGGAGATGAGGGGAGCTCCTTGGTGAGTCATATCCCTATTTGCGGGGAGATCTCAGGTCAGAGAACAGTGGGAGATGTGGGGGCGGGGCCGGGGTGGGGGGGAACCTCGGGCTATGGGGGTGCTGACAGACACCGTGGTGGAATCCTTCCGGTGCTCCGGGCCTTTGGAGCTTCCCAGGCTCCCCTCCGAACAGTGGCCTGGATGCTGAGGGCATGATGCCTGTCCAAACCAAAGATGGCCACTTCCTGCCATCAGCCTGAGCTCCTGTCACCACCCAGCCCAGGGGACAGCCAGCCTCCCGGGGGGCTCTACAATCAAGCGTCAACCTTGGACCAGGCGCTGGGGCTAGCAGGCCAGCTGCAGGGTGGAAATTGGCCCCTTGAATCCAGGAGACCAGGAGGCCCAGGGCTGGGGGAAGCCTGGAAGGGCTGGGAGCTTCCTGAGGAGTGGGTAAGGCCCTGGGGGGACTCGGAGCAGAGGGGGGCCGAAGCTGACAGAGCACGGGGGGGGGGGCATATGGGGGGGCAGGGAGGAGCTGGGGACTCCCGTAATTTGAGGGCACATTTTCTTTTGAAGTTTGTTGGCATAATCTTCGTTCTGTGTGGCCTGGGAACATTCACCTGTCTGTCTAGTAAACCCAAGTTCCCTCCTCACCTCCCCTCCAAGATCCGGTCACCTCGGACCTGCGGCTCGCCTGTTTCTGTGGCCAGCACTCAGCAGCCGCGTGGCTGCCCCAGTCAGAGGCCGAGACGCGGTGCAGCTGCTGAGGGGGCCTGGGCCCGGGCGCCCATTCCATCTTGGCCCGCCCCCCATCCCCAACCCCCCTGGAAGCAGGGCCCAGGTCTTCCAGTTTC
This sequence comes from Mungos mungo, assembly GCA_004023785.1. NCBI lineage: Eukaryota > Metazoa > Chordata > Mammalia > Carnivora > Herpestidae > Mungos > Mungos mungo. The sequence goes on from PISW01003863.1 coordinate 1,019, forward strand.
CAGATGCCCCCAAGGCCCTGCTGCAGCATACTCGTTCTCAGCTTGGGTCCCACGGCACTTGGAAGACCTGGACGCTGTCCTGTGTCCGTTCTGTCCTGTGTCTGTCCAGCCCTGATGCACCGCGGGCTCAGGAGCGCATGAGAAGTCTCTGTCTGGGGTGGAGGCAGAGGTGAAGCCCAGTAGGCCCCTGACTCCCCTGCTGAGCACCTCCCCCAAGATGCACCCCTCCTGACTGCCCTCCAGCATCACCTTGAAGCCTGTTTGAACCTCAGTTTCTCCATTTCTAGAAGTGGCATAAGAAAAGAAGGACTAGGGACACCTGGGTGGCTCAGTCAGTTAAGCCTCCAACTTCGGCTCAGGTCAGATCTCACATTTGTGGGTTCAAGCCCCGCGTCGGGCTCTGTGCTGACAGCTAGCTCAGAGCCTGTAGCCTGCTTCCGGTTCTGTGTCTCCTTCTCTCTCTGACCCTCCCCCTCTCATGCTCTGTCTCCCTCTATATCAAAAATAAATAAAACATTAAAAAAATTTTAAAAAGAAAAAGAAGGACTAGGGAGCAGGAAATAGAGCAAGAATTGCTTCCTGCGAGGATCAGGTCCATAAGGGAGAGGTTACAGGAATAAAGACTGGAATCCGTCTCCTGGGCCGGTCAGCTTTCCTCCCCGGGCCCAGGTCTCCGGCTGGGAAGTCCTCCTCCCTGAAAAGGCCCCGCACATTGCAGCTCCCTCGGGTCCTCATCAGTCATCCACGTACCCTCTGACTGTGCCCGGGGCCCCCAAACCAAACTTGTACAGTCTAGACCACAGCCAAAGGCAAGAAGCCTGGCCCCTCCTGGAAGTTTCCAAAGCTCCTTGAAGGAAAGTCAGATGGTTGGCTCTGTTCAGCAATAGAGAGAGAGAGAGACAGAGAGAGAAGAGCAGACTCAGAGAGAGAAACACAGAAGTCGAAGTGGTGAGGGACAGATCTCCAGGCCCAGTGAAATGGGTAGAAACCTGGAGAAGGAAAGGAGTTGGGGGAGACACACACACACACACACACACACACACACACACACACGGAGTAACAGACGGGGTGGGGGTAATTCAGAGACAAAGACACTGAGTCAAGCCTGAAACAGAGACACACAGACCTAAAGAGAAATTTCCGCATGCCTGCTTGTCCTCCGCCGCCCTCAGCTTCAACCACTCAACAGTGGGGGCCAATGACGTTTTCCTCTTCAGTACCACCAAGTCCCTTAAATATTCAAGATTTTCGGGGCACGTGGGTGGCTCAGTCGGTTATGCACCCGACTTCAGCTCAGGTCATGATCTCATGGTTCATGAGTCGAGCCCCACGTCAGGCTCTGTGCTGACAGCACAGAACCTGCTTCAGATCTTCTGTTTCTGCCCTCCCTCCAAATAAACATTTAAAATTTGAAAAAAATTCAAAACACTCCCCGTCCCTGCCCCAGCTCTCCATCGTTCTCCAACTCGCCCGATGCCCACCCTCATCTGCTGACGGTTCCACCTCCTCTCAGACTCCCTCCAGCTCTTGTCACAATCGGACGAGCTCTCCAGATCTGGCCTCCTGCCATCTCTTCTCCTGATTCCTCTTTCTGTTTATCTGTGTCCTTTTCTGGCTGACCTGAGAGCACAGCGCCAGGATGAGGGCCAGGAAATGAAATGGCCAGAGTGAGGTAAGGGGAAAACGTGGAAAGGTCAGAGGACAGTGGAAGAGAAGAGGCAGAGCGGGCCTGGACGTGGGACAGCCTGGGCCACAGCGGCAGAAGGAGCTGAGCAGGTCCGGAGACGGGGCAGTCGTGGCCGGAACAACGCTCAGAACCAGGGATGGCTCCAGGGTCCGACTGAAGTCAAGGGAAGGAGGAGAGAGAGTTTCTGAAGACGGAGCAGGTGCAGATCTGGGGCCGGGACACAGCTGAGGCGGGAAGCCCGGCTGCAGGCATCCCTGTACCAAGAAATGGCCAACGGAGCCCAGTCTCGTGAGAGCGTGTTGGGATCGTGAGACTTCAGGGTGATCGCCCCCAACCCCCCTCCCAGACGCACATTGTCCCCGGATGTGATGAGCAGGTGAAAGCAGGTCAGAAAAGGAGGGGCCCTTCTGGCTGCCCTTCTCCTGTTCTCTCGACATCCTCTGTCAGGCCCACCCTTCACGCTCTCCTGATGCGCCCTCGGCTTCCGGATCGCTGACAAGGTCATCGTAGTTCACGCAGATGCTGCTCTGGGGCATAAAGTAAGTCACACAAAGGCAGACTGGCTCGTGGTTTTTTTTTTTTAATGTTTTATTTTATTTCTTATCTTATTTTATTTTTGAGAGACAGAGCGTGAACAGGGGAGGGTCAGAGAGAGAAAGAGACACAGACTCTGAAGGAGGCTCAGGCTCCGAGCTGTCAGCACAGAGCCCAACTCGGGGCTCGATCCCATGAGCTGTGAGATCATGACCTGAGCCGAAGTCGGAGGCTTAACTCACTGAGCCACCCAGGTGCCTCGTGTTTCTTCTATCTTTTCTTTCGTCCTTCCTCCCCACCTAACCGCCCCCCCCCTCTCTTTTTCTTTTTTTCCCCCTAGATTTTTTTCTCCATCTTCCAAACTATGGGCTTGATTCAGACGAACCAAAGGTGGATAAACACCTCAAGCTACTAGACGGGCCTGGAGGGGGTCCCACCAAGGAGTATGTGAGGTTCAGGCTCTAGGTCCATGTGAAATGCAAACTGCTGAGGACTCAGAGCCAGGGTGGGAGCTGAGGGAAGGAACCCAAGGCTGAGAGAGAGAAGCTGGAAAGGCCCTTGGGGTCGGGAGTTCCCTGCTCTGCCCAGGAGAGGCAGAAAATGAGTCGGCAAGGGGTGCTGGGCGGGCTCAGTCAGTAGAGCCTGTGACTCTTGATCTTGGGGTTAATGTTGAACTGCACGTTGGGTATAGACATTACTTAAAAATAAAATCTTTGGAGCCGCCTGGGTCGCTCAATCGATTAAGCATCCGACTTTTGATTTCGGCTCAGGTCATGATCTCACAGTTTGTGTGTTCGAGCCCCCTGATTGGGCTCTGTGCTGGGCTTGGAGGCTGCTTAAGATTCTCTCCTTCCCTCTTCCTCTACTCCTCCCCTGCTCTGTAGTGTTCTCTTGCTCTCTCTCTCTAATAAATAAATTAATGAAAGTAAAATTAAATTAAATTAAATCTTTGGGGAAAACCAGAAAACGAGTCTGGCGAAATGGGTATTATAGGCCAACTAGGCTGAGTGACGTGACCACCCGCCCCCCGCCCCAGGCAGCTCCTCGCCTAAATCCCAGCTGTTGGGAGGCCAGCCTGTCCCAGGGAGAAGGCTGGCTTTCAGATTTCAGTCAGGCACGTTACAAGTTGGGGGTTTCTAGACATTTTGTTACCGTGCTCTGGGAAGACGGAGGACCGTCTCTGCCGGACTCCAGGAAAGCCGGACTTGGGCCGATGAGACTTTGGGAGCTCTCGTTGGTTCTCGGCTTCAAGGACAAGTGGGAAACAGGCTTTGTAACCTTCCCGCACGTACTGTCGCCAGGCTGTTCGCTCAGAGGACCCCTGAACTACAGGCCCGCCCAGCCCGCAGCCGTGTCTGCATTTCTGGGGCATGACTGGGAAGGAGCTGACCTGTGGAGGCCACGGGCAACAGCAGCAGCCTTCACCCCCATTTGCAGCCCAGGGCTGGGGACACACGTCCGGCTTCTGTGCTGGGCATGGAAATCTGTCTGCATTTGCTCCTGTGGCCAAAACTCCTCAGCTTGGGTGTGGGCCTCTTGGTCCTTCCCCGGGGCCTGGAGGGGCAGGGGAAGAAGGGTGGGGGACCTGGCTGGAATTAAAGGGAGATACCAGGGAGATGCAGGAGTTGTTTGTTTTTCTGTTCTTCTGCCCCTTCCCCCACGAGGCCCCCATCCAGCTTCCAAGGCTGGGCAGCTTCTGGCCTGGATCTTATAGGGAGAAACTCGGTGCCCTTGATCTTGGGTTCCAGATGCCACAGCACCTCAGTTTCCTGGCGTCGTATGAGCCTAGGAGGCGAGCTGAAATAAGGAATTATTCTTCCCAGGACTCGGTAGCGGAAAGTTCTCCAAGATTCAGGCATTTCTCCTCACCCCCAACTCACCCACCCACACGCACACGCGCGCGCGCGCGCGCACGGTGTGCCCTGACAGCAGGCTCTACCGCCCTCTAGTGGCGAGAGCAGAAAGGACGCTCCCACCCAGCCAACCGGGACCTTCAAGCCTCTAGCAGCAAAGTCGTCTGCAAGACCACCCACAGCAGTTTATAAATGAGAAAGCTGGGGCGGCCCGCAGTCACTCCGAGAGTCAGGGGCACTGCCGGGACCAGAACCCAGGTCTCCCGACTCCTACTTTCACGGCCTCCCCCATCTGACTCATCCTTGGGGAGGACAGATGCAGTGGGAAAAGTGTGTCCCTCCTCGCCCCCTGCAGAGCCACGCCTGCACCTCAACTCCTCTCGCAGCTTTGCTGACAGGGGTCCTTCTCAGGACCTAGCCGCCCTCTGACAGTCTTTCAGTTTCGTTCTGGACCTCGCGCCCCTCCCGTCGCCACGGCGACAACACTGTCCGTTCCCGCAGCTACCCAGGTCTCCTGTCTCCACGGTAACTGGTGCTTTGCGACCTCCGGTTTGCAGCCGGTCGCGCTGCCAGTGCCGCAGTGGTTGCCAGGCGACGGCGGCGCGCGGCAGGGACCCCAGAGCTTCCTGAGGGGCGGGGGTCAGGCGGGGGGAAGGAGGGTCATGGCGCTGGCGGGGGACCCGGGGGGCTCGGGCTGGACCTGGCGGCCGGTGGCCCGGGACGCGCTCCTGGCACGGGCCTTCCATTCCTGCACTGAGCTGCGAGGACGCTTCTACCTGGTGGGGGGCCTCCCAGCGGGAGGGGCGACGGCGCCGAGCGACGACACGGTGGTCTTCGACCCGGTGGGGGGCCAGGCCGTGCGGCTGGGGGCCCGGGGCGGCCCGCGGCGCAGCCACCACGACGCGGCGCCGGTGGCCGGGCGCTGGCTCTGTGTGGTGGGCGGCTGGGACGGCTCGCGCCGCGTGGCCACGGTGGCCGCGCTGGACACCGAGCGCGGAGCGTGGGAGGCGTGGAGCGCGACCCCCGGCAGCTGCCCCCCCGCTGGCCTCAGCAGCCACACCTGCACCCGCGTCTCCGACCGCGAGCTGCGGGTGGCAGGCCGGGAGGGCGGGACCCGCACTCAGCGTCGCTTCGGCAGCGTCTACACGCTACGGCTGGACCCGGGCGCCCGCACCTATAGGTACGGGGGTGGGGGGGCTGGCCCCCTACCTTCATCGGGGCGCTGGAAAAGCGCCGGCGAACGGAACCGCAGGCACTCGGGCCACATCCGCACCCCGCCGCGACCGAGTTGGGGCGCTCGCTCTCTGCCAGTGCTCCCAGCTCTCATCCGACCGCTGCTCGCCCCCGCCCGCCTCCTTTCTCGGCTTGCCACAATAGACCAGGGCTGGGGAAAACGCAGTATAGCGCTTGCATTTTCCAGAAAACCCAACTCAGGCCCGAACGCCCGCATATCCGCAGCTATAAGGAAGAGGCCTGCCACACAGCCTCCCGCTCAGGTCACAGCGCCGCCCTGCTCCGAACTCCGGGGCCGCGCCCGGGCCACCAGCTCGTGCTGTTTGGGGGCTGCACCTCGGCAGACCCAGAAGTAGCCGGGCACTGGGGTCACGGGAAGCTGAAGGTATCACCGACTCCCATCCTGCTGGGGTGGCAGGGGGCTGGATGGTGAGGCCCAATCCCTCCAGCTGCCCTTCTTTCTCCCGTAAGGAGGAACTGCCCACCGCCCCCCATCTGATGGCGCAGCTTGCCAGGCTTGTGGGCACTGGGCAGGGGTCCCAGCAGGGGCCCCGGGGCCTGCGGCACCACTCGTGCTCAGTGGTGGGGCCCTTTGCAGTGCTGTTTGGCGGAGAAAGTCTGACCAGAGCCCGGGACACCATCTGCAACGACCTGTACATCTATGACACCCGTGAGGGCCGGCTGGTTGGGGGAGGAAGGGGGCGGGGCGGAGACCCGGGAACCTGCCCACGCAGAAAGGAAGAGGACGGAGTGGTGCGCAGGGAGGAGGAAAACCGGGCAGGAGGCGCTGAGCAGGGCTTGGGAGGCCCAGGAGCCGGGGGCCCCACACCACCGGCCCCTCCGCCACACCCTCTGCTCTTCCCCTGCAGGCGGGTCTCCTCCTCTGTGGTTCCGCTTCCCCTGCGCAGACCCGGGCCTGAAGCGCGTGGGCCACCGCACCTGCCTCTGGAACGACCAGCTGTACCTGGTTGGGGGTTTTGGCGAGGACGGCAGGACGCCCAGTCCGCAGGTCTGCATCCTGGACCTTTTCGTCTAAAGGCCAGCGCCGAGCCTCACCGCCAAGGCCCTGCTTTGTGGCAGAGCTTTGCCCCTGGAGGTCTCTGCCTCAATTCACATGCTTATTAAATTTCAATCTGAGCGTCAACATTGGTCTCTGAATCTTTTTGGGGGGAGGGAGGTAAATAAGATGACACATCTTTATTTGCAAGGAAAAGGATAAAATACGGGGCCTCCTCTGGAACTGGGAGCCATTAGCCTGACGGAACCAAACCCCACAAATCAGAGGCTTTTCCATGCCTCATGCAGATCCCGCCCCTCATACTGGGAGAAAGCTTGAGGCTGGAGCTAGGCATTCTGACCAAAACATTTAATTAACAAAAAATATTACAATAGCAGAGAAAATAATAATAATAACAATAAAGAGAAATGAGAAGAGGTGGGAGTCAGGGTAGAAAAAAACCGCAGGGGCCTCGGTCCCTAGGAGACCAGCACCCCGGCTGAGGTGGACTTCGCCCCGGCCCCTTCGGGGTTCTCCTTGGCTGCTGGCTTCTCATCCTCCCCCATGAGGCGGATGTTGTGCTTTTCCCGGAATTCATTTAACTCTCTTCCCTTTGCCTGCAGCTGCTGTGTAAGTGTCTCAATGATCTTCTGTATCTGGAGGGCAAGCGAAAGGGGTCAGAGGAGGATTTCAGGACCACCTTTCCCGACGTGGTACGGACTACAGTTGACCGACGTGCAGGAGAGAGGACACCTCTAACCTCACCTTTTACCAAGTATGAACAGTAGAGCCCGGACACGGAAAGGATGCCTTTCTCGAACACAATGGGGTACGGACTTTAGTGCATTAAGGACCACTTGGGCTGTTTATTTTTAAAATGCCGCCCCCTGGGGCACCTGGCTGGCTCTGTCAGTAGAGTATGTAATTCTTTTTTTTTTTTTAATTTTTTTAATGTTTTATTTGTTTTTGATAGAGAGAGAGATAGAGCATGAGAGGGGGAGGGGCAGAGAGAGAAAGAGACACAGAATCCGAAGCAGGCTCCAGGCTCTGCGCTAGCTGTCAGCACAGAGCCTGACGTGGGGCTCAAACCAACGAACGTGAGATTTGACCTGAGCCGAAGTCGGAGGCTTAACCGACTGAGCCACCCAGGTGCCCCAAGAGTATGTGATTCTTGATCCTGGGGTTGTGGGTCTGAGGCCTACGTTGGGCACAGAGATGAACGTAAAAAAAAAAAAAAGCCACCCCACAGGCCCCCTCGCCAGTTGTCCTGAATCAGTGGGCCCAGGTTTTTAAATCAGGCCTCCAGGTGACCTGGAAGCAGGTATGCCCGGACCACGCTGTGAGGGTCTCACTGGCTCCTCTCCGCAGGGGACCCAGGTCCCGGCACACAGGGGAAAGGCTGACAGCCAGCAACGCTGCCTGTGTGAGGCGTCAGACTTTAGCAAAGCATAAAAAGCACAGGCTAACAGGCTACGTGTGCGGTCTTCAACATGGGTTCCTACCCACCTTCCTCCACCAGTGCCCCGACCCTGGCCTCGCCCCCCCCTCCCCTCTGCTGCCCAGAGCTCCCAGGAAGGGACTCTCGCTCACCTGCTCTTTGTTGTTCTCCAGGGCTGGCAGCACCTCCTTGACCGTCCGCTCCACCAGCACGCCTCCGACCATGCGGTAGCACTTGCGGGCTTCGTCCACCTCCTTCAGGGTGTCGATCACCAGGCTGGGGGGATGGCAGGCGGCTTGGAGGACAGGCCCACCCACCCCGCCGCAGCCCGCCCACCTCTCCTGCCCACGCCCCCCCAGCTTCCTCACCTGTGCTCATTCAACTCCATCTCCAGCTCAGCGGCTTTGGATGCCAGGCCCCGCTGCTCCTGTCGGAGGCGGTTGAAGCCCGCAATAACCTTCGAAGGTGAGAGAGTTAAATGAGAGAGAGACCGTGCACACAGCAGAGGGCCACGGCTCAGCACAGGACGGCCAGCTGTGGGCAAGCCATGGACGCCCTGCCTGGGTAAAGGAGTAGACCCACTGTCGTCTCTACCTTCAGTCTGCCTGGGAGCCGTTCACTCAACAGCGGAGCCCGCCCCAGCCCGCACCGCGTGAGAGCCTGCTGGTCCCTCCCGCAGCTCCCTGTGGGCTGAGAACACGCATCTGTGACTCGGGGCCGGTGGGGAGGCGCTGGGGCACCTGCAGGGACGCGCAGACTTGCAGGGAAAGAAGGCTGTCGGAAAGTCACCGCGGACAGGAAGTCCCGTTTGGATCTGCCCAGCACCCCCACACAGGGGAACCGCCCCCCCCCAGCTCAGGGGGTGGCTGTGGGGCCACTATTCCCAGGACCCTTGGCCCTTGACCACAGGGCAGTGGCCTGTTCTAGACCAGAGCCTCCGTCCAGGGACTGACATGGGGGGTGGAAAGACACAGGCTGGGAAGATGCTCGGAGTGAAGACAAGCGCTCGTCCGGCAGAGCGGACTCCCCGTGCCTCTTCCTGAAATCCCCAAAGCTGCCCTCATCCTTGGACTTGGTGTGACCCCATTATTTAACCCTTCTTTTCACGGTGTTCCAATTCTGTGACCTACCCACTATCCTACCAAAACACTACTTAAAAAAAAAAAGTTAGTCCAAGTCCATTTCTGTAGCCTAGAAACCCTAACTAAGTAGGCTTCCCGAGAGACGGCCCTACGTGAAGCCTGAAGGATGAGAAAGCGGGGGAGGCCCGGGGGCAAAAGCGGCTCGGAAGGAACGGACGCAGAGGCCCAGAGGGGTGATCACTACCAGCTCCTTGTCCCCCAGAAGAGCGCGGGGAACGTGAGACAGTGTGGAGACCGGGCTGGGTACTGAAATCACCACCACCACCGCTCAGTACAGGGCGCGGAGGGCTGTGTTTGGACAGAAGAATCAGATAAAAGGTAGAAAATGTAATGAGGAAAGAAAATTGGGGGGATGGCCGGTGGGGGGAACATGGGGCCCGGAGACAAAAACCAGGTTCGCTTTGTCTCTGCCTCATACTGGCTCTGTGTCCTTAGACATTGAACCCTGCGGCTCCCCACCCTGGTGGCGTGCCCAGGAAGGCATCCTCAACACCGCACGGGGGAGCCTCCGAACAATCACGCTCTCACCGGGTGAGGCGCAGGCGCTCCCGCGTCCTTCTAACGTGCATCCAGAACTGGGGGCCCCCGGGTGGTCCTCCCTGGGCCTTAGCTCTCTCACGCGGGGAAAACACGGTCACCTGCCTCACAAAGCTGCTGTGTGGTGTGGGCTGGTTAGGAAAGGGCTTGGAGGCTGTTAACTATGGTCACGGTCATGGGCTTCTCCCCAAACCCACAGTGGCCCCCTGGCCCTTCCTGATCAGCTGCGAGCGGTGGCCCCCCCATGCAAAGTGCACCCCGTCTCTCACTCCCACCAGATCCTGTGCAGGCCAGCGCCAGCCTCCCCTCTCTGTGTTCTCCAGCTCCTTCCACAAGGCTCATCTGCGGCTAACTCAGGTCCCGCTGGCTGGCCTGTACCACCCCTACATCCCTTTTCCTGCTCAAAAAGTAAGAAGACTGCCTGGCACCCTGTCACTCCAGTGCCTCCTCCTGGCCACCAACCTTTCATCCATGCACTTCACTCACTCACTGCAACAAATGCTTTGAAATCTAACTCAAGGGGTGCCTGGGTGGCTCAGTCGGTTGGGCGTCCGGCTTCGGCTCAGGTCAGATCTCACGGTTAGTGGGTTCGAGCCCCGCGTCGGGCTCTGTGCTGACTGCTAGCTCAGAGCCTGGAGCCTGTTTCAGATTCTGTGTCTCCCTCTCTCTCTCTCTGACCCTCCCCTGCTCGCACTGTCTCTCTCTGTCTCTCAAAAATAAACAGAAAGCGTTAAAAAAAAATTAAAAAAAAAAAAAAGAAATCTAACTCAACTGTAAGCCGTCTGTCCTTCACCTCCATTGCCTATACCTAATATTCCACTTACGCTTAGCTTCTCCTCCCCTATCAGTGTTACAGGATCAAAGTAATTTCATCTAAGGAAATGCCACAACTAAGCCCGATTCTAGAAGCTCTCCGAGCACCCACATGAGCCTCTCTTCTGGATGTATTCTGTTAAACACATTAATGAAATGAGCTTAAGAGTCTAAAATTTCTGAGGCCTAAACTTATTTTCCTTAGTACTCAGAAGTCTACTTTTCAACCACCAGTTTAACACAACTAAAGGCAAAAAAGGATTTTTTAACAACTCCAATTTTTCTTCAAACATTCTTGCTAATTAACACCCCCTACTTCCTCTTGGCCCAATTTATGAACTTTTAATCAAATGTCAAACTAAAATAAATCTATGTAATTGTATGAGTTATCCACAGTTACGGAAATTTTCAGCCACTGGTGTACTTAAAGGAAATGAAATCTCTCAGTAACTAACGTAACCTGCGAATTAGATGCAAAATAAGCCAACATTACCCTGCCGTGAAAACGGAAAGGCTGTGATGTGTTCCCACATCTTCCTCTTAACAGACAACTTGTCTAATGGTCTCTCCCTTACGGCCAGACTGACCTTCCTCCTGGCATTCTCCTGAAGTCTGGCGGGGGAAGGGAGGGCTAGGTCAGTGTTGATTCTCTCAGCCCTACTAAAATCACCCTCTTACATGTAAACATCCCTACTGAAAAAGAACCCAATTAAATTAAAATACCAACTGTTTATCCTGTTCAAAAGCAACTTCAATCCTGGCAACTCTACAGAGCTCTTTACATTCTTATAATTGGCAAGGACAATTTTACACAGGACGTGGCTTTCTTCTTCTCCTCCCCCCTCCCCATTACTGACATATAATTGACATATTATATTGTTAAGTTTAAGGTATACAACGTTATGGTTTAATATATGTATATACTGTGAAATGACTGCCGCAATAGTTAATACATCCCATATGTTAACCCTTTCTGTGTGTTCATGTATAAATGAGTATCAAGTCCTTAAATTTTTTGGTAGAAAAGCTTTCCAATTTTAGTGCATTTCTAATTTTCAAACATGCAGCCTGCCTTCTAATCTTTATTGTTGTCTTCTTTGAAATTTAAAATATGCAAATGCAACCTCTTTTTAAAAATTTTTTCAATGTTTATTTTTGAGAAAGAGACAGTGTGAGCAGGGGAGGAGCAGAGAGAGAGGGAGACACAGAATTGGAAGCAGGCTTCAGGCTCTGAGCTGTCAGCGCAGAGCCCAATTCGATGCGGGGCTCAAACTCAAGAACGTGAGATCATGACCTGAGCTTACCGGACTGAGCCCCCAGGGCGCCCCTGCAACCTCTTTTAAAATACCTGTTTTTTCCATAGTTCTACAGCATTGCAGCGTCCTTCCGCAGTTTGTAAGTAAAAGAACACTACTACGTGCCAGGCACTCTGCTAGACTCTGTCTCATTTCATTCTAAAACAAACAAAAATAAGTATAAGACCTGCACCTTCATTTTATGAGTCAGTAGGCCAAGGATGGTGGAGAGAGAAAGAGGGAGAGAGAGAAGAGGGAGGGGGAGAGGGAAAATGTGTAAATAACACAGCGAGCCGCAGAACTGGTACCTCTGGCCGGCTCTGCTGAACTCTAAGGATCCTTTCCTGCTGACGTATTATTCCTGGCTTGTCATACATCACCTCTCGGGGAGGTCAAATTAGAGGTGTCTGGGGGCGCCTGGGTGGCTCAGTCGGTTAGGCGTCCAGCTTCGGCTCAGGTCATGATCTTGCGGTTCGTGGGTTCGAGCCCCGCATCAGGCTCTGTGCTGACAGCTAGCTCAGAGTCTGGAGCCTGCTTCAGATTCCGTGTCTCCCTCTCTCTCTGCCCCTCCCCCACTCGCACTGTCTCTCTCGCACTGTCTCTCTCTCTCTCTCTCTCTCTCTCTGTCTCTCAAAAATAAATAAAAAACATTTAAAAAAAAACCTCAAATTAGGGGTGTCTGGCTGGGCTCAGCTGGAAGAACATGCGACTCTTGATGTAGGGATTGTGAGTTCAAGGCTCACACTGGGTGTAGTGATCACTTAAAAAAATCTTTAAAAAAAAATCAAACTATTTTTGTATGATTTATTTTTGTTTTCTTTTTTCTTTCGCTTTCTTTAATCAATTCCATCTAGTTTCAGCAACTTTAAAAAAAATCTGCAATCAATACCCTTATCTCCAAAATGTCCCTTGGTCTTCTTACCTACATGATTTTACTCCTATTGGTTCACTGAAGAATAGAATAACAGGTCAAGAACTAGGACTGGATGCATCTAGAAAAGCATTTTGTGGGGTCTCACTCACTAAGTATCTTCTTCTCAGCTCAGTGCCCCCTTTCCCTGACAAACACACCAGCTATCTAAGAAAACTGCTTGGGGCACCTGGGGGGCTCCATCGGTTAAGCCTCCAACTTCAGCCCAGGTCACGATCTCATGTTCGTGGGTTCAAGCCCCACATCGGGCTCTGTGCTGGCAGCTCAGAGCCTGGAGCCTGTTTCAGATTCTAAGTCTCCCTCTCTCTCTGCCCCTGCCCACTCATGCTCTGTCTCTCTGTCTCAAAAATAAATAAAACATTTAAAAAAAATTTTTTTTCAAAGAAAACTTCTTGACCTTATATTACTCCAACAAATAACGGTTCTAAGCCCTTCTCTTCATCTTTTTTTTTTTTTTTTAAGTAGGCTTACCAACTGCATGGAGCCTGATGCGGGGCCCAACTCACAGCCCTGAGATCAGGACCTGAGCTGAGATCAAGATTTGGACACACAACTGACTGAGACACCCAGGTGTCCCTTCATCATTTTTTTTCGGACCAGTCTATACTCGCTGCTTTGACTTACTTCCCTCCAGCTCATTCCCAACCCACTTTACATTGCTTTCTGTCTATACTGGTTATTAAACTATTATTATTTATTAAACTAACTTCTCAAAGATCATGAACAGCCTCCTGCCTAATCCAACAATGTTTTCTGTTTTCACTCTGCTTCTTTGGAACTCTCTTTCTTTAAGCAGCAACACGGCTCCGTGTGGCTGGCCCAGACTTGTGAGTCTAAGTTGGACGGGTTCATAGCCCAGGTTTGCGGTTTACCTGCTGTATGACCGAGTTACTTAACTTCTCTTGGCTTCCTCTTTTATAAGATGGGAGTTCATATACCATAAAGCGGGGTTTCCAAACATCAGCACTATTAGTGTTTTGGGCAGGAAAATACTTTCCTGGGGGGGCGGGGGACTGTCCTGTGCAGCGTAGGATATTTAGCAACCTCCCCGCTCCCACCTATGAAAAGCCAGCAGCAACTCCTACCTGTGACCATCAAAAATGTCTCCGGGCCTTGCCACATGCTTCTGGGGGGCAGAGCCGCTGCCTCGGGGCAGCGGTGAGGACTAAAGGAGGCACCGTGTCCAGGGCCCGGGCAAGGTGCGTTCTCTTCTCCCTTTCGGCTTCCAGGACCCTTCAGTTCGTGGGGTCTCCAGCCTGTCCTAACTCTCCGTTCCCCTCCTGAGATTCCTCCTCGCATCCCAACAACAGAGAAGGATCTAAGATTCCTTCCGTAGCACCTCTCCCTTTACGACCTGTGCTACTTCAGTCAGTATTCTTGGCTATGTCTGTGGCTCCAACAACTGCCTTCACTCTACTGCCTGCAAACCCAGGCCTCAGAGATTCTGGACACGCATCTTCCGAGTTAGAGGAACGCGCTCGGAGGTCGGTCAGAAACGGCTTCAAAGTCTAACCCAGGAGCAAGTTACCTCTTTTTGGAATCTCAGCTTCTTCACCAATAACATAAAGGTTAGTATCTGTCTCCGAGGATGTTTGTGAAGATCGATTAGTTACACCAAGAACTGACGACAATGTCCGGCAGAAAACAGACTGTCAATAAACGGTAACTATCGCTTGGAACCTTCCCACGTAAATGTCCCACGGGAACCTTAAACTCTGGTCATTCAAAGCCAAACTGATCATCTTTCTTTCTTTCCTTAATTTTAAAAAATGTTTTATTACAAAAAAATGTTTTATTTATTTTTGAGAGAGAGAGACAGCGTGAGCAGGGGAGGGTCAGAGAGAGAGAGGGAGACACAGAATCCGAAGCAGGCTCCAGGCTCTGAGCTACCTGTCAGCACAGAGCCCGACACGGGGCTCGAACCCACGAACCGTGAGATCATGACCTGAGCTGAAGCTGAATGCTTAACTGACAGAGCCACCCAGGCGCCCCCAAACAAATCATCTTTCACCCTGCTTTATACTGCTTCCTTGTCTCCCCTACTTCTGCTAATGACACCCCCCAGCCCTCCAGGTAGGAAACCCTGGCTTCACCTTGGGTCACACCTTTATCACGACAACTGCCAAATTTATTGCATCCACCTCAGCAATTTTTCTTAGGCTTGCTGACATCACCTTCGCTCAAGTCTTCATTATTTCTTGTCTAACATCCTCCCGCAGTCTTCTAGATTATCTCCCTATTTTTGGACTCTCCAAATTCATCCTATATGCTGCTGGTAATTTAATTTTCCTAACACTTGGATGACACAGAAAAATGTTTGTGATGTATTAGGCTTAAAACATAGATTACAAAATGGTACACACTGTATGATACTAATGTCACAAAGTATGTTAATATGTAAATAACACACATCCTTCCTTCCCATCTACACACACACATACAAAAACATAAAAGGGGGAGAAACCTCCTTTGAAGTGTATCAAAGGATTTACTCCAAAATGGTAATAATAGTTATCATTGGAAAGCAGGCTCATGGGTAAATTCATTTATTTTGTACTTTTTCCTGTGTTTTCTACATTCTCCACAATGAACATGTCTTACTTTATGTAACAGAAAAAAACCAACAGTATGCCATATGTCCTTCTGTGACTCGGTCACTGCTTACATTAAAAAGTTCCAAATTTGGGGCCCCTGGGTGGCTTAGTCGGTTGAGTGCCTGACTTCAGCTCAGGTCATGATCTTGTGTTTCGTGAGGTCAAGCCCTGCGTCAGGCTCTGTGCTGACAGCTCAGAGCCTGGAGCTGCTTCAGATTCTGTGTCTCCCTCTCTCTCTCTGCGTCCCCGCCTCAAGCTCTGTCTGCCTCAAAAATAAACATTAAAAGAAAAAAGTTCCAAATTCTTGGGGTGCCTGCGTGGCTCCGTCAATTAAGCATCTAGCTCTGGATTTCAGTTCAGGTCATAATCTCACAGTTTGTGAGTTCACATCAGGCTCTGAGCTGACAGTACAGAGCCTGCTTGGGATTCTTTCTCTCCCTCGCTCTCTGCCCCTCCCTTGTGCGCGCGCTCTCTCTCTCACTCTCTCTCTCTCAAAGCTTAATAAAAAAAGAAGTTCCAAATTCTTTGCCATGCAAACACTCCGCTTGCTTTCAGCGCCACACCTCTCTTCTCCCTCGTGACCGAGCTAACTGACCACTCCAGTCAGCCGGCCTCTCCCCAGCTCTGCTCTCCTCCTCCTACTCCCTATATTCGATTTCCCATTCCCACCTGTTCACATCTATCCAGCCCTCCAGGCCCAGCTCAAATGACTCCAACATGATCGTGGTATAAATGGAAAAACAGGTCTGTCTGATTCAAGTCGCTCACTCAAGCGAAAGCCCCGCTCTTCCCGTTACTGACTCTGGGTAAGTTACCCAACGTCTCTGAAACCCAAATGTCCTTACCTACAAAGGGAAGACAGGATAACCCATCCAAATGGCATAATCAATTAACAGAAGATAAAACAAGTAAACTGCCTAGTCCAACGTGTTACTTCCTTCTATTTGGTTTAGAAGGGACCTATGTAGTGCACGTTTGCAGCAGTGATAAATCATATATATACAGAGAGAGAGAGAGAGAGAAAGCTCCAGGCCCGACGTGGGGCTTGAACGCATGAGTCACAAGCTCCACCTACTGGGCCAGCCAGGCGCCCCAATAAAAATGTATTTTATACACAGTGTTCTCTCGGAAACACAAAGGCCACAGAATGTTAAGCAAGACAGCCCTCTTTTAGGGGTTCTTTCTCCATAACCCCTTAAATACTGGCTCCGCCTTTGTTCTGCTTCTTTTCACTTTCTGCACAAAACCCCAATGATTTCACCCACAACCACGGCTCTATCATTCGCAAGCTTGTAATTCTCTAATCTACATCTCTGGTTCGGATTTCTGTAAGTCAAGATTTATAAATCAAACCAACTACTAAGTGTCTCTACTTGAACGTCCTATAAGAAACCCAAACTCAACCCCCTAAAATAAGCGTGTTTCCCCTCCCAGACAGTTCCAACCTTCCTACATTCCCTAGAGCACCAGCATCCATCAAAGAGAGATCTGAGAAATATCCTAGATCTCTCTCCTTTTTTCTCCACATTCAACTCTTGCACCCCATCCCGTACCCTGAACACGCCAGGCAGTTCTATACTCAGGGATTTTAAGTACCTTACTCCCACTTCCTTCTTTGCCTAACTTTTCTCATCCTTTAGAATTCACTTGAAGGACTATCTCTTCCAGAAGGGGGAAAAAAAAACCAAAAACCCAAGACCTCTCATTTATTAATCACCTACTATATTCCAGTCACTGTGCAAAAACATTCTGCATACATTTTTGCCTAATAATCAAAACAGTGATGAGGCATGCACCATTATATATAATTTTTATTTTAAAGTGTGTGCACGCATGGGGCAGAGGAAAGAATGTTAAACAGGCTCCATGCTTGGCACAGAGCTCGACTCAGGGCTTGATCCCAGGACCCTAGGATCATGATCTGAGCCAAAGTCAGGACGAGGTGAAAGAAATCACTCATGGGAGATTATCTATACAAAATAAACAGTAGTGGGGCGCCTGGGTGGCTCAGTCGGTTAAACGTCCGGCTTCGGCTCAGGTATGATCTCACGGTTCATGGGTTCGAGCCCTGCGTCTGGCTCTGTGCTGACAGCTTGGAGCCTGGAGCCTGCTTCTGTGTCTCCCTCTCTCTCTGACCCTCCCCTGCTCGCACTGTCTTTCTCTGTCTCTCAAAAACTGAATAAAAAACATTTAAAATTTTTTATAAAAAAACAAAAACAAAATAAACAGCAGAAATGTGACTCAAAACAGATCTGCCAAACCCAAGGGTACTTCTTCCGCTCTTGGCTGCCTCCCCACTACACCGCAGCTTCCCTTTCCCACCCATTCCTCAAATCCCGAAACCTCTCATTAGGGGGTCCCTCCTTTAGCTACCATAAGACTGGCCTGTGTGACCTACTGCACATCTTGAGTCTATGAGCTAACTTGAAAACAAGGTCTAAGTTTCCCTATACCCAGTAGAAGGCCTGGCACATGGCAGACCCTCAGAAAGCATTAGGTTTCTTTCCCCTTCCCTTCCACCCTGCCCCCGCCCAAAGAAACTCTCCTCCGGCCCCCAAATCCCACAGCACTTCATACCTGTTAGAACACTCATCCTCTGCCTCATATTACCATTTTGTACGTGTTCCTTTACTATGAGCTCTTTGCATGGGGCAATTGGAAAAACCTTTATGCAGATACCTTTGCCTGTAGCAACGGTTCAACAAATAACTGATAAATGAACCTGTAATTAGAAGAGCTCTTGTTTACGTTTTCCTTTCTATCATGCAGATTTCTTCCCACTCCTATTAACACGAGCCTCACTACGAGCAAATGGCTCCCACGCCTCAAAAGGCTTTCCGAGTTATTTATCAAACGTCTCGCGATGCTAGCTAGGTACTGGGGGAGACGCAAGCTCGGCTTAGAAAAGGGTTTCTGGTCGCTGAAGAAATTCAATCTTACAATGACTCCCGAATCAAAATAGTATGGGAACACTACCTAGACTGTTCGAGTATGTGAGTCACGTGGCTCTGCAGAGTGAGGGTGATCGTCAACGTGGTTTCAGGGTCACGTAACCGACCACACACAACCAGCCCGCTGACTAACCCCCTGGGATTCGTTACGAGCCGCCTTGCCCGGCCTCTCCTGTTTGAGGGTGCGGAGAAGTGGGGAAAGCGACGGCCGATCTCCCCTCACAACTGTGCATCCTCCCACACCTCACATCTCGGGGCTCTCGCCTCCGGCGGGTTCACCCAACGCCCCCAAGGGAGGCGTGGCCTTCACCCACCAACCCTTCAGCTGTCTCTCTGGGGGCTCGGCCGGCTCCTCCAAGGACCCTCCCCTCTCCCGGCGGCCTCGCAAAGGTGGGACTGGAGGGAGGCCTAGACCAGCCACGGGCTCCCCCCGTCTTCCCGCATCGACGCCGGCCCCGGCCTGGCTGCCCTCCTTCGCGTTCTCCGCTCCTCACCTGCTCTGCCGACACCGCCCCTTTCCCCGCGCCGCCACCGCTGCTCTTGCCGGCGCGACCGCTGTTCTCCGCCATCTTCGCCGCCTGCTTGGCTTCCGGCCTGCGCAGCTCCGCCCCGCCGTGCGTCACATCCGGTCTGGGGGGTACCGCCCACTCGCCCCGGTGCCCCTGCCTCCAGGCCGCTCTTCGGTTCGGATCCTGCGGAGGGCTTTGGCTGTGTCTTCATGTAGGACCTACCACCTGTCCTGCGGACCGCGGTGAATTCCGCCTGCGGGGCTTTACCTAGTGCAACAGAGACACTGCCCCTGGGAGAGGCGGAAAGGACGGGTTAACCGGAGAGCGGGGGCGCGGGTCGGGATCCGGGTGCCAGTGCCCTCTGCCCACCACCGGGTGGTGGGAAAAGGGGGAAGGCGAAATTCCCCCCAGAGATTCCGCGGTCGAGGGGGAAATATGCTTTGGGCAGTAAAGCTGTGCAGGTGCGCAGTCAAGAAGAGAGGCTGGGAAGGACAAGGAGGTTTCATAGAGATGACTTTTGAAGCGCGGATAGGTTGGCCGAGGAAAATGGCTTCAGTTTAATCTGAGATCGCTGGAAGCCGAGGTATTCAGGTACCCAGTAAAGGCCTTTTCTCCATCTTCCCATTTTATGATCTTTTCCTGTAGCCCGTAATTAGACTGTTTTGAAGACTTAGGGGCTCTTACTGGCAGGGCCCTGATTTGGCCCCACAGTATGGAGAGAGAAGTCAGAGAAGCCTAGAAATGTACTGCTTGAGGGAGGGGCCGGGGGTCCTGATTTCTCACCTTCTTCAGGTTGGGCTTCATAATCAGGCCTCCTCACCAGCTCCTGTCCCTTCTTTTGTGTCCTGGACTCCGGATCCCTCGACTGTCAGTACTTTGTGCACAGCCCAGGTAACACGTTTTGTTCTGTCCTCGGTGCCTCAGCAGATGCTCAGGACATGTTTGCTAAACGACCAGATGGTGGGAAACACTGGGGGAACCAACCATCCCCAGAACATTTCATCAGTGGGTCGTTGTGCCCTATAAGAGCAGAAATCAAAGAGCAGCCCAGCCCTCCCGCCTCCTCCTTTGAGACCGGTATCATTAAACAGAGTTTCCCCTGCTGGGAAATCTGAGTGCTGCCCGTGCCATTCACAGGCCCAGAGCCATGGCCACCTCTTCTTCTTCCTGGGAACTGCCGCTGGTGGCTGTGTGCCAGGTGACATCAACACCGGACAAGCAGCAGAACTTTAAAACCTGCGCAGAGCTCGTTCACGAGGCTGCCAGGCTGGGTGCCTGCCTCGCTTTCCTGCCCGAGGCATTCGACTTCGTTGCCCGGGACCCTGCAGAGACGTTCCGCCTGTCTGAGCCACTGGGTGGGAGCCTTGTAGGAGAATATACCCGGCTTGCCAGGTATCGGGAAAGGGGGAGGAGAAGGGAATTTCTCTGTCAAGCAGTGTCCCTGAGTTGGGGGGGGCGGTAGGGTGTGGGGATGGGGGGTCGTGCCTATCGCTGCCTCCCCCCAGGGAATGCGGACTCTGGCTGTCCTTGGGTGGCTTCCACGAGCGAGGCCAGGATTGGGAGCAGACGCAGAAAATCTACAATTGTCACGTGCTTCTGGACAACAAGGGTGAGACTTTGGAACCCTTCAGCCTCCCTCCTCCCAGGCTCTTCTACCTAAACTGAAGGTCCTCCAGAACTGTTCGCTACTGTTTCCTAGTCAGAGGGTGTTTGTACTTCGCCTCCTAGCTTGCGAGCGAAGCCCCTTGGGAGGAGAGGAGGGAAACTGGGCGCCTCTAGAGCTGAGTCCTCCTCGGTCTTCCTCCAGGCTCGGTAGTGGCCACTTACAGGAAGACCCATCTGTGTGACGTGGAGATTCCAGGGCAGGGGCCTATGCGCGAGAGCGACTCTACCATTCCCGGGCCCGGTCTGGAGTGTCCTGTCAGCACGCCAGCAGGCCAGGTGGGAGTTGTGAGAGGAGGCGGCGGGGGGGATCAGGAACAAGAGGGAGGGGGGAGACCAGGGACGCTCTGCAGTGGTAACAGAGGAGGGAACGCCCCGGAAGCAGGGGTAGGGAGGGAATGACTAGATGCCCTGACCAACGGGACAGCGGTGTCAGCTCCTTTTCCCTGCAGCTTGGCCTAGCTATCTGCTACGACGTGCGGTTTCCTGAGCTCTCTCTGGCCCTGGCTCAGGCTGGAGCGGAGATACTCACCTACCCTTCCGCCTTTGGGTCTGTCACGGGCCCAGCCCACTGGGAGGTAAGTGGACCTCTCTTCGCAACATAGGGGCCTCCTCTTACCTTCCTTCTCCACCCTTGGCCCTACCAAAGAAAGGATTTTCTTTATTGCTGCCTCTCACGTTAAAGAAGTTACCAGTAAACCATTCGGAGGCCATTACCAGAACAGTCACAGGAGTAGACTGGCCTGGAACGTCCACCGCCGAGCAGTTCCCCAGGAGACTCCCCGCATTCGGGAGCGAACGCACATCCCCTCCCCCCCCCAGGTGTTGCTGCGGGCCCGCGCCATCGAAACCCAGTGCTACGTGGTGGCGGCGGCACAGTGTGGACGCCACCACGAGAAGAGAGCAAGTTACGGCCACAGCATGGTGGTGGACCCCTGGGGGACAGTGGTGGCCCGCTGCTCTGAAGGACCAGGCCTCTGCCTTGCCCGGATCGACCTCAGTTATCTGCGACAGCTGCGCCAGCACCTGCCTGTGTTCCAGCACCGCAGGCCTGACCTCTATGGCCGTCTGGGCCACCCGCTGGCCTAAGGCAGACTTCTGTGGGCAGCCACTCCCACGGGGAGCTGGCATCGCTGCGACTTGATGCCGGACCCAGGCGCGGCTCCCCTCACCTGGGGAGCCCCGACTCTCCCGATGGCACACAGGCTCAGCTTCCTGGGAAGGAAGAAACTTCACCTGACCTCGGATTTGAGTTTCAGAAAGGTGGAATTTTTCTACAGTCACTTTATTTCATGAAAACTGAAGTTATGCACTGGCATTGAAAAAAATAGAATCATCAGAAAGTCTGTGTCTGAACGCCTCCTTTGGGAGCGAGCGGCGGGGGGGAGGTGGTGTGCCCACTGGGCTGGGCTCCAGTTCTCGGCCTCCTGGCTCCTTCGACGTGCCTCCCTGCCCCAATCAAAGTGCGACACTCAGTGCATGTCCCGGCCCCACGCTCTCAGGCTTGGGCGTGCGAGTGGGGTAGAGAGTGGGGGAGGAGAAAGGAGAGAGCAGCGGGTACCCGGTGACTTCGCTGTCACCTGGCACGCCCTTTGCCCGAGCCAGAAGAACGCAAAGGGGAAGGGGCTGCAGGGTACATCATTTATTTTCACTTGAACATGGAAGGGAAGTCGCACACTCCCCCTTCCCCTTTCCAGGGGGAGTGTGCTGTTACCAAGAGCCCCTTTGCCACCCACCCTGTGCCCTGCGTGGGAGCGGGCACCGGGCTGGCCTCGTCCTCTCACCTCCGACTCCCTGGAGGAGGGTTTGCCAAAAGGGGGGGGGAGAGGAAGGAGCCACACAGGGCGGGGGCTTCGAGCCGGGGAATGGAGGACACGAGGCAGAGAGGAGCAGCACCAGAGGCCGGGAGAGAGTGGAGAGGGCCACAGCTTCTTTCGTTTTTTAAAAATTCTATAATTTGGGAGAGGGTGGCAATTAATTTCCAAAATACACTTCAGAGTCCCACCTTCCACACAGCTCCCTCACTCAGCCCTTTGGTTTTTGCAGACAAAAGTTACGAGCCCTCAGAAAGCCAGAAGCACTGATGCCCCCGCGATGCCCCCGCAAGCGGCGTTCACTTCGATCCCCTACAAAGACTGTGTTCTATAGGCTTTGCTTCTCCCTCTACGTCTGTCTTACGGGTCGATGGCGAGGTGGCTGCAGACCCATCAGGAGGGGACCGGGGCGTGGAAAAGGGAAATAAAGGGGACGCCCAGGCACGTGGGTGCAGGGAGGGGTGGGGAACACCACTTCCATTTTCCTTTAAAAAAAAAAAAAAAAAGGCAGGGGTGTGATTGGTCGGAAGGGCAGAGGACAACCCCAGAACAGTGTGAGCGCCCCGAGGCGGGCGGTGGGAACAGCCCCCGGGGGGCGGGGGGGGGGGGGCAGGTCAGGGCAGCGCCTGCAGCATCAAGTTCCTCAGGAGTTTCTGCCGGCCCAGCTCGTAGTCCTCCTCGTCCACGTTCACCAGCAGCTTGATGGCCTCGTGGCCCACAGCCTGCTTGAGGGAGTCTGTGATAAAGACACCTTTGAGCGCCTCTAGTAGCGAGCCGTTGATGTAGTCGCGCCAGAATGCGTCGAGGTAGGTGAGCTCGGAGAACTTGATGTCACAGATGATGGAGCCCAGGTCCCGGGACTTGAGGATGGTGTTGGCCTGGTTAAAGCGCTCGAACTGCCGCTCCAGCGGGTCCTGCTTGTTGGAGAAGACGTTGCCTTGCAGCGCGGTCTCGTGCTGGCAGTACTCGGCCCGAACCCGCAGCCTGATGTCTGTGGGGAGACGAGACACGCCTGAGTGTTGCAGAGGGGGCGCTGACAACCCCGGCTCGGAGCCAAGTCGGGAGTGCCACCTGACAGCTTTCCTCCGCCTCCCCCGGGACCAGTTCTCTCCTGTGCACCTCTGAAATCCTTGCCTGAACGCAAGAGTTCCCCTGAAACGGCCCAGGTCCAGGTCCAGGCCCAGGGCACGCCACCGCTCACAAGCAGCACCTTGCTTCTGGGCAGTATTTTCCTAACAGGCACACATGCTCATTTAATTTTTTTTATTTTTTTAAATGTATTTTTAAATGTTTGGAGACAGACAGAGCATGAGCAGGGGGAGGGGCAGAGAGAGAGGGAGACACAGAACCTGAAGCAGGCTCCAGGCTCTGAGCTGTCAGCACACAGCCCAACATGGGGCTTGAACTCATGAACCTTGAGATCATGATCTGAGCTGAAGTTGGACCCTTAACCGTCTGAGCCACCCAGGCGCCCCCAGGCACACAATTTTAGTATTCAATCAAAACTTGGCCCTTCCTATGATAAGAAGGTTGTAACGGCATCCCTCTGACCTCACATTAATGTGAAAGACGTGAAATGGACTCTGCCACAAAGAGGAATTCTCTCCCCGGAGACAAAGCCATTCAATCCCACTAACTCGTTTGCCCATTCGACACAAGCCTGGCACTAAATAGCCTAAACTGCCCGGGGTCTCAGCAGTTCTCGGTATTTCCTCCCCGAGGCCCCTCCACATCTAGCCCCCTTTAAATGTCCTCACCACAGGTCTGCTTTTCCTTGGGATCTGGTGTTACTGACTTCCGGCGTTTTCGCTGGCTCCCGAGCGTGGCTCTCCCTCGAGCTGGCCGCTTGCTACACATCTGAGGGCCCGCGCTGGGGCAGCACACCACAGGGTAGTGGGGAGGCACTGGCCAGGGGAGGGGGCAAAACAGAGTAGGTAAGAGTAGAAATGCAAACGCTTTTCTAGAGACTTAGCACTACAGCCCATATCAGTAACACGACCTGTAAGTCAGGACACAGGTGAAGCATCAACACCTCACCTAATGTCTGTAGGGCTAGCGGGCGGGCGGGCGGGGTGAGAGAGACCCAGTGCCCTTTCATGCAGGTGGGCAGGCGGGGGAAACGACGGATTTGGTGGCTGCTGCTTCTTTTTGAGTGAGCTCTAGTCCCAAAATGGCGTGACCTCACGACCCCAGGTCAAGAGTCACATGCTCCGCCGACTGAGCCAGCCCTGGAAAATTCGGAGTTCACGTGTTCTTACCTGTTTTAGGGGACTGGGGACGCCTCGGCTCTGGATCGCTGAGGGCTCTGGGGGTCACATAGCGAATGGACGTCTCCTCCAGATACTTGTCTACGAGGTCGGGGCACACTACAGGAGGGGAGGGGGCCCTTCAGGAAAAGGTGCACCCCTCCCTTCTGGTCCAACCCTCCAAGGGGCCTCCTGACTCCTGCCAGGGAGCCCCCAGGGTCAGCGCCTGCGCCCGGTCCCCTGAGCGCCCCCCCAACCCTCCCCGGAGCCCGGCCCGGGGCCCCTCACCAGCCCGCCTCCTCTTGAGGGTGACGTAGGGCAGCAGGTCGTGGCGGGCGATGATCCGCAGCAGCTGCAGCACCTGGCGGACGTTACTCTCGTCGCAGCGGCCCTGGCGCTCCAGCGCCAGCAGGAAGTCGCGTCCGTTGCGGATGAGGCCGCGCTCGTGGTCGTCGATGACATCGACAAAGAGGAAAGAAAGGACCCGCACGTCCCGGTGCGTCAGGTGGGCGCCCACGATGTCAAACATGCGGTGCAGGCTGTAGAGTCCGTGCTCCTGCGCGCCGCGCTCCTCGGGCCACGCGTGGCCGGCCCGCCGCTTGCGCCCCGCCATGCCCGGGGCTCAGGTGCGCGGCGCCGTCCGCAGGCCCCGCTGGGCGGCCGCGAGCCCCACTCCGCTGCAGGGACGAGCAAGGGGCCTGTGAGCCCCGCGGGGCAAGGGGCAAGGACGGGGCTTACTCGCTCCCCTCTGCCCAGGGTCTCGCACAGAGCCTGGCGCGGGGCAACGCTGAGTCAGTGTTTATCGCATGTCACCAAGTGTTCATTGAAAAATACAGCCTAGCGCCCTCCGCATGCGACAGCTGCCCTGCGTCCAGACCCTGCTGGAGAAACGGGGCCGCGGTCCCTGAGGCCGTTACGAGCAGTGTCAGGGCTGCATATTCAGCAGGAGTCGCCGTTCGAGGTCACCCAGGTCCTTCTACCTCCCCGATGCTTTTGGTCCTGTGTGCTCTCCCTTCTACCCCCAACCATCTTCCCTCTTAAACGCAGACAACCCTGACAAAAGCAGAAATTTGCTTTTTCAAAAATGTTTGTTTATTTTTGAGAAAGAGAGCACAAACAAGGGGAGGGGCAGAGAGAGGGAGGGAGACATAGAATCCAAAGCAGGCGCCAGGCTCCAAGCTGTCAGCACAGAGCCTGACCTGGGGCTCGAACTCATGAACTGTGAGATCATGACCTTAGCTGAAGTCGGATGCTCAACCCACTGACCACCCCTGGGTGCCCCAAAAATTCACCCTTACCTAATATGACAGCTGTAGGAGCCGAACTCACAGATGGACAGCAGGGAAACTGAAAGTCTTTAGGTAGTTTTAATTCTGCCTGGGTCAGTAACAAGCTGTGTAGCTGTGTGACTTTAGGCACGTCACTTAACTTCAAAGTCACTGTCCCCCGTCTACAAGACAGGAGTGAAAGAAGCTACTCCCCGGGCTTGTTAAGAATCCAATTAGAAAATACGTGCGAAACTGCTGTATCGATAACCATGAAGGAGATTTTAAAGACACAAAAGCATCCTTGCCCTCTGCAGCCCAGATCCATCCCCCCGGAAGCTCATCCTCATACTTCCTGCAATCCAACCAAGTTCAAAGGCTTAACTGCACAATAATATTCACCAAAACTCATGGATTTAAATCAACGAGCATTACTAAGCTCCTACATTAAGCATTCTTGTGACCCTCTCAGGCCACATGTGCCCACCAAAGACCCTCACACACCATGTGAACACACACCCCCTCCTACTCTACTCCTTCCTCGTGGTCATCATTGGCCCGCCCCCTCGCAAAGACCAACAGTAGCCCAACATTCGCTCTATAGTTTGGTTTTGTTCATATTTATTTATTTTGAGAGAGA
Source organism: Mungos mungo (assembly GCA_004023785.1). Lineage (NCBI taxonomy): Eukaryota > Metazoa > Chordata > Mammalia > Carnivora > Herpestidae > Mungos > Mungos mungo. The sequence goes on from PISW01003863.1 coordinate 27,160, forward strand.
GAGCACAAGCAGGAGAGGGGCAGAGAGAGAGGGAGGGAGGTAGAGAATCCCAAGCAGGCTCCATGCTCAGCACAGAGCCTGAGGCGGGGCTTGATCTCACAGCTATGAGACTGTGATCTGAGCCAAAGGCAAGAGTCAGACACAACTGACTGAGCCATCCAGGCACCCCTATAATTCGGTGTTTGATTCACTAAGTTTCACCATTAAGCTGGGTAACGTCAATGACCAGCCAGCAACCAAGCCTGAAGTCCACAGGTTTCAACATCCACACAGATCGCACACATGGGCTGCCCAATACTGTTCCACCAAACCTCAGGTCCAGTCACCCGATTCATTATAAATCCCTGTTGAAGCCACTTCTAAATACATCTGAAATGACCTCCACCGCCCCTGCCCGGGTTCAGGTCCTGATGATCTCTCACTTGGACTACGGCAACAGCCTTTCAAGGGTTCCCCTGCTTCACCCACCAACCTTCACCCACATAAATCCATCCCTCACATCCAGCTGAATCCGCTACCTAAAATGCACAACTGAGGGGCGGCTGGGGGGCTCAGTTGGTTAAGCGTCTGACTTCAGGTCATGATCTCGCAGTCAGGGAGTCTGAGCCCTGTGTCAGACCCTGTGCTGACAGCTGGGAGCCTGAAACCTGCTTCGGATTCTGGGTCTCCCTCTCTGCCCCTCCCCCACGCATGCTCAGTCTCTCTCAAACATAAACATTAAAAACAATTTTTTAAAATAAAATGTACATCTGACCACATCACTTTTCTGCTTAAGACTTAGCCACAGCCCCCCCCCGACCTAGGACACCCCAAACTCCTCACACAACACCCCAAACCTTCGAAGATCAGGCCCTGCCTACTTTCTAAACCTCATAACCCACTTTTTATTCTTTACCATTATCAATGTGTTTATAGCTCACATACAGCATGCAGTCCATTTCTCTGTCCCTTTCTCTACTGCCCTGCCTGAGCGCCCCCTCACTACCCGTTTTCACATCGCTAACACCGAACGCCTACTAGTCCTTTCCGAGTCAGCTCAGGTGCATCCTTGAATCATTCTCCACACCTCCATGCTGGGATACAGAGTCCTCTTCCGTGCTCCTGTGGAACCTCATGCGTATTTCCTTTAAGCCCCTTATCACAGTGTAAAAGCATTCGTGTATTTATTACCCCAGTCCATCTTAAGCAACTCATGGAGACGGACGAGGTCATATTCACCTTAAATTTTCAGTGCCTAGCAATGCATAGAGGCTGGCACATAGCACTCGAAACCTACTGAACTGAACTCAGTCTCCAGGACGTCATCAAAAGCAGCATCAATTAAGAAACAAGCCCACAGGGGGATGCCTCGGTGGCTCAGTTAATCGTCCGACTCAATTTCCGCTCAGGTCATGATCTCACAGTTCGTGAGACTGAGCCCCATATCGAGAACCTGCTTTGGATTCTCTCTCTCTCAATCCTTCCCTCTCCTCTCTCTGTGCCTCTCCCCACTTGGGCTCTCTCCCTCTCTCTCAAAATAAACAGTATTTTATAAACAAATATAACAAACAAGACAAACAAAAAATAAATAAACAAATATTTTTTAAAAACCCACCAAAGTCCAGAAAGGAGCTCGTTAAAGACAGATACACACAAGCCGGTGCCCACCCATACCCACTAGCTGGCCGCAGCCTCCCCTACCCTGTGCGGAACTGCCCACGCCACGGCACTCCACCCAGCAATAAGGCTGGTGGTCCTATTTTCTACACCAATACCCGGAGGCTAAGCTACAAAAGAGAACAGGGACGCTGGGTGGCTCAGTCGGTTAAGAGTCCGACTCTGGATATCAGCTCAGGTCATGATCTCACGGTTCGATCGAGCCCCGCATCAGGCTCTGCATTCACAGGACGGAACCTGCTTGGGATTCTCTCGCTCCCTCTCCCTCTCTCTCTCCCCAGCCCACAGCGTGCGTGTGTGCGTGTGTGTGTGTGTGTGTGTACACGTGCTCTCTCTCTCTCAAAATAAAAAAATTTAAAAAAAAATAAAGTTTATGTTTTATTTTTATTTTTGAGACAGAGAGACACAAATGATGAGAGAGGAGGGTCAGAGAGGGAGACATAGAATTGGAAGCAGGCTCTGAGCTATCAGCACAGAGCCCGACATGGGGCTCGAACCCACGAACGTGAGATCATGACCTGAGCTGAAGTCTGAGGCTTAACTGACTGAGCTACCCAGGTGCCCCAAATAAACTTTAAAAGAGAAAGAGAGACAATAAAATGATAAGCTGCTTCGGACAAGCCAAGGTGATGGCGTCTCAGAACACTGAAGAGAGAGGAGAACCTGACCTCCCTTCCTCCATAGTCTGAAATGGAAGCAGGGACTCATACCCTTCAGGGGAGCTCCACCCTGCAGTCGCTTAGCCCCCAACATGGGTTTGAAATATGGACAAGAAATTCGGCTCATATCCACTTAGGAGAGCCCAGATGCCCTCCCCCTCCCCCTGAGCCTGGGAAACAGCTACCCAACTACAGGCTGGTTCTCCCTGTATCTTCCTCTTCCTCTCATCTGCTGTACTCACTGGGCACAAATCGGTGGGGGGGGGGGGGGCGTGGTGAAGGAAAGTAACTCCTTGCTCATAACAGGCGACGCGAGAAAACTGAGCCTCCCCAGACTTCTCCCTGCTCCCTACCCCACCTGTTCCTCTCGGCCAGCTGCTGACTACATGAGGGTCTCAGAAAAAGCAGATGGGCAGGTGTCACATCCAACCAATCCGTAGAGCAGGTTGCTAGAGCTCCCTAATTCAAAGTCCCCAGAAATGAAAAAATATTGTCCCTACGTGCCTTGCCCCTGGGAAACGAGGCAGAATACAGGAAAGCACTACGGTCCTAATTATGATGGATCAGTGGATGCAATTCTGTAATAGACCTCGGTCCTCTGAGGGTGAACTCCCTAGGGAGCAGGGACAAAACAGCCACCTGTAAGTCCTGGACGCCAGGCTGGCTCATGCAAGTGCCAGGGACGATCAGAGCTTCTAGGTCACTAGTTCCCAGCCACGGAGGACGCTGCCCCCGGGGACACCCGGCAATGTCTGGAGACACTTCAGACTGTTATGACTGGAGGGGGTAAAGGACTGTGTGACTGGCATGCACAAAGTAGTAGAGGCCACGCTGCTTCTAAAACATCCTATGACGCAAAGAAACTCCCCCCCCCCCCAACAAAGAATGATCCAGCCTCTTGTCAATGATGAGGCCGAGAAACCCTGTTCTAGACAGACCGTGATAGGAAGGGTCAAAAGAAGAGACACAACATGTCACCTTCCACCCTAGATCTAGAGAAGGAAGCCATTTGGTCCCTCTGACCCGAACCCATCAAACAATATTTCAGAAGAAAAGAAAAGCCAGTCAGATGCAGACCACTTAACTCGCAAGTGCAGGGAGCACGAAGGAGTTCCGCCCACTCCAACCCCGGCTTCTCTATCACCTGCGGCAGCCATTCAGGTGCGCGGCACGCGGTGGGGCTGCCCTCCCTTCCGCCCCATCCCAGGAGGCCCAATGTGACCCAGTTTAATCTGGATCTCTAGGAAGATAAGAGACGTGCCATCCGCTGCAAGACAAACCAAAAGGACCCCGCACTTAGCCCTCACGGCCACCTGTAAGGCCCTGAACCCAGACGAGCGGCAGGCCTTGCCTTATTTGACAGCTGATCAGACGTCCTGCTTATTCAATGAAGCAAAATGCAGAAGAGGCGCAAGTTTCCCAAGGCTGTGTCCTTGGGAGAACTGTCAGGAGGCTGACGTGCAAGCTGATACACAGCCCTCTCCGCCCCCCCCCCCTTAATTATCATCTAGGATGGAGAGTTCACTCAGTTAGCAATCCAGATGGAGTTCCAAGAATCCATCTAACTTCAGCATTAAAAGAACATGCCCAACTTCCTCTACCAAAATAGAAGCTTTCTGTCGCAGTGACACCGGGGAACGTGGCTTCAACGACACAGAGATCCTAGACGAGAGAGGTCAGGGCAGTAAGGAGAACGTGCCCCCTCGAAACAAATGAAAAAGAACGTCTGAGTCCTGGTGTCTGAAATACTGCCAGATAACAAAAGGCAGACAAGACACCGCGATCAACAAGCGTCCTGATCCCGCTGCTGGTTTTGAGTCCGTTTGAGAACCGAACACGGGTCGCCCCGAAGTTTCCCAAGAATAACTCTGTATTCCAAGGAACTGCTGCACTTCCTGGCGTTGTAGCTTTTTGCTACTTCGTTTTCTTGAGGGAGGTCCAAGCCAGCCCAGGGCTGATAGTGTAGACATACACCTACAGAACTACCCGAGTTCTACTTCCCCGCAAAGTCTGGTCTCATCCCAACCAAGAACGACATCTGTGTTTGCTGAGGTCCTTGCCTCTCTCGTAAGCCCTTAGAGGAATGTCACGTGGAGGGAACAAAAAGGAATGCTCTCTTGAATTGAAGACGAAAGTCTAGTATCATCCCAACAAGGATGACATCTGTATTTTCACAGAACGAGAGGTATTTGACTCTCTCCGAAGCCCTTAGGGAGGAAAGTCATGTGGAAGAACTAAAAAAGAGTGAGGTCTTGAAAGTTGGAATGAAAACAACATGGAAAAGCTCAAATAGTGCAGAAAGAGGTTTCCTGCTGGTAGGACAGGGAAAATGTACCCAAATATCTGGAAGTCAGAATTTCACAGCAGGTTTTTGAAAGGAAGATTCCAGGAACCCTGAACAGCCAGAAGAGAAAGGCGAGGTGCCTCAGCAATCCCCCCAAGAGTAACATTCACAGACGTTGTACTAAAGAACTACTGCCATGTGTTAAAAAGTGCTTCTCTTGGAGCTCACCGAGAAGACTAGAGAATGGCAAGCCAAAGCTGGGGGCTTGCCCCAAAACACCTAGTCTCTGCTCTTCATTGCCTCCTACCAATTTCCAGTTACCCAAACACACAGTGACTGCAACGCGTCTTATGCTTTCAGCTGGGTAGGTGAAAACTCATTTTCCCTGGCATCTAACCGATTACTGGGCTCAACCCCAATGCATTTCTCATGCGTTTCCCATCCCCTCCCATAGTTCAAAAACAATAAAAAGTTCCAGACTTACCTTTGCAAGAAACTTAATTTCCCAGGTCTCTTCCTAGCACAAGGTTCGAAGCCAGCAGCAAAACAAAAACAAATAAGGAGGGGGAAAGAGTCAATTTTCTAGTGTGATTTTGGAACATCAAAGGCCCAAAGAGTTAGTCAGTCTCAGTTACAAAAATACACAGACACACCTAAAGCCATTTCGAGTAAAATGATCTAATGCGAGCTAAATGGGAGAACTCACTCCCAACCAAGTCCCCAGGCCTCCCTAACTCTCTCCTAACCAAGTCACAAAACAATACCAACTCCAAGAATTTCCAGCCTCAGTGGCTCATGGCAAGAAAGTTCCCAGATTAATGAAACAACTTGTGGGAAAGCCAGCAGTCCTCCTCCGATACCTTCTCACCTGACTCCTCAATTCTTTAGGACACCCATCTTTTTAGTTACATTTTGTTACATTTTAACACTGCCTTTCAACTTCAGGGAGAACTGGGAGCAGGGAAGTGGTTACAGCCAAAGAAGCCACTTTCTATCACTTTGCTTATCAGAGCAGAACTAGCCTTTCCCTGAGCACACAGGGAAAACAAAATAACCACTGAGACCGCATTCACTGACACATCTACATTTCACCAGGGGACGTTTTCTATATGTGAACGCTGACCCTTCGCGCTTAGCACTTAAATAGGAGAGAGAGACAGACAGACAGAGACAGAGAGAGAGAAAGTCTGGAAACTAAAGCAATCATTTAATTATCCAGGCTGCCTTAGATGCCATCCTGTTTTCTGTTCCCTTTCTCAGACTTCCAGAGCCTCCACCCTGGCATGCAGGGCTCCAAACCAGCACGGCTGTTTCCCCATTCTTAACACGGCTAATTGCTAGAAACTAGAAAAGTCCTTTATTCCTTCCACTTCAGTGGCGGTGACACCGGCTTCCCGTTCTCCTTTCTTGCCCTAACCAGGAAAAGCAAGGGAGCCGTAAGCCAGGGAGCTCAGGAAAGCAAATCCAGTGGAACCCTCATCCGTTCTCCAAATTCCCCAATTCTCCAAACCAGCCCCTTCTGCCCTTCCCACCCTCTGAAAAGCTAAAGGCCTCGTAATTAGAATTGGTTGCAACTGATGCTGCTTAACTCTGCTCTCTCTTCCTTTCCACGGGGAAAGGGAAAGCCCCCACCTCCACGGTCCTGTCTTCCCAGCCCACTCCCCTTCCTCCCAAACTTTCTCCTAGTCTCTCACTTTCCCCATTACCCCGTCGCTCCACCACGCTCTCCATTCCCCCCAAATCTCCGTGCTCTCCTTTTCCACCCAAATTCTCCCCTAGGCCCTTCCCCCTCCCACCTCCAATTTAACACTTTCAAAACCTCCCCCCGCCGCAAACATCTGAAGTCCCCTCCTCGCCCTCTCCCACCTCCTCACAACACCGCTCTCCAGAGTCCAGTCCCTCCCACCACATGCCACCAAGCCTCTTCCCCGTCGCACCCCCCGGCCGCTCCCACCCGCGCCCACCGCCCCCAATCCGGCGGGATCGCAGCCCCACTCCCACCTCGGCCGCGCCAGCGCCCCCGGCCGGGCCCGGCCCGGCCCTTGTTTACGCCCCTCCCCGCGCCCAATCCCCCGCCTCGCCCCTGCTCTCTCCCACAGTTGCCACCTCCCCCGCACGCCCCCTCGGCCGCTCCCCTCCCCCACCTCGCAGCGTCCCGTCACCTCCCTCTCCCGAGGTTCTCGGGCAGGACGTCGCCTCCGCCTCCCCCTCCACTTTCCTTCCCCAAGCCCTCCGCGGCCCCGCCCGGCCCCGCCCCGTCCCGCTCGCCTCCCCCTCCCCACCCCTCCGCCCCGCCGCCCCGCCGCCTCACTCTCGGCTCAGGCTCGGCGCCGCCATGTTGGATCCATCCGCGCCGCCCTCCCGCCCCGTCGCGCGCCGCCGCATCCGGGCTCCAGCCGCCGCCGCCGCCGCCGCCGCCGCCGCGGGCGTGGGGGGGGAGGGGGGCGGCCGCGTCCGCAGCAGCGCCTCCCGGAACCTGGCCGGTTAGCGGCGGCTTCGAGGCCATAGTGAGGCATGAGCCGGGGTGGCCATGCTAGGTGTGGGCAGCCTGGCAGCGGCATTGACCGGGGCGTGGACAGCTTCACTTTGGGACGAGAGACTAGCGCCTGGCGGCCATCTTGCTTTGGGGCAAGCGGGCAGCGCGAGCTCTTCCCGACCGCGGCTTCAGGGCCGTAATGAGGCGGGAGTGCGGGTTCCGTTCTCGAGTGTGAGAACCTGCGTGGCGCCCGAGCTGGCCGGTGTCGACCTCAAGACCCGTCGAAAGGCTGGGGCTAGCAGCCATGCTCCTAAGGGCGGAATAGGGCAAGGGTGGGACTGCCCCGCGAACTTCGGGAAAGGGTCATGATCGGGGTTTGACCTTTGCCCTGAACTTCCGGTAAATCCGGCCTTTCCGTAAAGCTTAGTCCGGAGCGGAGTGCGCTGCTCAGCTGACCCCTCGGATTTCATCCTTTGAGCGTTTGCCTTTTGAGCGCCCGCTTCCTGAAGGAAATGCAGCCAGAGCCGAACTTGGAACTGGTGGGAATTGGGGCTGGGGGGCCGGGGACGTTCTGGAACTGTCAGCAGCCCCCTGATTAAAGGAGAGGTAATAGAGGAGGCCTGTGAGACCGCGAGGGACCGATTCCGCAAGGCTTTGCGAATTAGTCGATTTTATCCGAAGGGCAGTGAGTAGGCTTCGAAGGGCCTTGGCCGAGAAGGGAACAATTGTGTTTGCATTTTTTAAAGATCGCTGGTTGCGATGGGGAGAACGGGCAGGAGGGAACGGAGTTCCAGGCAAGGAGAGCAGTTGGGAAGTCTATCCAGGCAGGAGACGGCAGTGGTCCGCCTTAGAGAAGGTGGAGAAGGGCGACTGCAGGTGGAGAAAACTGGGTCGGAAATGGGGGTGAGGCCGAGGCGATTTCCCAGTGCTCCGACTCGGACAGCTGGGGGAAAGTGATGCCATTTTCTGTTTTGATTTGGGGGAGAGGAGGAGTTTTAGGTGCCTGTGGGATGCCTCAGAGACCATTGAATATTAGGTAACGTGGGTTGGAAGCCCAGGAGTTTGCCGTGTGCGTGCCTGCGAGCGTGTGAATGCAGATGGTTGTTGAAGCCTTGGGAGTGGATAAGGCCTAGAGAGGAGTGTCTGCATCAGAATGAGATGAGGGAAGAAAACAGGAAAGGAGGGCATGGAGCGGGGGAGACCTGGGGGGAAAGGAATCCAAGAGAGAAGTATCAGGAAATCTGGTCAAAGTTGTTGAACGTGAGAGATTAGGTAAATGGGGGCTAAACCGGGTCCAGCAAACGGAAGTCCTTTGGTAATTTTGAAGCAACTCGTTTCAGAGATACAGTGGGATAGAAACCAAAGTAAGTTAAATTGAGGGACTGTAAAGGGACATTGTATAAAGACCGTTTTCTGAGGGACCGCCAGAAGTACCAATGGCAATTGAATGTGCGGACCTGATAGGAGGAGGAGTAAATTAAATGGGAATTGTTAAGTGGGGGAAAAGCAAAGGCAGAAGAATACACACAGCACATTTACACAAGCACTTAGAAATTAACCATGAAGAGCCGTTGGCCTGAGAAGGTTGAAATTGATACTTTTTATCTTAGATGCATCTTTACTGTTTGAATTTGTTTTACTGTGTATCTATATTACTTCTATAGAAAACTTTTTTTAAACTGCAGTGATGCATAGGTCAGAGACTCGGAATTACGAACATATCAGGGGCGGTTGAAGCTATAGATTTGGGTAAACTCCACAGAGAACAGCAGAGGCCGAAAGAGAGTGCTTTGGGGGAATGCTAACATTTAAAGTACAAGTAGAGGGGTGGGGGGCTCAGTTGGTTAAGCGTCTGACTTCAGCTCAGGTCATGATCTCACGGTTTGTGGGTTCAAGCCCCGCTTCGGGCTCTGTGCTAATGCCTCAGAGCCTGGAGCCTGCATCGGATTCTCTCTCCCCCTCTCCCCCCCTCTTTTGCTTGCTGTCTCTGACTCAAAAATAAACTTTAAAAAAATAAAGTGCAAGTAGAAAAAGAGCCCTTGGAGAATCTTTGAAGAGGAACAGCCAATGAGAAAAAATAAAAATGAGGCGATAACTGTGAACAGAATCTGAAGGAAGAGAGTGAGTGTTTCAAGAGGATCACAGTTGTCAAAAGTGTCGGATGTCCTCAGAAAGGCACCTAATAGGAAACATGCTTTTAGTTCCAGACCTAGTTTTCCTGGAAGTTTGGCACAAAGGTCAAATACAGATCATGAACCTTCCCCCAGATGTGAAGAATCTGATCCCCGTGCTATTCCATGTTCCTCCCTTATGCATCATGGCTGCCGGTCCGATCGCTCAGAATCCAGTTCCGATACCACCAGCGTTTCCACACTTGACAGTGCTACCTCTCCCATTCCTTACTGTGGCCCTGAAGCTGCAATCAAGAAAAACTCGTGTTGGGGCACCTGACTGGCTCAGTGGGTAGAGCATGTGACTCAGGAGTCTCAGGGTTGTGAGTTCAAGCCCCACATTCAGTGTGGGGATTACTTAAAAAATAAAAATAAAATTGGAAGTGGATATCTCTTTTTAAAAAGGAAGAAAGGGGGCGCCTGGGTGGCTCAGTCGGTTGGGCGTTGGACTTCTGCTCAGATCATGATCTCACAGTTCCTGGGTTCAAGCCCTGAGTCGAGCTCTGTGCTGACAGCTCGGAGCCTGGAGCCTGCTTCAGATTCTGTGTCTCCCTCTCTTTCTGCTCCTCCCCTGCTCATGCTCTGTTTCTCTCTGTCTCAATTAAAAAAAAAAAAATTTATAAGAGGAAAAAAGAAGAAAAACCTGTGTTGCCAGAAATGGTGAAGATGAGGAAAGTAGGAGTATAAGTTGGAGTTGAGAAAGTCAAGAAGTAACTGAGGGGGAAAACTCATGAAAAGAAAAAGAACTTACTAGAAGTTACATGGATTTTCCTAGACCCACCCAGAATGATAGGGGAGTTGGCAAGCGGGTTAGTGAATGGGTGCTGGGTCCTCAAGAAGCAGGGGGGCTGCAGGGTGGTCGCACCAGTGGTAGAAGCTTCAAGGGGGAATGAGTTTTTGCAAGATGATGAAAGCACAATCTTCCGAAGATGAACAGCTCCTACTTTAAAAAAAATTTTTTTTAACATGTATTCATTTTTGTGAGAGAGAGAGAGAGTGGGTGGGGGAGGGTCAGAGAGAGAGGGAGACACAGACTCTGAAGCAGGCTCCAGGCTCTGAGCTGTCAGCACAGAGCCCGACGCGGGGCTCGAACCCATGAGCCGTGAGATCATGACCTGAGCCCAAGTTGGCACTTAACCCACTGAGCCACCCAGGCGCGCTGAGCAGCCTCTACTTTAGAAGGTTGAAGGGAATGGGGCACCTGAGTGGCTCAGTCAGTTGAGCATCCAGCTTTGGCTCAGGTCATGATCTCAGGGTTCATGAATTTGAGCCCAGTGTCAGGCCCTGTGCTGACAGCTCATAGCCTGGAGCCTGTCTTCTGATTCTGTGTCTCCCTCTCTCTTTGCCCCTTCCCCACTCATGCTGTGTTTCTCTCTGTCTCAATAATAAGTAAAAACATAAAAAAAAATTTAGTATAAAAACATTTTTAAGAAGATTGAAGGGAAGAGCTCTCCATTAGAAAAAGCCAAAAATCTCTCCCGCACTCATTTTCCCCCTGAACCCACGGGAACTCTGTTCCTTCGCAAACAGCCTCCTCTCTATCCTCATTACTTCATAGATTGCTCCCTAGCTTTTCTTTGAGGAAGACGCATCAGGACCTTAGGTAGCTGTGATGTATGGGGGGTGGGGGGTGCCCCCAAACCATGGAAGTCCACGAAAGAGAAAAACAGGTATACTAAAAATGGAATCACCTTCTCTCCATGTCCGTATCCACATCCTGAAGTCCTCGGCATCCTGGCAATGTGGACGGACCTCATGATAGTAATTCCTCTCGGTGAGCCCGCCTCTCCTCTCCAGACTTGGCCCAGCCGCAGTCAGAGGATCAGCGAGGAACAGCGAGGAAACGGCGTGCTGAGGACGGCCCACTCGGTAGTATGGCGGCCAGGGTGTCCATTGCGGCCTGCGGGGAAAACCGAATCGCCTCTTCACTCAGAATGGAACGCCCAAGGGAGGGATGGGACCCCTCTTCCACTTAACAACTAAGCTTTACAAATCCCAGGCATGGGGATCACGGCCTGGCCCACTGCCCCTAGGCCTGTCAATCCATTGGTGGGTGCGCTGGTAGGAATGTTTTGGGGGCCTCGGAAGTTCATTCTCTCAACGTGAAGCCTTGAATGTAATAGGCATTGACAAGTTCATAATGCCACCTTATTTTGTTTAGTTTTTAACATTTATTTATTTTTGAGGGAGAGAGACACAGAGTATGAGCAGGGGAGGGACAGAGAGAGAGGGAGACACAGAATCAGAAGCAGGCTCCAGGCTCTGAGCCGTCAGCACAGAGCCCAACGCGGGGCTCGAACCCACAAACCGTGAGACCATGACCTGAGCCGAAGTCGGACGCTCAACAGACTGAGCCACCCAGGTCCCCCATGATGTCACCTTAAAGCTGAGCAGATTTCCTGAGGTGAACCGTTAACATGAGCTAAACCATAGGGACCTGTGTAGAAATGGGCACTCTCGTGCCTGTCACGTGAAAAATGATTTCGAACACATCAAATTTTTTTGTTAGTCATCGCTAAACAATTTCTGCCCTTGGCATAACTTCTCCATCATCTCTACAGTGAAAGCAAAAACTTCATCTCTTGCCTTGTGATCTTTTTCTACCCTCTCCTTGCTTCACCTAGAAATTTGGTAGAACTGGGTCACCCCGGTGGCCCCGCAAGTTAAGCATCCGCCTTGGTTTCAGCTCAGGTCATGATCTGGCAGTCCTGAGTCTGAGCCCTACGTCAGGCCCTGTGCTGACGGTGCAGAGCCTTCTTGGGATTCTCTCTCTCCCTCTCTCCCTGACCCTCCCCTACTCATGCTCTCTCTCTCGAAATAGATAAATTAACTAAAACAACAACAACTCTGGGGCGTCCGGGGAGCTCACCCAATTAAGCGTCAGACTTTGTCTCAAGTCTGTGGTTTGTGGGTTCGAGCCCCATGCCGGGCTCTGTGCTGACAGCTCGGAGCCTGGAGCCTGCTTCAGACTCCGTGTCTCCCTCTCCTGTGTCCTGCCTGGGGTTTACCGTTGACCTTCAGCCTTCAGCGGACAGTTCACTCTAGTTCTTGGGTCTCTTGTTAACTGCAAGCATCACCCAGACATCTTGTTAGCTCCTAATTTCATTTGAACTTCAAACCTAAACGGAAGCCCTCAGGTAGAATTCCAGTATCCCCTGGCTTCTGAGTGGGACCACGGTCAGTCACTGAGTCCTAATGGCCTGTCTAAAGCTCTCCTTAACCTGTTCCCTTTGCTTGTCCCCCTGCTCTGACTCACTAAGATGACTTTGGGCAAGTTTCTTCACTTCTCTGAGCACTTCTCTGTAAAAGGGTAAATATAACATCCACCCCATCGGTCGTTGCTTTAATGATTATATTAAATTAATATATAGGAACTGTTAGCACGGGATCAAGCCCACGGTAAGTGCTCTGTAAGTGTTATCTAATATTTACGGATTACAATTTCCAGCAGGTTTCAGAAATTCCTGAGGTTCTTTATCAGTGCTCTCTGCTGCCCCCATGTGGATGGCTTTTTCTAAGCCACCGGGAGTCCTGTGGGCGATGACAAAAAACAGCCCTGTTACACCAGCCTCACCAGCTAGCTAATTAGAGAACCAATTTGTTGGTTGATTGGTTGTTCTGTAAATTAAAATGCTTCTATCTTCTAGCCCATTCTCTGTCTGTTTAAAAGAACATGGGGGCGCCTGGGTAGCTCCGTTGCTTAAGCTGCCAGCTTCGGCTCAGGTCATCTCAATAGTTCGTGGGTTCGAGCCCCGCCTCGGGCTCTGTGCTGACAGCTCAAAGACTGGAGCCTGTCTTTGGATTCTGTGCCTCTCTCTGCTCCTCCCCCACTCCTGCTCCTTCACTGTCTCTCAAAATGAAATAAACATGAAGAAAAGTAAAAATAAAAAATAGAAAAAATAGAACACGTCAGGGGGCGCCTGGGTGGCTCAGTTGGTTAAGCATCCGACTTGGGCCCAAGTCATGATCTCATGATACATGGGTTTGAGCCCCGTGTCGGGCTCTGTGCTGACAGCTAGTTCAGAGTCTGGAGCTGCTTCTGATTCTGTGTCTCCCTCTCTGACCCTCCCCTGCTCACAATGTCTAAATAAATAAATAAATAAATAAAAACATTTAAAAGAAAAGAACATGTCAGGAAACCTATGTTTTCTGAAATCAAGATATACTGTCAGGGCGCCTGGAGGGCCCAGTCGGTTAAGCGGCTGATTCAGTTTCAGCTCCGGTCTTGATCTCACAAGTTCTTGGGTTTGAGCCACACATTGGACTCTGTGCTGACAGTGCAGAGCCTGCTTGGGATTCTCTCTCTCTCCCCCCCCCACCCCTCCCCCACCCATTCTGTCTCTGTCTCTCTCAAAATAAATAAAGTTTAAAAATTAAAAAAAAGATATACTGTCTATGACATTCTCCTAGTTTGTTAATCTAATGACACTGGCAAAGAACGGCATTTAGTCATTTACTTAACAAATGTATGTTAACCACCTACTAAAGCAGATGCTCTGATAGGCATATGGGACAAGATGCGCACTGGGGAACAAAACCGACCAGTCTGGGGGCGTCTGGCTGGCTCAGTCGGTGGAGCATGCGACTCTTGATCTCAGGGTTGTGACTTTAAGCCACACATCGAGCATAGAGACTACTTAAAAATGAAATCTTCAGGGGCGCCTGAGCAGCCTCTTTGCCTCTTTGATTTCGGCTCAGGTCATGATCACAGTTCATGAGATCGAAACACACGTCAGGCTCTGCTTAGGGTTTTCTCTCTCCCTCTCTGCCCCTCCCCCATGCGTGTGCTCTGCTCCCTCTCTCAAAATAAATAAAACTTTTTAAAGGATAGTAAAATGAAATCTTTTAAAAGCACAGGTATGTCTTCACGGAGCTCACTGTTTATATGAGCATACAGACACTAAGGAAAGAAAATAAATATTCTAAATCGAGGGAGGTGTTATGAAGGAAAAGAACAGAATACCGTGACAGAAAAATGAATGACCAGGGAATCTCTCTCTCTCTCTCTCCCCCTTTCTTGTTTAATGTTTATTTATTTTGAGAGGGAGAGAGGCAGGACGAGTGGGGAGGGGCAGAGAGAAGGAGAGAGAATCCCAAGCAGGTCTGCACCATCAGTCCAGAGCCTGATGCAGGGCTCAAATCCACAAACCATTAGATCATGACCTGAGCCAAAACCAAGAGGTGGACACACAACTCACTGGGCCCCCCAGGGGCCCCAGAGAAAGTCTCTTTTTGAAGAGGTGACTTGGAAACTGAGACCCAAAGGCCACAAAGGAACCAAGCACCTTGCAGAGAATGGGGAGGAGTGTCCTAGGCTGAGGCCCAAGGGCAAGGAAGACTTGGCACCGCAGTGTGGCGAACAGCTGTGGGCATCTGGGACCTCAGTCTTTTTTTCCCATTGCTCATAAATCACTCTTTTTTGGTGGGTGTCATACAGTGTAATAATGATTTCGGAAATAGACTTTAGTGATTCATCGCTTACATATAACCTCCAGTGCGCATCTGAACAAGCATCCTCCTGAATGCACGTCACCCATATAGCCCGTCCCCTCCCCCTCCAGCAACCCTCATTTTGTTCCCTGTATTTAAGAGTTTCTTACAGTTTGCCTCCCTCTCTGCTTTTCTCTTACTTTTCTTCCCTTCCCCTATGATCATCTGTTGTGTGTCTTAAACTCCACATATGAGTCAAATCATATGATATTTGTCTTTCTCTGACCGATTTATTTCATGTAGCACAATACACTCTAGTTCTATACACGGTGTTGCAAATGGCAAGATTTCATTCTTGTTGATTGCTGAGTAATATTCCAGTGTGTGTGTGTGTGTGTGTGTGTGTGTGTGTGTGTGTATCACATCTTCTTTTTCCATTCATTGGTTGATGGACATTTGGGTCTCCCCATAATTTGGTTATTTTTTATAGCGCTGCTATAAACATTGGGGTTCATGTGCCCCTTCAAATCAGCACTCCTGCATCCTTTGGATTAATACCTAGTAGTGCAACTGATGGGTCATAGAGTAGTTCTATTTTTAATTATTTGAGAAACCTTCATACTGTTTTCCAGAGCAGCTGCACCAGTTTGCATTCCCACCGGCAGTGCAAAACGGTCCCTCTTTCTCCGCATCCTCGCCAACATCTGTTGTTGCCTGAGTTGTTAAATTTAGCTATTCTGACAGGTGCGAGGTGATAGCTCATTGTGGTTTTGGTAAGCCACTTTTTAATAAACGTTCTATAATTTTACTATGAACCAATAATCTGTTTTTCAGTTTCCAGAATTCACCATCTAGAATGTCCCTCTTTGAGAATATGGACATTTGCTGTATTGTGAGTTCTTCAAATTACATAAAGGGGACACAATTTCACTTACATAATACTTCTGATTTCTAGAATACCATGTGTCCAGGGGCTGAACTCATTTAAAATGCTAAGGATCCTAAAATACTGTTTCAGTTTATCATTAATGAACTTATAACTAACAGAAAGAATTTTCCTCCTTCCTCATTTTACATCATTTCTTCATGTTCTAAGCTTTAGCTATTTATATACATCTCTATATAGCTAAAATAATAATATAATTAGTATTATTACAGAAGTTGTCTTATTTACCTAGATAACTCATGAGAATCAACTTTAAAATTACAGCAAATAATAGTAGAATTTAGTGAAGTGGGAGGAAAGTAAATGCAGAAATAAATATCCTTTATATATATAAACAGTAAGTTAAAGATGTAATTAAAGAAAAAACTCCATAGCAACAAAACAGATAAAATGCCTAGGAATAACCTTAACAAGAATGTGCAAGATCTGTATGAATTTTAAAATGCTACCCACATAAAAGAAAACTTGAACAAATGGAAAGTAACATCATGTTCTTGGATAGAGAGAATATATAATGATATCACTTTCCCAAAGTTGTCTATAAATTTAATATGATCTGTAGAAAAATATTGGCAGGAGCTTTTAAAGTAAAACAGGCTTATTTTAAGTTCACATGGAGAAATAAAACAGAATTGAAAGGAAAATCCTGGAAAAGTAACAAATAGAAGCTACTCCAACCAGGTTGAAAAATGTGTCATTGGGGCTCCTGGCGGGCTCGGTCCATGCAGCATGCGACTCGTGATCTCGGGGTTGTGGGTTCAACCCGCACATTGGATGTAGAGATTACTTTAAAAATCTAGGGGTGCCTGGGTGGCTCAGTCGGTTACGTGTCTGACTTCGGTTCAGGTCATGCTCTTACAGTTCGTGGGCTCAAGCCTCACATGAGGCTCTCTGCTGTCAGCTCAGAGTCTGCTTTGGATCGTCTCTCCCCGTCTCTCTGCACTTCACCCTTTCTCACTCTCTCAAAATAAATAAATAAACATTAAAAATAATAAAATAGGGGCGCCTGGGTGGCTCAGTCGGTTAGGCGTCCTGCTTCAGCTCAGGTCATGATCTCACAGTTTGTGGGTTTGAGCCCCACGTCGGGCTCTGTGCTGACAGCTTGGAGCCTGGAGCCTGCTTCGGATTTTGTGTCTCCCTCTCTCTCTGACCCTCCTCTGCTCACACTTTCTCTCTCTCTCAAAAATAGATTTAAAAAAAAACATTTAAAATTTTTAAATAAGGAGTGAATGTGTGTAGATGTTGGTAAACAGATAGAATCAATCTGAAAGGACACACACACATACACACACACACACACACACACACACACACACATAACTAGCCGGAGGAGAGGGGCTCCTGGAGAAGAGAACTAAACGGCCAAGGAGGGAGGGAACAGGGAGACTTACATTTGACTCTACATCCTTTGCTACCTTTTGAATTCTGAGCAGGTGCATGGATTAGCTATTCAAAAGCAGATATTTTAAAACTATATGTATATAAAATTTTGTGTTCTGATGTCTACTTCATAAATATTTTCATAGAGCACACTGCATAGAATTAACATAGTACTAATTGTTCCTACGAGCATTCTCTCTCCTCCATGATAAGTAATGATCTGGATGTTTGCTGGCTGACATGATACTTCCTCATGGTTTCCGCCTTTACTGGTGCTCTTGTCCGCCTGGAACTCCAAGCTTCCGCTTCTCTCTCCTTGCCAGCACATCTGGGGGGTTCATCCTCAGAGCTGGGGTTCAAATGCCATCAGCCTCACCCTGTCCCCTCAGCATTGTCACTCAGACAGTATTTTGTATGTCTCCCGAACAGAGCTTTTTTAAATTTTATGGTAATTGTCTGCATATTAGCTCCTCCTCCCCAATAAAAAAGATGTCTTTTCATCTTTGTGAACCAAGTCCTCTGGCACCCCCAGATCTTCCGAAGTGAAGTCACATTAACAGTGAAACTCCAAGTCCGGAGTTCCAACGTTCCCATGAGGGATACCAACACCACACGGTGTGGGGCTCCTTCCAGGGAGGAGGTCGGTGGTCTCCTACGGGTTCCTGGGGCTCGGCCTGCTTGGTTCAGAACCACCAGACTCTCTGTGTTTCCAGAAGCACGAGTTTACTACTGACAGCTGTCTGCGCCTTGGGAATCACCAACAGCCCCCTGCCACCAGCTCCAACTCCGCGAATCCCAGCTGTTCTTTTTATTCTGGCCCCGGGAACCAGAGCGGCTGGTTAAAGACGCGATCTAGAGCCGGGCCAGGCTGGAGTGAATGCCAGCTCCAGTGTTGACTGGCTGTGTAACATAGGGCTGGCTTGCTTCTTTCTTTCCCCCCTTCCTTCCTCTCTCCCTCCCTTTCTCTCTCGTTCTTTCTTTCATTCTTTCTTTTTTTTCTTTGTTCCTTCCTTCCTTCCTTCCTTCTTTTCTTTCTTTCTTTCTTACCTTTTTTCAATGTTTATTTATTTTGAGAGAGAAAGAGAAAGTGAGCGTGTGCAAGTGGGGGAGGGGGAGGGGCAGGGAGAATGAGTGGAGGGAGAAAACTCCAAGCAAGTTCCACGTTGTCAGCACAGAGCCCAACCCAGGGCTCAGGTTTATAAATCATGAGATCCTGACCTGAGCTGAAATCAAGAGTGGGCCTGCCGGTCACCCAGGCGCCCCAGGGCTTTCTTTCACTAAGCTGGCGACCGTGGCTCACTTTCTTCAAGTGTAAATTAGCATAATGAAAGTGCCTCCCATAAGGTTGTTGCCAGATTTAAAGGAGTTAATTTTGCAAAAAGGCTTAGGACAGTGCCTAGCACCACATAAATGTTAGTTATTATGGTTCTCCTTACCAAGTGCTTTTACGTGCAGACCCAATTTTCCACAGCGTAACAGAGACCAAGTTATAATTTACGATAATTCTTTGCTAGGCAGTAACAGAGAAGATTTGGCTGCCCATCTACACTTACCCCTTTAGGGGGGCTAGCTCCCTGTAACATTTTGAGGCGTCTTAACCAACTGAGCCACCCAGGCACACCAGATTCAGACTTTAAAAAACAGCTTTTTGGTGCTTACCTTACACCCACTAAGATTTTTATTTATTTATTTTTAAAATATTTATTTATTAGGTAATGTCTACACCCAATCTGGGGCTCAAACTCAACCCCAAGATCAAGAGTCATATGCTCTTCTGACTCAGCCAGCCAGATGCCCCAGATTTTCATTTATTTTTAATTTTTTTTAATGTTTGTTTGTTTCTTTGTTTGTTTGTTTGAGAGACAGAGAGAGACAGTGCCAGCAGGGGAGGGTCAGAGAGAGAGGGAGACACAGGATCTGAAACAGGCCCCAGGCTCTGAGCTAGCTGTCAGCACAGAGCCTGACACGGGGCTCGAACTAATGAACCATGAGATCATGACCTGAGCTGAAGCTGGATACTTAACCGACTGAGCGCCCCTATTTTTAAAAATACTGATTGAGGGGTGCCTGGGTGGCTCAGTCAGTTGAGTGTCCGGCTTCGGCTCAGGTCATGATCTCATGGTTCATGGATTTGAGCCCCGCATCAGGCTTTGTGCTGACAGCTCAGAGCCTGGAGCCTGCCTCAGATTCTGTGTCTCCCTCTCTCTCTGACCCTCCCCTGCTGGTGCTGTCTCTCTCTGTCTCTCAAAAATAAATTTAAAAAAAAAAACAGAAAAAAATTAAAAATAAATAAAAATAAAAATAATAAAAAAATAAGTAAAAATACTGATTGAGCACCCACTTTGTGCTGGGCACTGCAGTATAGTACTACGTTTCAGAAATACAGCAATGAACAAGATATGTTCACTAGTCCCTACCTTGAACTTCCAGTCTTTCAAGACAATTAAACAATTAACAAAATGTGAGGAGTCCTTAACTCAGGGGATGTGTTCTAAGGACTAAAGGTCTTCTGGCTGAAGTTGAGCGATGGCAGGTCTGCACTGATCGGTTTTGTGTTTTGAGATTCCAACTTCAAAGTTTGTTTGTAACTTTGGCTCTACTACTGCAGAAGGGTTGAAAATTACTGCTATATATTAAATCTGAATTTCTTCCTGAAAGCCTGTTATGTTAACGAATGAACGGATAAACAAAGAGAGACTGCATGTACAGTTGCAGCCCTACAAATATTACTATCCTCCTTTTAAAACATTATTTTCAGGGGCACCTGGGCGGCTCAGTCAGTTGAGCATCTGACTGTGGCTCAGGTCATGATCTCACAGTTTCATGAGTTTGAGCCCCTCGTCGGGCTCTGCACTGACAGCTCAGAGCCCAGAGCCTGCTTCAAATTCTGTCTCTCTCTCTCTGCCCTTCCCCATGTTGTGTTCTGCCTCTCTCTCTCAAAAATAAATAAATAAACACTTAATAAAACATAGCAATATAACTGTAAAAATTGTTTTTCAGTTTATTTGTTTATTATGAGAGAGAGAGAGAGAGAGAGAGAGAGAGAGGGAGGACAGGGCAGAGAGAGGAGAGAGCATCCCAAGCAGGCTCCTTGCTGTCAGCACGAGCTGGATGCAGGCTCAGCCTCACAAACTGCAAGGCCGTGGCCTGAGCCGAAATCAGGAGTTGGACACTTAATGGAGCCACCTAAGCACCCCACTACCCTCCTTTTACATGTGAGAAAATACTATTCACACAATTACTCTCCAAAATCTTTCCCCCAAAACTGTGTTGAGGAATAATTAAATATTTCTGTATATATTTAAAGTGATGATTTGATATGCAGGTATATATATCATCAATATATACACATGATGAGTATAAATACATGGACACGGTAGAATGATTACCAAGATCAATATAATTAACACATGCTTCACGTAGTTCATTCTTTGTATCTGTGTGTGGTGGGAACGCTGAAGATCTGCTCTCAGTAACTTTCAAATATGCAATACCACAGTATCAACTGTAGTTATCATATGGTACATTAGATCCTTGGAATTTATTCTTTTTATTAGAAAGCTTGCACCATTTAACCTACATTTCCCCATTGTCCCCTCACCCCATCACCAGTCTTACAACAATTAAATTGCAAATCCTCATTCCAAATCTCTGTAATCTGTACCACTCCACAGTGCCTACACCCAAAAGGGAATAAATCTTTACTGCTAGTAAGATTGCAAAGCTTTGCCTTTGCTTTATCCAATATGTAATGTTTTTAAGAAAGAAATATATGGCATATTAATAAAAGACAAAAACCACATCATCATCTTAGTGAACACACACAAAAAAGCATTTGGAAAAAAATCCAACACCCATTCATGATAAAAACCCTCAACACCAACACAAGGGAACTTTCTTAACCTGATGAAGGGCATCTACGAAGAGCTTACAGCTAACATCATAATGAAAAAAAAAAAAAACACAATGCTTTCCCTCCTAAAATCAGAACAAGACAGGGATGTATGCTCTCAAAACTTTTATTCAACATTGTACTGGAAGTTACGACTATTAGAAGTTAAGATACAGCATGCTTATAATTAAAATATAGCTTTGTAGATGGACGATAGAATTTGAGGAATCTGATCCAAAATTACTCTCACGGGCTGATTAACGGAGCAAACATGATATGTAAATTAAAACCAAAAATGATGTGTTTGGGTTGAAAAGCCAACAGGAAGATATAAAATTCTGCAAAAGCATTACCAGATACCTACAGTGTGCCATGCACCAGAGCCCTTCCTAGGTGATTTAATTCCAGATCAAAACATGTCTAGGTTAGATGTTTCCCTGCGATCTCTAAACTCCTTTGGCGCTTATTAAGATTTCTCTAATTCGGTTGTGTTAATTCTTCAGGACCGACGCTGTGTATACTTTGATTCTCCATGGTTTCCAATAATCACGAGTTCAATCTCCTTCTATTGGATGACTGCTTTGCCCCTGCTGCCTGAACCGAACCATGGAAGCTAAGGAAGCTTATTCAAACACGTGAACAGCGCGTTTCAGGAAGACAGTGCTCCGCACGGTGCCTCCAACAGCCTGAAATTCTAACAACTCTCCCAAGTTCGGGAAGGCGTCCGAGTTTTCTGGGATTACTTCTCTGAGCATGAGCGGAAGTCACCCTTTGAGCAATCTGCGGGTTTTTTAAATGATAGGTACCATATTAAGAAGCAATCCGTTCCATTCTCTTTTAACCGTTGCACCCACAAGCAAGTGACCAGGTGACAACTTGTCTTCGTTACAAGAAAATAAAGATCGCACTCAAAGAAGTCCGAAGGCAGCCCCCACCAGACCATCTTCCCACAGTAAAGATGGCGGCCCCCTGAGCGTGAACTGCAGGCGATACCACTTCCGCGTTTCTCCGGCGCCCTCGTCCAAGATGGCGGACGAGGCTACCAGGCGTGTGGTGTCTGAGATTCCGGTGCTGAAGACTAACGCCGGACCTCGAGATCGTGAGTTGTGGGTGCAGCGACTCAAAGAGGAATATCAGTCTCTTATCCGGGTTAGTTTTGCTTCCGCTGCCGACCGCGTCGCAGAAGGGTTGCGGGAAATCAGGTGTTCTTAGTAATAGGCTCCGTGTGGAAGCCGCTTCCGGTTATAAAGTTTAACTCCCAAATTCATAGAAACTGGACGATTGTGGGGTTGGGGGACTTAGGAAGGTATGATGGGGAGGGGGCAAAAGAAACTCAGTTTGGGAGCCCAAGGGGGCCAAAGCAGCAGTTATTTTAGGGATACACCTCCCCGGAAGGTGACGTGTCTCTCTGGCTCCAGGTGTTTGCTCTCCTAGATGGAGGGGAGGTAATCAAAAGGGATTCCTGGGGCTGTAAGTCCCTGCCTCATCTCTCTGCTCCTTCCTTCACTCTTCCTGAGGGAGGCACACCGGCTAGGGCTTAAAATTCAAGTAAGTGTTAGTGGCTAAGAGTTGAGTGAAACCCACAGTTAGGAATGAGCCATTTTCTCAGCTCATCTGCTTTCTGTAGAAAGAGAAGACAGTTTGTTTTCCTTACAGTGGTCTCTGTTTCAAAGGGCAGCAGCACGTTATTCACTGAAAAAACCACCAGCTTTGTTGTACACCTAGCACCTAGAACGGGATCCAAAGCCGCGTAAGGTGGAACCTACTGAGATGGATAGAAACAAATCATTGTAATTCATTAAGGGGCAGGAGAGGGAGACGGAAAGATTGCTAGGATGTTTGCAGAGCAGAAGGTGAGATACCTAATCCAGCTGGTGTCTTGTCAGGGAAGGCTTCCTGGAAGAGGCGGTGCTGGAGCTGAGCCTTAAAGGGTAAACATAAGTTAACCTGGTAAACATGAGGATAAGAGAAAGATGTTCATGGGGAAAGGAACAGCATAAGCAAAAGCATAGAAGCTGGATATGGCATATTGCGCATGAAGAAGTATAGAAACATAAGCAGTTGCTAACTGTAACTGTATAGAAAAGTATAGAAACATCCGAGTTACTAACACATCAAGTGCATGGCAGGGAGGGGTACACAAGTCTTGAAAGATAGGCTTGAGCTCTTGAAATGTATGTTGTAGGCACTGGGATACCTTTAAAGTCATTTAAGCTGAGGGACAGTATGGTCAGATTGGGTTCGGGCCAGTCACAGTGGCAGTAGAGGGGAAAATAGAATGGAAAGAGGTGAGATTGAAGATAGGAAGCAAATTTAGGGGGCTGTCATTAACCCAGGCAAAAGATGATCCAAACTGGATAGGTCCAGGGGCGCCTGGGTGGCTCAGTCGGTGAGGTGTCCGACTTTGGCTCGGGTCATGATCTCTTGGTTCGTGGGTTTGAGCCCCTGTCGGGCTCTGTGCTGACAGCTAGCTCAGAGCCTGGAGCCTGCTTCAGATTCTGTGTCTCCTTCTCTCTCTGCCCTTCCCCTGCTAGCATTGTCTCTCTCTCTCTGTAAATAAACATTAAAAAATATAAAAAATAAACTGGATAGGTAGAGTGAGGATAGAGAGAAGAGGTAAATTTGAAGTACATTTAAAGGGTGAAAGTAGCAGCCATCGTGAAGGACTGGTGGAGAGAAGGGAGGTCACGGAAGACTCCCAGGGCTTGGCTGGCATGACTGAGTGAATGCCGTCACCGAGGTTGGTGCAGTGAAGAAATGGTCTGAAGGACCAGGGGGAAATGCTGGGTTTGAGGTACCTGTGAAGTGAAAGTAAAAATTTCCGTATATAGGAGGCCTGGGTGGCTAGGTTGGTTAAGCATCCGATTTCAGCTCAGGATGACTTCAAGGCCCGAGTCAGGCTCTGTGCTGACAGCTCAAAGCCTGGAGCCTGCTTCCGATTCTGTGTCTCCCTCTCTCTCCTCCACTCTCCTGGTCCCACTCTGTCTCTCTCTCTCTCTCTCTCTCAAAAATAAAACATTTTAAACAATTAAAAAAAAAAGAAATTTTCATCTACAGTTGGATACTAGAGTCTGAAGCTCCAGGAAAGGGTCTGGATTAAAATAAAGATTTGGAAATCAACAGCATGGACTAGTCAAAACCAGGACTATGTTTGGGGCTCCTGGATGGCTCAGTCAGTTAAGAGTCCGACTTCAGCTCAGCTCATGATCTTGAGGGTCGTGATTTCGAGCCCTGCACCTGGCTCTGTGCTGACAGCCTGGAGCCTGGAGCCTGGAGCCTGGAGCCTCCTTCGGGTTCCGTGTCTCCCTCTCTGTCTGCCCCTCCCTTGTTCACACTCTGTTTCTCTCTCTCTCTCTCTCTCTCTCTCTCCCTCTCTCTCCCTCTCCCTCTCTCTCCCTCTCCCTCTCTCCCTCTCCCTCTCTCTCAAAAATAAATAAACATTAAAATAACTTTTTTTAGCCAGGACTATCTGAGGTCCTCCAGGGACAGAGTATACCATAAAATGAGTTGTGGGCTGAGGACAGACAATCTCAGAGGTGGGAAGAGAACCTGGGCCTTATTATCAAGTGTTTTGTGCCTGCTAAGTGGAGTGGAACCCAACCATTCTATTCTCTGCTCTGGTCACATTTCCTACTTACCAGTGTAATTGTCTTCAGCTTTGCTTATGTCAGAAAAGCTGTGGTGGAGGTAGAGGAGTGGGGAGGAAGGGGAGGGGGGGACGCCTCCATGGCTCAGTTGGTTAAGCTTCTGACTCAGGTCATGATCTCCTGATTCATGGGATGGAGCCTGAGTCAGGCTCTGCACTGTCAGCGAGGTGCCTGCTTGGGATTCTCTCTCTCTCCCCCTTTATTTCCACTCCTCCCCTACTTGTGCACAAGCTCTCTCAAAATAAATGAACTTAAAAAAAGGAAGAAAGAAAAGTTGGGTACACACTAAGAGAGAAAGTAATCACGCACTTTTCTTTTGAGGGAAGAGGACTGCCCTTGACCTCAGCTCCCTCCTCAAAGACCTCATTCTCTGCTTTTAGTACGTGGAGAACAACAAGAATGCTGACAATGACTGGTTCCGCCTGGAGTCCAACAAGGAAGGGACTCGGTAGGCAGACCCTCTTGGTAGTTTTCGGGGTGGGAACCTTACATAGCTTGAGCATTGTAACGTCCCAAAGCCCCCTGCCAGGCCCTCCCTGCCTCCTGTTAGCTGTCTCCATGCCCACAGCCCCAGAGCACCCCACTTCCCGTCTCATGAGTCTCCCAGGCTGATCACCTAAGCCAAGAATATATTATTTGAGTATGAGAAGAGGGCAGATTGGACTGAGGTTTGGTCTTTGTTACAGGTGGTTTGGAAAATGCTGGTACATCCATGACCTGCTCAAATACGAGTTTGACATTGAGTTTGACGTGAGTATGATGGAATGGGAAATACGGAAGTTAGCGGAAGGGGAGGGATTGGGTGGCCGATAACGAGCTAACCTGTTTAGAGGAACCAAAGAAAACTTTTTAAATGGAAGGGAGGGGCGCCTGGGTGGCTCTGTTGGTTGAGCGTCCAACTTCAGCTCAGGTCATAATCTCACGGTTCGTGGGTTTGAGCCCCACGTCAGGCTCTGTGCTGACAGCTAGCTCAGAGCCTGGAGCCTGTTTCAGATTCTGTGTCTCCCTCTCTCTCTGACCCTCCCCTGCTCACGCTCTCGCTGTCTCTCAAAAATAAATAAAAAACAGAAAAAAAAAATTAAAACAGAAGGGAAACGTTGAGCACTGAAGTAACCATAGATGACAGCTACTCCTTTCCATGCCCAGAATCCTGGTGTGTGTGTGCTGCTTGGGGCCGGGGGCGAGGTGGGGCGGGGGTCGTCACACATTTCACTTCAACCAAGAGGTATGTGTGATTAGATTAGTTTCTTTCTATCCTGATTCTCTTTCATTAAGACCTTATTATTCCTGCAGATTCCTATCACATATCCCACTACTGCTCCCGAAATTGCAGTCCCTGAACTGGATGGGAAAACAGCCAAGATGTACAGGTACTCAACAGATGGGAAAAGGTCAGCAAGGCCTTGGAGAAGAACTCTAGGAGGCAGAAATTGTCCTAGAGGGCCTCCCGGCTCCCCTCCGCTGCATCTGGGCAAACTACTTAGCTAACCTCGTGCTTAATTCTGATCACCAGCAGTCACCCTGTGCTCCAGGAGGCTGCTATGCTTTATGGTAAACCTTGTCTGTCAACACCTTCTTCCTCTTGTCCCTCTTATAGGGGTGGCAAAATATGCCTGACTGATCACTTTAAGCCTTTGTGGGCCAGGAACGTGCCCAAGTTTGGACTAGCTCACCTCATGGCTCTGGGGGTAAGTTTGGGGTATTTGGTATATGGGGGGGGGTAGATTAGGCCCTGAGCAATGTAAGAAAAGTAACTGAGAATACACAGGGAATAACAGTGTTTTCCTTGGGCGTGTTCATCAAGTCTATCCAGGAAGGAGCTTCCGATGGGCCAAGGGGCATGGACTGGGTGGCAGTAATCCCAATACGGTCTCCCTTGTATTGCAGCTGGGTCCATGGCTGGCAGTGGAAATCCCCGATCTCATTCAGAAGGGCGTGATTCAGCATAAAGAGAAATGCAACCAATGAAGGATCAAGCCACCGAGGCAGGACGGAGGGACCTTTGACAGGCTACGTTCTGTTCTGTTCCGTTCTGTTCCTGTTTCCTGTGCATCACTCCTACTCATCCAACTGCTTCCCCCCATATCCCTCCACCCATAATTGTTACCAAGTAGCCACATCAGGCATTGCTGAAAAAACAACAGTATAGCCACTGAATTTCTAAGGCTACACAGGAAAGGGAAAGACTGGGGCTTTGGAAAACCAAGGCAATATTTATCCCCTTTCCCCAGTGGGGCAATGTGACATCCAGGAAGGATGGGAGGCAGGCTGGAAAGTGGGTGCGCGGTGTTTTTGGTTTCTGGAGATAACTCATCAATAAAAGCTGCTGCCTCTGATGACCCGTGGTTCTCATTGGTGGCTGTGAAGGGAGGGAGAGCAGGCTGGGACCCAAGGCACACAGACAACTACATTAGTTTGGAGGGAGGGGAAATTGGGGGATGCTGTGATCAGGAGCTGGGAAAGGAAAGGAAATCTTGACTGCACTCCCTCCTGCTGAAATCTGCTTGCAGAGATCCGCTCAAAGTGTCCTTTAGCGGGGTGCTTACTGCTTTGGTCTGCAAGATGCTTGAGGAACGGTTTTGCAGGACCAGCATTCCCCGCCCTCCGGGGATCTTCCCATCCCTGTGTGGAGTGCTGGATGCTTCTCCGCTGGTCTGCGGGCTGGACCCAAGCATTGCAGTTTCCCACACTGGCACCCCTGCTCCCTGGCCAGGATCCGTGCTGCATCCTGGGGGGCCATACTACGACTATCAGATCTTCATCCCTTTGGGTCCCAGGACCCTATCCTTCAGGGGCTTGCTTTGGAGAGACGATTTAAAAACCTTTCAAAGCACATCTGGGAACTGACGGTCCTCAAGTTGGCTGCGTTTCCATGGTGGCGGCAGCGGAGCCAAGAGGGCGGGTTCACGCAAGCGCCGAGGAAGGAGGTGGGTGGCTGCCGAGTGTGGGTGCGCAGGCGCTGTGAGAGGCGGTGAAGCCGGTGGCCGGTGGCCGGGCGGGACCAACAAAGATGGCGGCGGCCCCTGCGGCGGGAGAGATCTGGGCAACAGCTGCAGCTAAAGCTGCAGCCCGGTCCTCGGGGGGGCTGCACGGGGGTAGTAGGGGGTGGCCCTGAGCTGGGGCTTGGCCCCGGCTGGCCTCCCCCGCCGCCTCACCGGGGGACAGGTACGGGCCGGGGCGCTATGGCGTGGGGGGGCGGGGGGGGGCGCGGGATGGCTGCTCCAGACCCGAAAGGACGCCCTCCACAAAGGCAGGGCGCGGGGGGCCCCAGCAGGCCGGGGGGAATCGGGGCTGGAGGGACAGCATCCGTGGACCGCAGGGAGTACGCCGCCGGACCCCAGAGCCAATCAGCGGCCTCGGCCTTTCTGCCCTCGAGGGGGGCGGACCCGGCTGAAGCCCTGCTGTGGTGGGAGAGGTGCGGAGATGAGGGGCTTGTTCAACCTCCCTGCCGCTGCCCCTGAGCCCCAACGTCTCGTGGGAGCTCAGTGGTGGGGGAGGGAGGGAGTCGCTGGCCACCCATTTAGTCCGCTTCATTGCAGCCCGGAGGGCCAGGGGTTCGAGGGTGGAGTGCTGTCCTTTGGGCTGTTTTCCTTACATCCACACCCTCATTCGTCCAGAGGTTCTAAGTGACCCAGGGCACCTCCCATTGACCAGCCAGGTATGGGGGCCCTTGTCATGAGCCTTTAGATCATGAAGACAGCCAAGACAGAGACTCCCATTGGCTTTTCAGTCAAGCGGTGGTGTTCTGCAGGAAGGGGGTGAGGAATACAGAAAGAGTCGAAGCGGTGGGCTGCTATCATTCATTCATTTACTCAGTGGATGCCAAGTACTCACTTTGTGCCAAACACGAGGCTAGGTGCTGGGGATACAGTGACTGACGTGGTTGCTGCCGGTGGAGTATGTAGATGTGGCAACCTAGGTCCCCACCTCCCTCCACGTTCAAATACTGACCCTCTCTTCTCCTCCCAGGTCCAGCCTGTGGTGTCCACGATGCCCCAGGCCTCCGAGCACCGCCTGGGCCGGACCCGAGAGCCACCTCTTAATGTCCAGCCCCGAGTGGGATCCAAGCTACCGTTTGCCCCACGGGCCCGAAGCAAGGAGCGCCGAAACCCAGCCCCGGGGCCAAACCCCATGTTACGACCTCTGCCTCCCCGGCCGGGTCCCCCTGAGGAGCGGCTCAAGAAACTGGAGCTGGGACGGGGTCGGACCTCAGGCCCTCGCCCCAGAGGACCCCTTCGGGCAGATCATGGAGTTCACCTGCCTGGCTCCCCACCCCCGGCCGTGGCTCTGCCTCTCCCTTCCAGGACCAACCTAACTCGGTCCAAGTCTGTGAGCAGTGGGGACTTGCGGCCGATGGGGATCGCGCTGGGAGGGCACCGCGGCGCTGGGGAGCTCGGGGCCGCGCTCAGCCGCCTGGCGCTCCGGCCTGAGCCTCCCACTTTGAGACGCAGCGCTTCTCTCCGCCGCCTCGGGGGCTTTCCTGGCCCCCCAACCTTGCTCAGTATACGGACGGAGCCCCCTACTTCCCATGGCTCTTTCCACGTCATATCTGCCCGGCCCTCCGAGTCTTTCTACCCCGATGACAAAATGGTGAGGACTTGGTGGTGCCCGTGACCTTCCATGCCCGTGACCCACCTCGGGGCCTCCAGATTTCTTGCCATTATGTGGCTTTCCTCTCCCTCTTTTCCCCCAGGTTCCCTTCCCAGTCCCTCACTGCAGTAGCCGGGACTCTCCTGTCCCTTCCTTAAGTACCCTCGAGCCTCACAGACCTTTCTTTCGGGGTTATCTGTAACTTGCCAGCGTGGTGTGCCCTTTCAGTCCCCAGAGAATGAGCCCAGCCATTTGGAATTCTCCGCGTCCCCAGGCCCGTCCTCTCCCTTGCTTCACCTTCCCTCCTGGGACGCTGCCGAGGCCTCATCAGTCTCTGGAGCTGCCGAGGGCGGGCCCAGCACATCTGAGTTAGTGTGCTTGTCCATCTCCCCAGCTGAGGGAGCGAGGTTGAGTGCAGTTGGAGCCACCAGGAGAGGGCTCAGGACGGGGCCACGGGGGCAGGAGGGGGCCTTGGGGGAAGCAAGGTGGGCGTGGGGAGCGGCTGGGCAGCCATGCCCGTGCTGGGGGAGCTGCCCCAGGAGCTGCGGCGCCGGCTCGCCGGGCAGAGGAGTAAGTGGGGAGCTGCTGGGACAGCCATGGCGGAGTCCGTGTTACACTCAGCTGTGATGGGCTTCCTGCTCATGGCCAGTGAGGTGGGGAGCGCCCGGGCCCCGGTGGGGGGAAGAAGCTGGAGCTTGGGGGTGCTTCCCCAGGGGTGGCGAAGCGGTGGGGAGCGTGCTGTTGAAAAGTCCGAGGGCCAGGCCCGGTGGATGGGAAACTGCTGACTCTACTCTGACCTTCCAGGCTCATCACACGCTGCTCCTGGGCTCTGGTCATGTCGGCCTCCGAAATCTGGGGAACACGGTGAGAGCCGCTCTTCTGTCCTTCCTCCGGAACGGGAATGTGAAATGGTGCAGGGGAGGGGGAGGAGGGGGGCGCTGACCTGGGGGAGGGGGACAAGAGAGCACTGGAGCCCTTCTAGGCGGCAGGTCTCTGGTCCTCAGCAGTGACCGCAGCATCTCCCGCTCCCCAGTGCTTCCTGAACGCAGTGCTACAGTGTTTGAGCAGCACTCGGCCCCTTCGGGACTTCTGTCTGCGAAGGGACTTCCGGCAAGAGGTGCCTGGAGGGGGTCGAGCCCAAGAGCTCACTGAAGGTAGGGCAGCCACCCTCGCTTCCCCATTTCCGGGCCCCGCCCCGCCCTCTGGGTCCATCTGCCACTCATGTCGGCCCCAACCGTTAAATCTGGCCGCAGTGTCTGTGTTTCCTGCTGCCTGCTTCCCTCCAGGTGGTCTTCCACCCTCTGGCCTGCCCCTTCCAGTCTCTAACCGTGGTCTCCCCGCACCCACCCCAACAGCCTTTGCAGATGTGATCGGGGCCCTGTGGCATCCTGACTCCTGCGAAGCTGTGAATCCCACCCGATTCCGAGCTGTCTTCCAGAAATACGTTCCCTCCTTCTCTGGATACAGGTGGGAGAGCTGGAGGGTGCGAGGGTCCTCCCTGGGCCGAGCCGGGGCCCTGGCAGCATTGTCCTGGGGCTTTGGGTGTTCCTCACCCAGAAAACGTGACCGACGTGTGGGCGGGGGACAGTGTCTGGGGACCCGGTGGGGGTCGGTGGCCACCACTCTGTTTCCTGGCCGTAGCCAGCAGGATGCCCAAGAGTTCCTGAAGCTCCTCATGGAGCGGCTGCACCTCGAAATCAACCGACGAGGCCGCCGGGCTCCGCCCATCTTGGCCAGTGGTACGGCTCCCTCTCAGCCCCGCCGCGGAGGGGCTCTGCTAGAAGAACTGGACCTGAGGTAGGGTCACTCTCCCTCCCTCCCCTTCCCGTACTTTCTCGGCAGCCTTCCCCCTACACAGAACCGAGCTGGTCCAGATTGAGGATGTAGGGACTAGAGAGACACTTAGCCCCGAAAATGGTTTGAGAAGCGGGGCAGAGGTCGGAGGACGGAGGCCAAGGGGTGCAGATGGAGGAGGGGCAGTGCTGGGACAGGGCTGGGCTCTCTGTTGGGGGGGCTAGTTCACAACCAGGGACGTAGTGAAGTGGGCTGCTCTTTCCTTGTCCTTGTTCCTTTCTTTTCTCTTTCCTTGGATTTCCCCAGAAAGCCTTCTGAAGCCTTACTCCTTTGACAGGTCTTTGGAAAGCAGAGACGGAGCTGGGGTATGGGTGGGGTGCAGGGCTGCATGAGTCGTTTCCATGGTGTTGGGGGGCCCCCCGTCTCACGGGTGCTCCCCACTTCCCTTGATCTGTGGTAGTGATGATGACCGAGCCAACCTAATGTGGAAGCGTTACCTGGAGCGAGAAGACAGCAAGATTGTGGGTACGGAAGGGGCAAAGCCATGCGGGCACATCGGCGCAGGGGAGGGGCATGGGCTTGGGAGGAAGACCGGCACTGGGAAGGGGTGCAGGAGCGAGACCAGAGGGTGAAAACGCAGACGGCGGGCAAGGGGGTTGTTAGTGGTGCTGCCTTTGGGAAAGGAAGGGTCAGGCAGAGGGGTGGGGCCAAGGGAGCGTCTCCGGCACCCCGTAATGACCGTTTGTCCTGCCTCTTCTGTCTAGACCTGTTTGTGGGCCAGTTGAAAAGTTGTCTCAAGTGCCAGGCCTGTGGGTATCGCTCCACGACCTTCGAGGTTTTTTGTGACCTGTCCCTGCCCATCCCCAAGGTGGGAGTCCAGAGGATTCCAGGGATGGATGGGACCTGAGTTCTGCGACTGGTCCCTGCCCGCCCCCAGAGCGTGGGAGGGAACCCTGTGGGTGTCTGGAGAACTGAAGTCTGGATTGATGGAGAAGAGTTGGAGAAGCCAATCCAGAACGTACTGACCTTTCATTCCCCTCCCCCTCCCCCCCAGAAAGGATTTGCCGGGGGCAAGGTGTCTCTGCGGGATTGTTTCAGCCTTTTCACCAAGGAAGAAGAGCTAGAGTCAGAGAATGCTCCAGTACGTGGGGTTCCACAAGGATACAGTAAGGGTGGGAGGCCTGGATGGGGGGGCGGCTCTCTGAGTTAACGGGGTCGCATGATGCTTTGATCGGGGTAGTGTCTGTATGTCTGGGTTTGTGTTGGACTCTCAGATACGGCCTAGGGCAGAGGGGGAGTGGCCCAGGGGAGAAGGAAGGACTGGGGAGCATAGCAAATGGGAGTTAAGGTGTCAGAAAAGCCAGTTGAGGGGAGGAGCACGTTAACACGAAGTTATTTGACATCCATCCAGGTGTGTGATCGATGTCGGCAGAAGACACGAAGTACCAAAAAGTTGACAGTACAAAGATTCCCCCGAATCCTCGTGCTCCGTATCCTAATCTGCAAATTCTCGTTCCTCCTGTCCAGTCGTTACCCCCCCCCACCCGCCCCCCGCAGAGGCCGGACATTTGGGAATCGCATTTTCCTTAGGAAAAGCCTGCCACTCCACCTTTTCCTGCCACGCTCCCAGAGGGGAGGGGACAGCATTCAAAACCTCAGTCCCCCTTCAAATGCCCTCCACCCCCGCCACATGCTCCTTAACTAGGGCTTAGATCTTAATCGATTTTCCGCCTCTCGAGGCTCCATCAAGAAAAGTTCAGTAGGTGTAGACTTCCCGCTGCAGCGACTGAGCCTAGGGGACTTTGCCAGTGACAAAGCCGGTAAGTCTGGAGGGCAAGGGCGGAAGAGCGCCTTTGAAGGGGGGTGGGGAAGAGTGGGAGTGGGCTCGGCCCTGATCCTCGGATTGGATGACTGTCACCCTGCAGGAAGCCCCATATATCAGCTATATGCCCTTTGCAACCACTCGGGCAGCGTCCACTACGGCCACTACACAGCCCTGTGCCGCTGCCAGACTGGCTGGCACGTCTACAATGACTCTCGGTGAGAGGAGCCGCCTCCGCGATCCCCGCCCCATCCCCATCCCCGCCGCAGCCTTTCCCTAAGAGGAAGCCCCAGAAAAGCGCAGTGCTCTTCCCAGAGGCCGGGAGGTTGGTCCTGTGGGGGAGGAGGGAGCGTCCAGGAATGGTCACCAGCCGCGCCCCCCTCTCCCTTCTTCCCAGTGTCTCCCCTGTCAGTGAAAACCAGGTGGCGTCCAGTGAGGGCTACGTGCTGTTCTACCAACTGATGCAGGAGCCGCCCCGGTGCCTGTGACACCCCCTTTACGCCCCGGCACCTGTGAAACCCTTTCAGCCCCCTAAAGCCCCAGGCTCCCCATTTACCTCAGAGACGTCTATTTTTGTGTCTTTTTAATCGGGGAGGGGGGAGGCGGTGGTTGTAGCTCCCATTATTTTTTTTATTGAGAAGTACCCTTCCACCTGGAGGCTCCCTCGTCTCCCAGCCCCGTGTACAGAGCTCCCCAGGTCCCTGCCCGTGTACAGCCCCCAGACCCTCTACAATCTTTTTTTTGTGAATAAATTTATTAAGAAAAAGTGATGTCCTTATTTGTATCTGTGCATAGGGGGTGGACAGAGAACCCGCCGAACCGGAGTCCTCCTGGGACCAAGTTCCTTCTCCGAGCAGATGGGGGCGCTCTCGGGTGGAGGTGGGGGCGCAGGACCCGAACACGCGGGTGGCGCCGGCGTTTGACCAAGCAGCGAAGGTGTACGGGTTGGGGGGAGGACAGGCACACCCGCGACTCGTGAAGCTACGCGGACGCCAGGGCCACCGCTGGGCGCCGGGTTCTGCCCGGAACGGGGCTGCCCCTCGAGGGCGAGGCACCCGAGGACCCCTGTTGACAAACATGGGGCGCGTTGCCGGGCCGCCCCGGCTCCCGTAGGCCCAGGCTGTTGCTAACACCATGGAGCTGTTTACGGAGCCGCTTCCCCACGGAGCAGCCCGTGTCCCTGTCCGCTCTCCCTGCGCCCAACGCTCCCCCCTCCCCCGCCCCAGGGCTGGCACTGTCGCCGGGCCTGGGAAGCCTGAGCCGGGGCCCGCAGACCGGGTTCCAGCCCCCGCCGCCGCCGCAGCCCCCACGGGACGGCAGGGCCAGGGCAGCCGCCCTCTCCGACCGGCACCTAACCAGTTAACCCCCACTGGGTGCTGCAGCCTCTTGCCCGGCCGGCCGGCGCGGGGCGGGGAGGAGCCGCCGTCAGCTCTGTGCTCTCATTGGTGGGCGTGATCCGGGGCCTCCCAGGGCCCACCAATCCGGAGGCGAGGGGGCGTGCACGCGGAGTCTGAGGGCCCGAAAGGGGCGGAAGGAGCGGCGGCTTCGGGGCCGCGGGCCTAGGGGCCCTCGGTGGCGCCCCGACCCCTGCGCGGGCAGATAACGCGGGCGGGGCCCTTATCCGCCTCCCCGCCGGGTGCCGGCCGGGGAGCCCGGATACCTCTCCCTCCAGTTCTCTCGGCCCTCTCGCGTGTGGGGCCTGGGGCCTGGGAGGGGACTTTACTGGCCCCACCCCGTCCGCGGGCTTGGCGGGTTTGCCTTGGAGTAGTGAGCGGCCGGGGGTGGAATGTGGACCCTGGGGAGCTTGTGCAGAACAGGTGCAGCCCCATCAGCCTGTCCGATTCTCCCGCTCGCGCCCCCTGCCCAGGCTACGCCCAGGCTTCCTAATGGCCCGGACCGTGGTCGTGCTGGGAGGAGGCATCAGCGGCTTGGCCGCCAGTTACCACCTGAGCCGGGCCCCCTGTCCCCCCAAGGTGAGTGTCCCGTCATGCCAGAGGGAGTGTGCTTTAATGCCCTCCTCCCTTTTCCGCCAAAAGGGAGAGCGCTGCCCCCTTCCCCTTCAGACAGTTCACCCCGAGGCTATAGGCCGTGCGGCCCTCTTGTCCCCAGGTGGTCCTGGTGGAGGCCACCGAGCGTCTGGGAGGCTGGATCCGCTCAGTCCGAGGGCCAAATGGCGCTGTCTTTGAACTTGGGCCTCGAGGAATTCGGCCTGCGGGAGCTCTGGGAGCCCGGACCCTGCTCCTGGTGAGAAGGTTATGGAATGCCTAGGAGGGCTTGTGGAGGGCCCTTCACTGGCAGACAGACTTGGGAGGAGGCATTAGTGGGCCAGTCCCTTCCTGAGTTTCTCCTCTTCCTGAGGATGCGTGGAGAGCAGGTTTCCGAGCTTGGCTTGGACTCCGAAGTGTTGCCGGTCCGGGGAGACCACCCAGCTGCCAAGAACCGGTTCCTGTATGTGGGTGGCGCCCTGCATGCGCTGCCCTCCGGCCTCAGGTAACGCCGTCACCCCCTCCCTGCACGCTTTCTCCCCTGCACGAGTGCCTCTCACCCCTTCCACGACTGCATCTCCCAGTGTGTCAGCCCTCCGGGCAAGAGGAGCCGGGTGAATGGAAATGACTGGGCCTTCCTCCGCGCAGGGGGCTCTTCCGCCCTTCACCGCCCTTCTCCAAACCTCTGTTTTGGGCTGGGCTGAGGGAGTTGACCGCGCCCAGGGGCAAAGACCCTGATGAGACTGTGCACAGTTTTGCCCAGCGCCGCCTTGGACCTGAGGTAACGTGGCCCAGACCCCCCCCCCCCGCAAACTCTCCCCTCCTAACCAGCTGCAGAGCCCCCCACTCAAACCTACTGCCTAGGGCTCTTCTGTAGGGTTCCGGGATGCCCTCTTCTTTTCACACCCAGTAGTCCTCAAAACACAGTGTCGGGAGTGGATGCCTTCACTTGCTCCCCGTCCTCTTGTTATAGCGGGACTGCTCCCCTGCCAAAACCCTCCCCCACCCCTGCTCCCCACCAAGCGGGACCAGTGGAAACTGGTCTGGTGGCTTCTTCTTTGGCCTCTCAATCCCGGTCTCACCCTGAAGGTGGCGTCTCTAGCCATGGACAGCCTCTGCCGGGGAGTGTTTGCAGGCAGCAGCCGAGAGCTCAGCGTCAGGTCCTGCTTTCCCAGTCTCTTCCAAGCCGAGCAAACCCATCGCTCCGTTCTGCTGGGGCTGCTGCTGGGAGCCGGTGAGCGGGGATGGGTTCAAGGGGGTGAAGATCTTAAGGCTCGCCAGGGGGAGGGGCTGGAGGCCAGGGCACTGCTTTAATGACTCGTCCCTGCCTCCTCCCATGCAGGGCAGAGCCCACTGCCAGACTCCGCACTCATTTCCCGGGCCCGAGCCGAGCGCTGGAGCCAGTGGTCACTCCGTGGAGGCCTGGAGACGTTGCCCCAAGCCCTTAACGCCCACCTGACCAGTAGAGGAGTCCATATTCTCAGAGGCCAGCCCGCCTGTGGGCTCAGCCTCCAGGCAGACAGGCGCTGGAAGGTAGCAGAGCCCCCTGGTGTGTAATGTGTGCGTGTAATGAGTGTTTCCACCTTTGCCTCAATGTTTTACCAGGCCGGGGTTGGCAGGACCAGTTATCTGGGGTTTTCCTAGATGCTGTTTAAGTATGGGCTACCCTAGAGTCTTTATTTGTAGACCTTCCTCCAAGACCTGCTTGATCCAACTCTGGACAGAAGCGGTGCTTCTGAGTGGCTTGGAGAGGGGAAGGGCCAGCCCAGCTCCACTACACGTTTCAGAGAGGCCACACTGACTGCCGTCTGGCCCACTTCTGGGAGTGATGGGGGTGGGGGGATGGCACAGTCTCTTCATCCTGGCTCAGCGCTCAGTTTCTCCTGCCAGTTTGGTGCCTGGGAAACTGAGGCGACATTCCCATTCTGTCTCTCAAATGTGTTCATCCTGTCAGGTGTCTCTAGGGGACAGCAGTCTGGAGGCTGACCACATTATCAGTGCTGTGCCAGCTTCAGGTAACAGGGTAGCCACCGTCCCCTTCCCCAGCGGGAGCGATGCCAAGTGTAGCTCCGGGACCCACAGGACCATCCCGTGCCCCTGGGCCGGTCATCCCTGTGGGAGTCTAACCCCAGGGAGGGTGGGGGAGACTGGCGTGAAGGCCTCCTGACACGGGCCTCTGCCTGCTCCCCCCTCGCTGCCAAGTGCTCGGAGAGCTGCTCCCTGCGGAGGCTGCGCCTCTGGCCCGGGCCCTGTGCGCCATCGCTGCGGTGTCCGTGGCCGTGGTGAATCTGCAGTACCGAGGAGCTCGGCTGCCCGTGCAGGTAGCTGGGATGGGGGGGGCGCGCAGCGTGTGCTCGACCGGAACCTCTCCTCCCTGACCCAGTCTTCTCTCTCCAGGGATTCGGACATCTGGTGCCGTCCTCAGAAGACCCAGGCGTCCTGGGAATTGTGTATGACTCGGTGGCTTTCCCTGAGCAGGACGGAAGCCCCCCCGGCCTCCGAGTGACTGTGAGAAGCGTCAGCTTTGCCCAGTGGGAGGTTTCCGGACAGCTCCCATGCCCAGCGCAGGGCAGGCCAGGCCGCTCAGTGCCCTAGTCTTTCCCTAGGTGATGCTGGGGGGGTCCTGGTTACACACGCTGGAAGCCAGGGGCGCTGTCCTATCTCAGGAGCTGCTCCAACAGCAGGCCCAGGAAGCAGCTGCCACCCAGCTGGGACTGAAGGAGCCACCAAGCCACTGCTTGGTCCATCTCCACAAGGTGAGTGAGGTGAATGCACCTCAGCTCCCGCTGGAGGCAGGAACTGGTCTGTTTGTCGTCTACGGCTCAGCCTTGGACATCAACAGTTACCCCATATCCCCCCTTCTCTCCCCAGAACTGCATCCCCCAGTACACACTAGGCCACTGGCAAAAACTGGGTGAGTTGGGAGAGCGACCGTGTTGAGGGCGAGGAAACTGGGCCCCTAGCTCTCACCGCCATCCCGTCTCTCCCTTCCAGAGGCAGCCACGCAATTCCTGGCTTCTCAGAGGCTGCCCTTGACTCTGGCTGGAGCCTCCTATGAAGGAGTTGCCGTCAACGACTGTATAGAGAGTGGACGCCAGGCAGCAGCTCGGGTCCTGGGCTCGGTGTCAAACAGCTGACTCCCAGCTCCCACCTCTTGGCCCCACTGGTGGCAGTTCTTGACCCACGAAAATAAAAGTCACTGGTGCTTGGCTGGATATGGTGGTTCTGTCACCTACCGCATAAGGTGGCATGGGGGGAGGGGGCAGGTCGCAAAGACAGGCACGAGGTGCCTGGGATGCAGCGAGCAGGAGCAGAGGCAAGACAAAGTCCTTTATTAGAAAATATATCAAAATCCCAGCCCACTGAGCCAGGTCCATGGGAGGAGGCTGCCCCAGCACTGGCGGAAAGGCCCCAGGGACAGGCTCTTTCACCAAACCTACTTCCTCGGAACCATAAATAGAATAAATATTCACAGAGGTCCCAGGAAAAGCCAGATCACTCTTCTCTCCATGGAAGAGGAAGGGACTTGGGGTCCAGCCCTGCTCTTACCTCCAGGGGCCGGGGACTCTCTGGAGTCATCACATAAAATCATGACATCAAGGATTCACAGTCATAAGCCCTGGCGGGTGACCCTAGAAAGAGGGGACCCCCAGGTCTAAAGGAGCCCAGCTCCAGTCCAGCAGTCAGGAGAGGCCCTGGTCTCCAGCACAGCGCTGGAGTTCAGTCCCCCCGCCTCCCCTCTGAGAGCAGTGAGGAGCTGAGGGCGGGGAGAGCGCGACCTCTCGGATTCAGGTTCATGATTGAGGTGGGCGGGAAGGAGTCAGTGGGAGCCCTGGGGGGCTGTGTGGTTGGCAGTGGGCAGAGGCCCAGGCCTGGCTGGGGGCCGGCGCTGCAGCATCTCCTGACGGAAGGCCTGGGAGGACCCAGGTGGGTAACGGGGACCAGAGGGCGTCCGGGGACCCCGAGGGTCAGTTCCAATGTCAGCTGTGATGTTGGTATAGAGAGGGCCCAGCTCTCGAGCCAGTAATCGGTAGGTCAGTGAGTTCATCCCATCTTGCGTCCAAGAATTCTGGGTACGGACCAGGAGGTCAAATCTGAGGGTCAGAAGTTGGGAGAACTAAGGCCCAGAAAGAAACAGCCGTGAACCTAGGGACCCCGAGGGGTTTCCTGGCCAAGAGGCA
The DNA here is from genome assembly GCA_004023785.1 of Mungos mungo. NCBI lineage: Eukaryota > Metazoa > Chordata > Mammalia > Carnivora > Herpestidae > Mungos > Mungos mungo. Next base: position 66,073 of record PISW01003863.1, read on the forward strand.
GAGCCCCAATCCCGGGCAGCGCCCCCTACCTGTGGGGGTTCTCCTCATTGCCTTTATCGCCTCGGTGCTTCACCATCTTATAGTGCCCCACAGACGTCGGGGGACGCGAGATCTTCATCCCGGCCAGACGGACCCTATGGGAAAAGTGAGGGCACCGTGGAGGACAGCTCCTGACGGGTCAGCAAGAGCTGCGTACGGCCAGCAAGGAAGCGATTACGTGTTTCTGTACACACAGAGCCGCCCTTACTGGTTAAACAAAAAAGTGCCCCAAACTGGAAGAGGAGGGAGAGTCGAACATAAAGAAGGAAATGGCGCAAAGGAATGTAGACGCTGGATGTGTCCGGATGCTCAGGGGCTGCCGCCAATGGGCCCGAACCCCGGGGCCTTGTCAGATAACCTGCGGAGGTGGGTGTGCACCTCCCGCCTTTGCTTTCTGGGAAGCGCCCTGGCAGTCCGGGAGGGCAGGGAGAGGAGCCCTTTGATCAAAAGGACAGGATGAGACCGAGAGTTGTGGGCACAAGCTCAGCACCTCTTACCTAGAACAGTGGCCGAGCTGCCTCAACTTCCTTGCCCTGCCCCCTCCCCCTGTCCCGAGTTAGGAAAAGAAGAGAACCAAGTAATCGGGACCCAGAAAGAAACAAACCCCAACTCAGACACACAGGAGCGAGACCTGAAGATGGCCTGGGAAGTTCTGTACTGAAAGGACAGACACGTTTAGAAACTGCTGGGTCCTTCACACACATACAGAGGACAAGAATTCAGAGAGCTCATCCCAGAGGGGACCAGGGGAGGGCACGCAGTGGGTCTGGCACAGCAAGCCCAAATCCTCACACCAGATACAAAACTGGGTCAACGGAGGCTGAAGGTCAAAATGTTTCACATGCTGAAAATGAGCTGGCATCGTGCCAATGACACAGACTCCAACCTATATGGAGCAGAGCCCTCTGCGCCACAGGGAGTGGTCCGGGTGCGAGCCTAGCAGGAGGCCGGACTGAAGGGGCTCTGGGATCCCACGGTACTATAGCCTGTTGATCCTATCGTCTCTCCCAGAAACATAACTCATCAGGGCCTACGAGACCGGGGGGTGACAGAATGGGGACCATCATGCAAAGCCCGACCTGGGTGGACTGAAAAAGCTAAGGGAGAGAGGGACGGGCACCGTGCAGGTCCAGACTCCTAGAGGCTGGTGTGAAAGGGCTAGAGTCAGGCGTGCTCTCCCCGAGGCTGAGGTGGGGGTGGGGAGCGGCGGCAGGAAGTCTGACCTGGTAGCGATGTCGTCATCCTCGCCGCCCCAGCCCCAGTACTCATTGGGGAAGCCGTTCATCTTCAGGTACTGGTCCGGGGTGAGCGCCGAGACTCCTCCAAAGTACTGGGGGTACGGGAGGCTAGGGGGAGAAAGGGGCCTGGATTCCACAGGTCTTCGGGGGAGACATCCCCCCACATTCCCCTTGGCTCTCCTTCCAACGGCCGGTGGGGCTCCCTCCTGCCCACCACCCCTCTCGCGCCCGTTACCTGTATCCAAACTTGTTCATGGCGACAGCAACATGCCGGGGGCCCCGGGGGTCACACACGTACAGGTTGTGGTCATTCTCGGGCAGCAGGTCCACGTCGTGCAGGAAGAGGCAGTCCCATTCCTCGTCGCGCAGGGCCTCCCGCACCCCAACGTTCAGCAGCTTGGCCCTGTTAAAGGTCCCGTTGCCAGCCTGGAAGGTAGTGGGGGAGAACCGGACCGTGTCTGTGGGCGGCCGACGTACAAAAGTGAAAGGAGGGGGGTCAAAGCAGGCGGGAGGGGTGTGGCGAGGAGAACGGAGAGAAAGACAAACTTTCATTTGTCATTCAGCCAATAGTTTTTGAGCATCGGTACGTGTCTGATCCTAACTTGCCGCTGCTCAGCATTCGACCCCAACAACCACAGCCACAGAAAGCAGGTGGCTGCCAGCTTCCACTCTCAGCCTCATTTCAGGGGGTTAAGAATCTTGTTCAAGGTCACATATGGGAAGAGTGGCAGGACTAATTTTAGCCCAAATCTGGCCAGTTCCAAATTTGCACCATTGCAAATTCAACACAAGGAAAAGTCGTGGCGCACAGAGGACAGTGGGAATAACGAGGCGGCTCGGGCGGCCCACGAGCTGGTGCCGGGGGCTTCCCCACCTTCAACAGTCTGACCCTCTTAAAATCATTCCGGGGACCTGCTCCGTGGGAGGGGAGAGGCACGGACTCGGGGCTCCCTTACAGGACAGGGTGGGGCGCGGCCTGGGAGTACCTGGTGGATGACGTAGATGCCGTAGGCAAGCTGCTGGCGCTGCAGGAAGGGGTGCAGGTGGTAGAGCAGCAGGCGCAGGTGGTGCTCCCGGGCACGGTGGGGCACAATGATGGCTGTTCGGGAGCGGGGCTCACACCCTGCGGGCCGGTACCGGCCCCCCACTTCCACCCGGGGGTTCCTCTCCACAATCTCTGCCAGCGACGGCACCGGGCTAAAGGACACGGACACGGGCCCCACTGTGGGGAGGTAACGGCAAGGGCAGGGATTAGAGGGGCAATGAGAAAAGAAGGACCCCTGTGCCCCCACCACCCCGGGCCTGGGAACACCACAGGCCCTGGCAGTTGGTTCTGGGGCTCAGCTTTCCCAAGGGCTCCCTAGAAACCTCACAAGCCTTTTGCGTTTCCCGTCATCTGGAAACAGCTTTACAAAGTCTGAAAGGTCCAGGCTCCGTACCTAGCCTACCCCCCTTTAGGGTTCCATCACTCTCTCCCGCCTCGCCAGGCTGGAGGCTCCAACGAGAAGATGGAGAAAAACAGGACTTCCAAGTAACTAAACCAGAGCTCATCGACAAAGGAGGCAAGTCCCAGCCCAGGGCAGGAAGAGCACACCAATGCCAGGCAGTAGAAAGCTGTGGCTCAGCCTGGGAGCCCAATCTAAATTCCAAATTCAGAGTGGGCTCCACCTTGACCTCAGCCCAGCTTTCAGTTACTTTCACGTAGTCCAAGGCCCACGCCTGCCGCCCCAGCTCCAGCCCCACGCCTTGGCCTTCCCTTTACTTCCTCCTTTCTGTACTCACCTAAGAGAGGAGATCGTTCTGGACAGTAGGGCAGACCTTGAGGAGCTGGAGGGCCCCCTGGGGCAACGGGGGCCCCAGGTAGGTGACTGAGGTTACTGTAGACATCATGGGGATGAGAATAGTCAAATGTCGGCCCCTGCTCGCGGCCAAATAGGGCACTGAGACTTCGGAAGCCCCCCAGGGACAGGTACATCATGACAGCCAGCTGGGAGCCCACAAGCAGGGCCAGTGTGCAGGGCCGCTCCAGCAGCCTCCGCAGCATCCTGGGGTGAGGTCTGAGGAGGGAGAGAGGACAGTTCTGGGGGGCCAGGCAGGCAACGAGCAAGACAGCAGCGAGATCGTAGCTTAAGAATGAAGGTGATGCCAAGAGTTAAGAGGAAGAAGAGACAAAGGACAAAGTCGAAGAAGGGAGCACACAGGTGCACAGTCAGGCGTGGAAAAGAAACAGAATGTAACCACCAGCAGCCCCACACCTGTCATTTCCAGCCCAAGTTTCGCTCCTCCACCTCCTCCCGGAACCACTCAGCCAGCTCCTCTTGGTCCCCACCCCCAAGAATGCTTACATCATTCAGGTCCCATGTCCATTTTCAAAGGAGTCCCTGGAGAGCCTCCCTTCCAATTTTGGAGGCGAATAGACTCACCTAGGTTCAAGCAGTCTTCTTCGGGATCATGGGGGCTTCGGGGGGTCCCGGCGGGGCAGAGATGTGAGGCATTATCTAAAATTGGAAATGTCACAGAGGACAGAGAAGGGCTCCATCCGGCGCTCCGACAGCGATCCCGGGGCCAGCTGTAACACAAGTGGTCAAGGATAACCACCCACCCAGAGGGGCAGAGATCAACATCAGGGTGAAACTGGTTTCCCAGCGGGGGAAGTGAGGGAAAGTGGTTGGAAAGAAAAGGGGAGGAGCCAGAGATGCCAGGTCCCCAGCCTCTGCCCTCGCTGCCCTAGAGTGTCGGGTTCACGTTTACTTAACCATACCCCACCCCAACAGGACCAACCTGTTCGGGGAGTAGGGATAGGGCAGCTAATGAAGACATTATTTTCGCCCAGGGGTGAGGCAGTCACGACAGGATTGTGGAGTGGCCTCAGGAGGGCCAAGGGCGGAGTAGGAAACAGGCTCCGTTCCGTTCTTCACGTGCCTGGGAGCTAGCTCCGCAGGTGCAGGGAGCGTGACCACCTGGGAGCTGCAAGCAAACAGCCCCGGAGCGCGGCGGGGAGGCGGGTGCGGGTGGCGTCCTCTACCTTTTCGACCCCTTCCCGGTCCTAGCGGGGGTGGGGAGGAGGGTTACTGCTAAAAGTCAGGCAGGGGAAGGGAGGGCTGGCCAGAATCTGGCGGGGGTACCTGGGCTGGCTCACCTAAGGGGCGTGGTCAACGCTCTGCAGAAGGTCACAGATCAGTTCTTCCCGCGCGCCCCCATCCCACCCTAACCTCCTCTTGCATTTGCAATGTGAGCCCACCGGCCTCTGTCCGATGCCCAGCCGGGACCCCCTCCCTGCTCAAGCTGGTCTCCAGCCTTTACCCCAAACTTCTCCACCTGCCAGTCGCCCGAACCTTTCTCCCGGGCCTCTCACCTCATCATCCCCAGCCCACATACCTGCTCTCCAGCTTCCCGTCGTCACCGCCACCCCGACAGCCTGGCAGGTATCGCCGCCGCCATCTTGGAAGCGGGCGCCGCTGGGCGGGGCCTAGCGTCACGGGGCGGGGCCTAGCGTCACGGGGCGGGGACTGGGCGGAGCCCATCGGGCGGGCGGGGCGCCGGGAGGGAGGCCCGAGCTCAGGCGGGCGGGGCTGCAGCGCTCCGAGAGCCGGCTGCGGGCTCTCCCTCCCGGACGCGCTCCGGCCCGGCTGCCGCTTCCTCCGACTGGGAAGACATCATCAGCTCAAAGCAGGGCTCTCTTGCAGGGCCGAGCCTGACCCAGAGGCCAGTGCGACACTTTCTGGCGCGTCCCGAGCCCTGCCACCGCGGGCCAGCCCCTTCCCGGCGTGTCCGGGGTGCCCCTGCAACTTAGTGCCACTTCGTATCACAATGGTTTCTCGCTCAGGGTATATCCTTGCTCAGGCGCAGTTTTGCGTCCCCAGGGTCTTGTGTACGCAGACCTTGAAATAGAAACGCTTAGTTAACAAAACAAGGAAACATTGAGTGAGGAGGGAAGGGCAGCGTCTGCTTTAATGTAAAATTAAATGTAATTAATGTAAAATTGGGTTTTCCCGGATATTGGAGTAAAATGGACGCTCCATTAGTAGCCAATATGTTTATCTGTGGCTTCCACTACCCTCTTTCTTACCGTGTTGTGTTCGTTAGAAGCTGAGGTTCACAGCCAGGCAACTTGGAATAAGTCACAGTGTCTGCCTCAAAAAGCTCATGCTCTTGTGAGCCTGTATGGGAGGAAGGGACGGATATAAACCACACAATGTGATCAACATGATTGCCCAGAAATTGCAACCCATTCAGGTAGAGACTCGGGGAAAGACTTCCTGGAAGGGATGATCCTGCTGCCTTAGGAGAGTCTGTTTCCATGGGGACTATTTTACAACTCTAAGTAGGTAACTGATCCACATGCAAATTTTGTCCCAATATCGAGGTTCAGTTAACCCCCTACTCCCCACATTATACAGAACAGTTTTTGCCTCTATTTTCATATTCATTTCTGTATTCTTGATCTGTAAATGTGTCTGTTCTTTAGATTTTCTTTTAAACCAGCTATATAACATCTGCCAGTTCCCTCATGAGTTAAATAAAATCTTCAACACGTGTTCATTTTTATTTGGATAGTGACCAAAACTCCCCTTGACCAAACTTCAGACAGTCTCCTCTGAGGCTTCTTTTCAAAGAGGCCTCAGCCTTGGGCCACTTGCCACTTTCAACCAGAATCCTGCTAAGTCACTTTAGCCAGAATCTCCTCCTCATCCTGGGTTTAATTTTCCATCCACTCACCCTCTCATTCTTCTCATTGGCTATGAATACCCCCTAGTCCTTGTACTCAGAGTGGAGCCCAACCTCTCTCTGACCGGGGTGATCTTTACACTCCCCACAATAGTCCCGAAAAAAGTCTTCCTTACCATTTAAACAACTGTCGTCAGAAGAATTGTTTCTTTAGCAGCGTGACAGTCATTTTACCCTTTTCTGAAAATTATATCTTATTTTATTTTATTTTTTTGAAAATTGTATTTTAAAAAGTGTTTTTATTTACCTTGAGAGAGATCACATGACCTGAGCTGAAACCAAGAGACGCACACTCAACAGACTGAGCCCCCAGGCGCCCCGGGACTCCCCCATTCCTAATGTGGACTACTGGGTGGATGGCGGGATCCTTCAGGTCAGAAGCAAAACTTAGAAGAGGCACATTGAGGCCAAACAGTAGAGATGACAAGTTAAACTTTGGACTTAATGAATTGAAGATGCCTGTAGAGGTTCAAAATGAGGTCATAGTGGGTTTCATATAATCACAGCTTTCGATCGCACACACAGACTGGCTGTGTGATGTTGAACAATACACTTTCTAGGTTTCGTCTGTAAAATGAGCCCCATCCTAAGGGGTTTTGTGATACTGTGAACTATGCAACAATGCCAGCAGTATATCTGAGTTTCGAGCACAAAGTAGGAACAGAGTAAAAGCCCTGATTTTTTTTAAGGAGCTCACTGTGTAGTGGAAAAGACAGACTCCTAAAGAAAGTGAAAATGTTGTTCCCTCTTGAAAAGCTGACCTTGATCTTCTGTCCCACGTCTCTGCCTGCCGTCTGCTACAGTTCCCCTGCATTCATTTGCAAGCTTCATTTTCAAGAACTTGCATCTCTACTCCATCTCGCCCTGGCCACACTCCGGACTTGGTTATCACCCAGAACTGCTACATCTCCAAAAACTTAAATTCAGATATGCTGGCTTCTACCACAATATCCTGTCTTTCTATGTGCTGAATAAATCCTGGGGGGCTCAGTCAGTTAAGCATCCTACTCTTGGCTTCGGCTCAGGTCATGATCCCAGGGTTTTGTGAGTGCGAGCCCCGTGGGGGGCTCTGAGCTGACAGTGTGGAGCCTGCTTGGGATTCTCTGTCTCCTCTCTCTGCCCCTCCCCCACTCACAGTCTCTATCTCTCTCAAAATAAATAAATAAACTTAAAAAATAATAATAATAAAAATAAAAAATCCTGAGGCCCCTAGTGGCCCAGTCATGACACACGATGCAATAGAAGAAACCCAGTCTGGTATTTGAAATTAATTCAAAGGAACTTAAATCTCTATTTCGTTTCTCAAGAAGACATCAGAGACATCAGGAGAGAGCAGGGAGCAGGAGCCCATTTTATTGCACAGCCCAATGTCTTTAACACCCTCTCTGTCCCATCCCACATTGTCCGCTGAGACGGTAGCTTCTCCCTAAAGCTGCCTCTCCCAGCCCTGCTCGGCTCCTTACAGTGTTTTCCTCCGGCTTCAAAACTGTTCTCTTTACTTCTCTTTCGTTTTGCATAACAGAGAAGAACTTTTGAGCTGCCCCCTCAGAAGCAGAAATCCATTCTTCCTCCAGCCCCCTCCTGCTCTCCTTGGGGGCCCTGCAGCCTCACAGCCTTCTTCTAGAAGACTTGTGACCCCATACTCTATGCTATCACGGAATCTGTCACACGGGGCTGGCGTTTTGGTCTTACCTTACTGTCTCAGCCACCGGACTGTGAACTCTGAGGACAGGGACTATGTCTTCCCTTTTACCATCCCCTGAACGTAACCCAGAACTTGCAGCTCAAATTCTACAAAATAGCCCATCTTAGATCTGACCTAGACAGTTCCTTGATATACTTATTTTCTCATGCTAATGCAGGAGTGGGAAAGGGGGCAGGCAAAGAAAGAGATTTGAGGAGAAGAGAATTAGCTTGTATGACACTTAGTAGAAGCCAGACACGGGACCGAACACTGACACCAGTCCATTCTTTTTTTTTTTTTAACGTTTAATTATTTGAGAGAGAACACCTGGGTGGCTCAGTCAGTTGAGCAGCCAGCTTCGGCTCAGGTCATGATCTCATGGTTCATGGGTTCGAGCCCCACATCGGGCTCTGTGCTGACAGTGAGCTCAGAGCCTGGAGCCTGCTTCATATTCTGTGTTTCCCTCTCTCTCTGACCCTCCCCTGCTTGTGCTGTCTCTCAAAAAAAAAAAAAAAAAATTGAGAGAGAGAGCAAGAGCAGAGGAGGGGCGGAGAGAGGGAGAAGGAGAATCCCAGGCAGAGTGTGAACTCGCAAATTGTGAGATCATGAGCTGAGCTGAAGTTAAGAGTCAAATGCTTAACAACTGAGCCCCCCAGGCACCCCTACACCATTAAATTCTTAAGTTCTGACCACCTCTCCATAAGGCAGGTAGTAGTAATACCCATTTTACAGATCAAGAAACCGAGGGCCACAGAGATCAAGGAATTTAAGATCATATCATTACATGTAAGCAGCAAAACTTAGATTGAGTCGGACTCCAAATATCTGTATGCTTTCCAGACACCATGAGAGCCTGAGTTTGACTCCAGTTTATAACCCAATGGCTTATTTCTTGAACAAACAAATGAGATCAACAGTCAATTCTCCGTAGGAAACTATATTTCAATTAATAAGTTTTTCTCTGTTCCTCTGACCCACTTTCAGGCCAAGATTCTCATATTTGTGGCTTCTCAGTGTTTCTACGCATCAACATTATCGAGAGAATGTGCTGGTACATCTCTGAGAAATTGGACAGGCCAACCTCAGGATGTGTCACTGGTTCGCAGGGCCAGTTGCTGGCTTCCCAAAGACCTTGAGGGATGTCTTACACATGCTTCCTCTCCTCCCTTTCCTTCCGAAGGCTGCCTAACTCCTCTGGGCCTGTCCCTATATAAGGTTCTTTCTGGGGAAGTCGTTCAGTAATTCCCCTCCACCACCACCCATCCCCCCCCCCCACCCCCTGCCTTCCTATGAGCATTTTTAGAGCTGGTGGTTTCCCTCAGCTGGCAGCTGGTTGAGTCCTGCTGCCAATGATTTTGGCTCACCCCTCTAGCAACGGTTGATGGGGAAAGCATTCAATTGGCTCAGAAGCGTCCTCTTAGCCAATAAAATGTTAATATAGTGAATTCCACTTTCTTCCCCCTTCTTCCCCCACAAGGTCTGACCAATGAGCTGCTAGGTTTGGTCACTTACTGTCAATCTGGGATTTTAGAAGGCGAAATACTGTACTACTACGTGAGGATTAAAGAAGCAGGGCTAAGGGATGGACTAGAAGTGTGTGAGCAGCCATCCCAGAAACCTGGCTTTCTCACCCCACCCCCCACGAGAATCGTGGCTGGACAGATGCCCAGATTTCTTCGGCTCCAATCACAGAAGTGCAGACTCTGAGCGGCAGAAAGAGCTTTAAGAAACTGGCTCAGCTCACAGTTACTGGTCACCATCCCCCACCCCCACCCAAACACGCACACACACTTACCATCCCCTAAGATGGTTGTGCACACTGCGCTGGAACTTCTCCAGGGACCGGGCGCTGGCTGCTGTCCCCTCGCAGTCCCAGACCCCTTTCTTCAGCTCCTTGTTGTGCTCTCTAAGACCAGATACTTGAAGCGTCTCCGTGTTCATAACATAACTTCCTGTTATTCCTGTTTCTCCTCCTGATTACTCGCCCACACCCCAGCGCAGGCCCGAGAAGGCAGTAAGTGGGCAGACGGGGGAGACAAGAGCTCATCTTGGCTCTTCTAAGAAGGTATGAATCCCCCCTTCCTCCATGTCTAGCAAGAACTTGTTGGACCCCTGAAGGGGCCACTGGGCAGAATCCGTAGCCGAGGTATGGAAAGGGTGCTATGGAGAACAGCGTTCCCGAAAGGGGCCCGGCCTCGCCTGGGGTTGAGGGGCTGTGGGGCCCTTGACTTCTCTTCGAGCAGCGAGCTCTCTCTGTCCCCCTCTTTCACGCCTACCCAATCACAGACGTGGTCTCTAAGCTCGTTCCCTTTCTGGGAAAAATCTCGGAAATTAAAAAAATATTTTTTTAATGTTTTATTTATTTTTGAGAAAGAGAGAACAAGCCAGGGAGGGGTGGGACAGAGGATCCGAAGCAGGCTCCATGATCTGTGCTGACAGCAGCAAGCCCGATGCGGGGCTCGAACTCACGAACTGCAGGATCCCAACCTGAGCTGGAGTCGGAAGCTCAACCAACTGAGCCATCCATGCTCCCCCCCACCCCGGAAAAAATTTCTTTATGCCCGTCAGAACCTTACTCAGTGAGGGAAGAGCTTCCTGTGAAGATATTACGTATGAAGGTGATTTGCAAAGTGTGAACTAGCATGAGCGCCAGGGACCGTGGGAAGGCATCCACAGGACCTGGCAGCCTGAGACTCCTCCTCCTTCACCCTCACGGCCCATGGGGCCTGGGCTCGGTCTCTGGGTGGTTTCTCTGGCCCTTACGACGCAGTTCTCTGTATCATCCCGTTGTTTTTGTCTGGGGCGGGGGACGGTGCAGCAGGCATCTGGGGCCCTATGCACCGAGCTCCTTCAGTCACACACTGTTTGTGTTTGAGCCTCGCATGGGCTTCGCACACACCTCTGCCTCTGGTACCGCGAGCGCAGGACTAAGATCTGTAACCTCGGTAGCGGTGGTCCCGCTTTGCTAAGCACGGGACGCAGTTGAAGATCACCCTGACCTTCTCAGTCTCCTGTTTACACCTCCTCCAGTATGGGTGGGAGAAGGAAGGGAGGGAAAGCCAGGAGCTTGGAGGGGGGGGGAGGCACCCTGGAGGGAAGTGAGGGTGGAGGCCCAGTTCCCTGCGATGCTGCCTGGGGTACAGAACTTGGTGAGCAAAACCCGGCTCCGTGAGCACATCACACGCAAGCACCGCCACGTCCCTGGCCGGCCCCGGCCCCCAGCCCCCGCGCCGCACCCCGAGCAGTGTGGGGCAGAGTGAGGCGCGTCTCCTTCCCCATCCTCCCCTCTCCCACCCCCACCTCAGGGGCGTCTCTCCCCAGTGTTCCTCCCTCACCTCCGCATCCACCCCCTTCCCCAGGCCCCAGCGCCCCGCTGCTGCCGATCTTGCAGGACCCACCGCCACCCTGTTCCAGCCGTGTGTCCTTCATGACCCACACAGGGCTGCCCAAGTTCTTTCTTGAGCAAGGTCACCCGCTCAGAAGGAAAAGTAGAGCTATGTCTGGTACCCTCTGCCCCTCAAGTGGTCTGCGACCTCCAGTGAACACCTGGATGCCCCCCCAGACCCGCCTCCCCACCACTCTTCTTGCCCTCTGGACTCTCCCCTACCAAACCATGCCCTGTTCCTCTTTATTAGATTCCGCTCCACCCTCACATCTGCAGAGAAGTCTGTGTTTACCCTCGTTGATTCCAGGGCCCCCATCCTAATCTCTCAGTAGTCATAAAGCTAACTCCCACATGGTTCGGCCTCTACTCTTTTGAAACTATTGTTATCCATCGTTTCCAGAACAACCGGGTGCGGATGGGTATTATCAGCTCCCTGACACAGAGGAGCCAGCCGAAAGGCTCACCACCAGTGACTTCCCAACACCGCAGCTAGTAAGACACTGACCCTCAGCTCACACTGAGGCCCATGGACTCCCTCTCCAGTGCTCTTCCTACAACGGCGTCCCCACTAGGCCCTCTCGATACTACGTGCCTGTCTGCGTGGATGGAGCTGTTCTTCTTTTCTTGGCACCTTCAAGTTCCATTGTGCCCGGCGCCAAGTTTTTATTACATCTCCAGGGATCAGGGGCATAGCCCTTTCTCTGAGAGTTCCGCCCACCAGAGCAGCGTGGCCTGGGGCCGAGGGTGGGCGCCGATGGTGTGATCTCTGCCACCTTCAAGCCCGAGGACGCTGGAGGTGGGCAGAGAGGCCGCGGCCACTGCGGAGCACTTAACCCGGCGCCACGCGTTATGCTGGTTCTTTATTTACATTACTTAGTCCTCACAACAATTTCCAAGGGAGGCATTATTATTGGCAACTGAGGAGACGAACGTTCAGAGGTGTGGAGTCAGGGTGCAAGCCCACATCTGTCTGGCTCCCAAGGAGCACATAAATAGCAGAATTCAATATATACTTTAAAAATATGATAATCCCTTACTCCCTGAAGGCCTATCCTCCCCCTGACCACTCCTCTCCCAGAGAAAAATTCAGGGAGAAGAAAGCAGGGCAGGATGTACCTTAAATGTGAACACACACGCAGGCACGCACACACACACACACACACGCACGCACGCACGCACACACACACACACAGAGCAGTTACGCCTACCACCACCACCCTGGATTCCTAGCCGGGGTGAGGGTTATGAGGGGCGGAAGTCAGTTTCCACAGGACCCTAGCCCTCATCCCTTTCCCTGGTGCTAAATAAAAGTGAATAAATACTAAATAAATACAACTGCCGCCCCCGGCTCCCCCCTCCCTCCTGTGCCCAGCAGGGTGGAGGGGGCAGTTTTGATGAGGGACTGTCCCCAGCCCCTGCCATCCACCACCCGTCACTGCCGTCCAGGGCAGGAAACCAGGGCAGGGCCAGCCTGCGCATCAGGGTAGGGGAGAGGCAGGCCTCGCCGGCTCAGCCCGGGCCACCATGGCCACCCGAGGCAGCCGCAGAGGCGCCCTCTGCCTCCCGATCAGTCCGAGGCCCCGGTGCCCACAGCGGGCAGCGGGGACAATGAGGTTATTTCCTGCCGGCCCAGGAGCGCCGCCGGAGGATCTCCAGGATCTGTGCCTTGCGGTGCAGCCAGTCCTGGGCGGTGGGGCGCGGCGTGGAAGGGGGCGGCTGGGGCACGAAGAAGCTGTACCGGAGGCGAGCGTTCTGGGGGTTGCCGGCCACCAGGACCTGCAGCGTCAAGGGCTGGGCCAGCGGCCCGTGGCCTGACAGCGTCTCAGAGGCTGCGGTGGCCCCGCTGTAGCGCAGACTGACGGCCCCGGGCAGCACCACGTCCGTGGCAGACGGGATCAGCGTGTATTCACCGTTGAGGGCGTAGGAGCCGTCCTGCAGTTTCAGGGCCAGGTAGAGGCTCCGGGGACCGGGGGCCCCCTGCTGCCGGACAAGGATGTGAGTGGCCCCCGCGGGGATGGTGACCACGTTGTTGTACCCGTACCTGTGTGGAAGGAAGATGGGAGAGCTCAGCATCTTCCCGCATCCCCCCAGCCTTTCTGAGCTGTGTTTGTCCGGCCGTGTGAGTGACTGTGTGTGTGAAGAGGGCTGTCCCCCTGACTATGGAAGGTGTCCGCACAGATCTGACACCTGGTAGTCCCAGAGAGCTGCAGATCTGAGCCACAGGCAAGTGTGCCCTCAGCCCTCTTCTCCCCAGACCTTTGCACCCGGTGGCCCTTCGAAGCCCACCTCTTTTTTTTTTTATGTTTTTTTGGGGGGGATCCCTGGGTGGCTCAGTCGGTTGGGCAGCTGACTTTGGCTCAGGTCATAATCTCACAGTTCATGAGTTTGAGCCCCTTGTCGGGCTCTGTGCTGACAGCTCAGAGCCTGGAGCCTGCTTCAGATTCTGTGTCTCCCTCTCTCTCTGACCCTCCCCCTGCTCACTCTCTGTTTCTCGAGGGTAAATAAACATTAAAAATTAAAAAAAAATTTTTTTTGAGAGGGAGAGACAGCATGAGCAGGGGAGGGTCAGAGAGAGAGGGAAACACAGAATCCGAAGACAGGCTCCAGGCTCTGAGCTGGCTGTCAGCACAGAGCCTGACGCGGGGCTCAAACCCACGAACCGTGAGATCATGACCTGAGCCGAAGTTGGACGCTTAACCGACTGAGCCACCCAGGCACCCCGAAGCCCACCTCTTTGATGCCGCTCTGATCCCCACTCTCCCTCCAGGAGCAAGTCACCTCCTAGGGAAGCTTCCCTGATGCCCACCAGGGCCCTGAGGGCAGCCCAGGCTGCCACCTGTTGAACAGGTGGGACACTGTGCTATACACCTGGGTACTCATCTGTGCCCCCCACTAGACAGTAAGCTCTTTGGGAGGAGAAGTTCAGTGTTAAGTTCACCCTTGCGTCCCCAGGGCCAGAGGGGAGGAAATAAACAGTGAATGAACCTGAATTTTCTGAAGGAGCCAGACTGCTTTTTGCAGCTAGAACCATCCCCACCGCACACCATGCACTTGTCAAACTTCTTCTTGGAGCCAATGACGCGGTCGCAGCCAGCATGGATGCAGCGGCCCTGGACACAGACGGAGGAGCTGTCCGGTGAACACGGAGTCCCATCTACCACCTGACGGGAGGAGGACGACGCAAAGTCAGGAGGGATGGGTGAGCCAGACGAGACCCGCAGCCCACTGGGAAGGGGCCGTCCTAAAGGCTGGGTAGGAGGGGACGGAGACAGGGGCGATGCCAGCCCAACTGCTGTGAGGAGAGGTCAGCGTGGCAGCAACAACACTAACTTGAAAACCCACCATTTTCAGAATCCTCACTATGAATCAGACCCTGCGCTAAGTGCTTTGTAAACAAGACTAGAAATCTCACAAGCACTATTTGAGTAGTCTCTAGAGATGGGACACCAAGGTGTTAGAAAGATGAAGACGCTCTCCCTAGACGGCTGCGACGTAGAGGAGCCCAGCCCGACACTCCAGTCTGAGTCTCAACGCCAGCCCTCAACTTCGAGGCCAGGGCCCCACGTGGACGCTAGGGGGCGGCCGACGTGCAAGAATCTTCCCCAGGGGAGGGGCGAAAATTCTGCTAGGGCTCCTTCTCGCCTGGGCCTTCAACAAACCGCCCCAGTGCCGAGAGGGGGTGGGGGGCGGGGCACTGTCTCCACGAGGCCTGTCCAGTGACGGACTGGCCATCAGCGAGCTGAACGAGGCCACCCCTGTAGTTCAGACCCCAAGGAAAGGGGGGAGGGTCAAAGACTTGCCCAAAAGGCCACACCCCTTCTCATGAAGTAGAGCTCGGGAGATGGAAGGAGAGAGGAAAAAAAAAACCCAGGAAACTTATCTAGTGTCTGGGGCTTGTTTCCCAAATACCCAGGACAGAGGAGTCTGACGGGCCCGGACTGGCCCGGCTTGGCTGCAGGAACAGCAGGGACAGAGCTGCTCTGGGGGGACTGTCATCCAAAAGTAGGGGGCAGGCTGGAAAGACCGTGACCGCACAGAGCCCGGGGCGGCTGGGCCTTCCTTACCCGCGGCTCCAGGACGTAGTAGTAGCCCAGAGCCCGGGCCTGGCAGGTGAGTTTGCACTGGTCCCGGGGGGCCACGCCCGTGTAGCGAGGGACCCAGTCCATGGGCCCCGGAAAGCTCTTGAAGAGGTCGGTGCGGTGGTTGTAGGCGGCGCACTGCTCTTCCCGGAAGGTGAGCGCTGTGGGAGGAGACGGCGGTCAAGGTCCTCTTTCCTTACCACGTCCGTCCCACGTGAGCCCCTCCTCCTAAGCCCCTCAGACCTCCGGACAGCGTGGCCCCTCTCACTCCCCACAGACTGCCAGAGAAGGCTCCTGAAGGGCGAAGTCTCTCCCCTCGACAGCAGGGGACAGTCCCTACACTCAAGGGACGACTGCCTCAGCTCCACTGTCCCCGCCTAAAGGCCTCTGTCCCTCCCACTCCTCACCTGACCCCGTCGGGCAGTCCTGGGTGTTGCAGGACCGGAAGCGGGTGCGGCGGCCCTCACAGTACTTGCCACCGTTGCGGGGGACGGGCCGCGTGCAGTCCCTCGAAGAGAACTGGACGCCGCCCCCGCAGCTCCGAGAGCAGCCACCCCACGATCCCCAGGGACCCCAGCCGCCAGCCTGCGGGACCTGCAGAAGCACGACACAGAAGGGTGCGATGAGTAGACTGTCCTGGGCTCAGGGCTGGTCCCCACTGCCCCCACCCCGCTGCGCCCCTGCCCCGGGACTCACGTTGAAGTCCTGGAGCTGGTCCACGTGGAGGCAGCGGCCCCCCATGCAGGCCTGCGCTGGACCGCAGGGGGTGCCGTCGGCCCAGGGGGAATGCTTGGTCTGGCACATGGCGTGGCCGTTGAGATGGCCAGAGCACCAGAGGGCAGCACAGGGCGGCGGCAGCTGCGGACAATGGCGTGAGTCAGGCCCGAAGGTCAGCTGGCACTGGCGATCAGCGTCATAGTCCTTGCCAGGGAAAGTCACAGGCAGATGCAGGGGCGCCTCTGGCTTGTCTAAGAGACAGTGCCCTGGGAAGGGGGTAGAGATCAGAAGTCAGCAGCATACTTAGCGAACCCTCTAGAGCGCAGGCTGATAGCGTGGACTCCCTGGGCCCTGAGGGATCCTAGCATCCAAATCCGGAGGCTGGAGAAAGCTTGAAGCAGCAGATACAATTGACGGGGTGCTTGTCAGGGGTGAGCAGTGGCGGAATGCCTGCCCCACGCGCTCTCGTTTAACCGGCGAGGTGGCTACCACTACTGCGCCTCGGGTACAGGTCAGCCACACAGACGTGGGGAAACTTAGTCACACGTCCCCACACAACTAAAGAACAGCATCAGGACCGGAGCCCAAGGCACTAAACCTTCCTACCTGCTCTCACCAACCACAGAGCTCTGGAGCCTGCTTCTTATCAACTACCTGCCGGGCAGCCGCCTTCCTGCCAGGCTTGGACCCTTCAGGTGACAGGCGGTCCCCTCCTTCACTGCGACCCCACTCTAGGGTGAACAGGGCTGACCCTTAAAAGGTCAGATCTATTTCTACTGCACCAAAAGTTGCCTCCCTTGGCCGTGCTATTTATTCTAGAGGAAGTGGGAACCGCACAAAGACAGATGCATTTCTCACCCCATCCCACACGGCAGAGGAAATACATTTGAGGGACTTGGCCCATGCAGAATGCAGCAGAAGAGAGAGTGCGGGGGGGCGGGGGGCAGGAGACCCGAGGGGCCCAGAGAAAGGGGAGAGCCATCTGCTCACCATAGCCATTGTCCAGGAAGTCGGTGATGAACCGGGCGCTGCAGGGGGACCAGGGCTCCTCGGGGTCCACGTGAGCCATCACAGGGGCCATGACATGGCGGGAGGCACTGCCAGGCCCATTCAGACCAACACAAGGCTTTGAGTTGTCATGGAGCATGTTGAAGACGTGGCCTGTGAGAGCAGAGGCCTGGTTAGGGTCCCGGGGCCCCACCCCTGTGCCCTCAGGGGGCTTCCACCTGGTTCTGGCTGTGGGTGGTCAGATCCGCTCCCCATCCCACAGCGCCCCCCCCCCGCTGGTGCTTCCCGGTTCCTCGGTACGCAGCCCCCAGTGCTCTGGCTCCCCTTCCCCCCAGACACACTCGGGCCCTTTCCTTGCGGCCAACATTCCCAACATTCTATCACTGAGTCTCATGAATAATATGTCAGTATTGTGCCGTCCCCAAATACACACACACACACACACACACAGAGTTCACAGTAAGTTTCCACACAATATCTCATTTAATAGAAGAATCTAAATGTTTGTCCACATCCACAGCAGAGAGGGATAATGGCCCTGGGCCTAGGCCCAGGCTGGAGGAAGAAAGACCTTGTGACCCCTATTCGCATTCTAGTGAGCTCCCGTCCCCTGTCCCCAGCCCGGCTGTCCCCCTCCCACATTACCCAGTTCATGAGCAGCAGTGAAGGCCGACTGAAGCCCGTCGTCCTCCACCACGGCGCAGCTCCGAGCCGGGTCACACACGGTGCCCACGTCAGCCATGCCCAGAGTGTCACAAGTAGAGACCCCGCACAGGTCCTGCGGAGAGGGATCATGAGGGACTCAGACACGGGGGCCGGTCGGGATGAGGTCTAGGTTAGCGGGAACCGGGGCCCTGGGCCTGCGCACTGTCAGGACCAGAAGGCACCGGCAGCACGGCGCGGCGGCGTCCAGGGCACCATGTTGTGTGACTCCAGGGGTGCCACTTAAGCCACCGTTTCCACAGTGCTGCTCCTTGGGGAGCTACGCAGCCCGCGGCCTGTGGGGCTCCCAGGGCGGGAGGGGGGCCTCACCTGCCGGGTGAACAGGATGGCTGTGTCAAAGTGGTCCGGGTCCGAGTCCTCGGGAGTGTTGAGTCCCCGCTGCCAGGCGCAGAAGCTGCGCAGGGTCTGGGCGGCACTGGGCCCCACCTGCGGCCCCTCCTCGCCTGGCCCCAGAATCACGAGCCGCGTCACCACCAAGCTGACAGGGTTGCGGATGCTTGGGTGCTTGAAGGCCTTGGCCGCGGCCGCCATCACGGTCAGCAGGTAGCGCTTCAGCCCCGCGCCGTGGAATGCTGCCATCTTGTCATCGGCCACGACCAGAGTTTCCACAAATCTACTCAGTGAAGCAAAGCGCTGGATGGAAAGCGAGAGGGGAGCATCCTGAAACAGCCTCCCAGGCCCATGGATCCCTCCCCCCCACACCCCCTTCCTTCCTGGGTCTGGAACTCCGCAGAGCCAGCTGCCCACACATACCCCCACCCACGCCCCGTGGGAGTGCTGGTGGGTCTCACTTGGGCCCTCCCCCAACCCCCAAGTCCCAGGGCTTTTGTGGTAACTCTGAGAAATCAGCTGTCGGTTCTGAGAAGGGGAGGAGATGGGGATGCCACGTCCCAGGGCTGCGGGAGCCCCAGAGGTGGATGGCGGCTGGGACTGCCTCTGGGAGGGGCTTTGGGGTCCCCCAGGCCTGAGTGCGAGGGGGCCTGCAGGCCTGGAGCTAGAGGGCTGGGCTGCAACGTGTCTGCCCTGTGTGGTTGGAGGAACAATTCAGTCAGCAGCCAGGGCCGGGGCCAGATCTCAGCGTGGCGGGTGTGGAGGGAGAGCGGCTGGTCTGGATTAAAGCGAGAGAGGGAGGGAGGGAAGAAGGGGGAGGCCGGCAGTGGGAGGGAGGGAAGGATGGAGCCTCGGGCGGCCTTGCAGTCAGTCCACAGTGCGGGCAGGGGACTGACCAGGTACGGGGTGCCTTCCCTCCTCGCCCACGTCTGCCCTAGTTTGCGCTTTGCCAGAACCACTGTGAAGGCAGCACCAGAAGCCAGAGGCCAATCCGTTGGGCTTCAGACCTCACTCCTTTAGGGTTGGTGGCGGGGGCAAAAATCAAATTTGGCACATGGAAAAGAATCAAGGGCAAGGGGCCCGTCAGGACAGCCTTAGCACCGGAGACGGTGCCAATAAATCCGTGGCCAAGTGGGGTTGGGGTGGCCAGAGGGGAGGTTGCTCCCGGCGTAGAACCCGGAGAGCCTTCCTCGGGTGGGATCAGCAGTCTGGCCAGGAGGAGGGTTGGGGCAGGGAGCAGCCAGAGCCTTCCCAAGAAAGGAGGCTGGTGGTGGAAAGAGGAGAGGCAGGCAGAAGGCAGGGAAGCAGCAGAATGGCCAGCAGTGGAAGTGGGTGGAGAGAGCGCGAATGGGGGTCAGTGGGACAGCATGGCGGGAAGACGCTGCAGGACACACAGCCCAGGGCTGCCTACCTTGGCTCTTCGGGGGCTGGGGCTGGGGTTCCGGGGGGGAGCCTTGACGTTGCACATGGGGCCCTGGCCGCTGGCAGGACTCTTCCGGCGTAGGATGTGAGCCCCGGGCCCCCCGGCAGAGTTAGGGGTGCCTCCCTCCAGAGGCTGGATGTGGAGCTCGGTCCCCCGATACTGCAGCACCCCTAACAGGGCTCCCCCGTCCCAGTGCAGTGATGCCACTGACTCTGGATCTCCGTTGACGGTGCCGGTGAGGTAGGTGCCCGGCTCTGCCCCTCCCAGCAGCTCAGGTGCTTGGCCCAGGTACTGCACCGTCAGCCCCTCGACCCGCACGCCAGGGTCCTGCTCCAGCTCTAGCAGCAGCGTCTCCCCAAAAGCTGGCAAGCGGTACAGAAGCCTGGCAGGGGCGCCCAAACCAGGCAGGACGCTGCCATTGAGCTTCTCTGGAAACACGATCTCCTCCTCCCGGGGGAGGGGGCTGGCCGGCCGGGCAGAGGGCAGGAGGGAGGCCAGCAGGAGCAGCGGCAGCCGCCCCACCAGCCGGGAGAAGGGCGCAGTGGGGAGCGGCAGGCGGGGTCGGATCCCCCGCGGCCAGCACCCCGCCAATCCCTTCCTGGGATGCCGGTCCATCCTGGACATGGCCTTGGTGCTGCAGCTGGGAGGGACTGAGGCCGTCTGGGCACCGAGTCCTCCCTGCCCTGGCTTTGGAAAGCTCCTCTCTGCAGCCCCGGGGGCTCGGACTTGTGCCAAGGTCAGAGGCAGAGTTTTCAGAGGGGCCGGGGACGTTCAGAGGAGATGGAGAAAACTTGGCCCTCTGGCTTAGGAGAGGCGCCCAGTGGCCCGGCTCCTCCAAACTCTCCTCTCACACCCCTTCCTCTCCTGTGTCTGTCTCTCCCTGCCCGTGTCTTCTGCAGCTTCTCTGGCCTCTCCTCGTCTCCCGTGTCTATGTGTCTGTGGGTCTCCCTGCGTTCTTCCCAGTCTCTCTCCGCGCCAGCTCTTTTAAGCATCCCGAGCTCCCGCGATTGGCTGAGCTATAAGCCATTCAGACAGGAGCTCGCTTGGTGCAGATGGATGTCTCATAGCTTCCCAAAAATCCTAGTTTTTGTTTTCCTTTAAAAAAAAAAAAAGTGGGACTTGCCCAGGGGAGGGGAATCTCTAGCAGCCGGATGGATCACAGGCACTGGGCCAGCTGATGACATAGCCCTTCCCCAAACCCCACAGTCGGCTCTGAGCTGTCTCTTTCCCTTTTTGGTGGGACAGAGCCCCAGGAGGGGTAGGAAGTCAGGGAAAGGGCCTGCTCAACGCGCCCAGAAAGGCCATGGGTCCCGGGAGAATTCGCACTCCCATTCTCCCATCTGGCGTGCCCTCCCTGTTCTCAGGGCTCCCTCGTGAGCTGCCCTCTGCCCCTAGAGGCTGGTTTCCAGAGCTGAGGCATCTGAGTGAACTGCCCAGGGGAAGGACAGTGGGGAACAGGTAAGGAAGCAGCAGGAGGGCAGAAAAGAGAAAGGAGGTGGCCGGCCTTGGCTCAGGATGGGAACAGTGGGAGAGGGAAGGGGCGGCAGCAGGGAGCTGGGGCAGGCGAGGAGACAGCCATCAGGGAATTTACTGCCCAAAGGTAGGATGAGTAGCCTTGGAAAGGGCATGTGGAGCAAGCAGAGCATAAGGTAGGAGAGGTTAAGGACTTTTCCTTTTATAGAAGGAGGATCCAGGGGGGCCCCTCCTCTCTTTTAACACTCCCTCTCTCCCTCAGGCTCCCCAACTTACCACTACCCACCCCCTCCCAAGCCTGGAACAGCCATTCCGCCTCCATTCCCCCCAGGGCTCCCCCTCCCCACTTCCTGACTCCCCGTTTCCCTGGCCCAGCTCCCAGTAGCTTCCCCCAGGCTCTTGGCCCTGTTCCTGCCCACTCCCAACTGCCCTAACCCTCCCCCAGCCTCAAGTCAGCCAGCCCACAGCACAGAAAGACTCGCTCTCCCAGGAACCCAGATGCAACCAAAGTCGATTAGTCCTGGGGAATCCCCCCACCTGGCTCCCTCCTTTGGCCTCCCATTGCCGCCAGAACACAATTGTTCCTGGAATATCTAGTAATCTTTTCTTTCTCATTCCCCGTGGGACATGGAGACGGTGGAGGCAGGCAGCACTGTGTATTTAGGGAAATTGGGGTACTGGGCGAAAGAGGAACCCAGTGCCTGGGGTGGGGAGCGTGCCTGGGGAGGAAGTAGTGTTTGGAGAAGGAAGTGGTTCTAGACCAGAGAGAACTCAGCAAAGAGGTCTTGGGGGGTAGGTGGGAGGGGGTGGGCTCAGGAGGCAAGGAAGTAAAGGGCACAGAAGTAGGGGCAATTGCTACCCACCCCCTGCTACGGCCACTCCTTTCCCCAGGATATCCCCAGGAAAGAGAATGCAGTCAGCGGGCCCTTTCCTTTCCCAGAGGCGGATCACCTGCCCCTGCCCCTATTCCTCTAGCCACTCTCAGCCTTGTCACCTCCTGTCTCCCTGATCATATCCGCTAGAACACTTCCTCGCCCCCTCCCTTCCTGCTCGGGTAACTAATACCTGCCCTGGTGCCCACCACTTCGAATCACCCACATGCCTGGATTCTGGTTCTGACTCGAGGGGGTTGGGGCTGCAGGAGTCAGACAAAGGACAGGAGACCAGAGGGGCAGGGGCAAGAGGAGCCATCACCAGAGGACTCTTCCTGCCCCTCTCCACCCCCCATCTGAGATGAGGACAAAGGGGGTGACTAAGCAATGCAAGACAAAGGGCCTTAGAGTCACAGCAGCAGTGTGTGGGGGTGTCGGCCGCAGGGAGAAGGCACAAAAGATGCAGTGTCCTAGGTAGCCCCCAGGAGCCCTCACCCGGGTCCCAGCTCAAGCTGCCTCCAGGGCCAAGCAGCCCAAACTCTACCCTGACTTCTCCTGGGGCTGGATTAGTGTAAATAAATGCAGTTCCCCCACTCTCCAGCATCACCCTGCCCCTCATTGTGTTCCAACCACGGTGGGGGAGGGGGAGGGAGGGAGAAGGCCCAGGGAAAGGGTGGGGGCAACGAGGGAGGCAGAGCCTCTGCCTGGCTGTGGGGGCTGCCCTTTACCCCGGGTCCCAGTCCGTTCCCACAGCCAGGGATATGGCCCCACCCTTTGGTATGGTTCCCATTAGGTCAACTCCCAGGCTAGAAGTCTGGCTTTCCCCTTTCTCCAAGGCTAAGAATTCCGTGTCTCTGCCACTTTCCAGGTCCGTCGGCCCCACCCTGCTGCACTGCTGGTGGGCTGTCTCAGGGACCCTGGGAGGGGGTGGGGGGGAGGACAAAGATTTGGGGAAGGACTCTTCCCAGACTTCGAGTGGGAGGGATGTGCAAACTCAGCGGGTGGGCCAGCTGGAGCTGGGTTTGGAGGCAGGAGGAGAGAACCAGCCTCCAAGGCTGCAAAAACGCTTTGTTTGTTCCATCCAGAACTGGGATCGGACTCCTGGTGGGACTACTTCTCTATGCCGTAGCCATTGGCCAGGACTACGGCGGGGTCGGAAAGACTGGACGGAAAGAGGGCTGACCACCCCCCCCCCGGTGTGGGGGGTGGGGAGAAGTGGGGCATGAGGGTATCTCTCGGGGCGCACCCTGGGTCCGTCATTCTGTAGTTTCTGGAAGCCTGGCAGACATCAGGGTCACCCAGAGGGGCCCTCCCCTCCTCCTCTTGGCTGAAGTGGCTCCTACACACAGCCAGCACCCCGCTCCAACGCTGGTGGCCTTGGCGTCCTCCTCGTTTTTTCATTTTGGTTTGGCGGGAGCTCGCAGGCCCGCCCAGCCCCACTTGGGCCCCCTCTTCCCTAACCCGTCTAGGCCGTCTGGAAATTAGCTGGCTTTCCCCGCTCCGAATCTCTTGGCAAAGCCTGGGGCCGACCCGGGCGCGCCGGGCTCACAAGCCGCCACCGGGAGCGGGGCTGGGGCAGGGGGCGGCCCCGGCGGGGCGCACACAGCAGGGCCCGCGGGAGCCGCCAGCCACTCCGGCTCCAGCCGCGGGACCGCTGGGCCGCGCCGCCGCGCTGAGAGCGAAAGTGAAGCCCTGGCGCAGAACCCGGATGTAGTCGGCGGGCGCCCGCGACGCCGCCAGCTTCCAAGAGGGCGGCCCCGCGGCACCAATGGGCCGGAAGCCCGCGAGGGCGGCGCGCGGGAGGCACTTCCGCCCGTTCTCCTTCCCGCAGTCCGCGGCGGGGCAAGATGGCGGCGCTGAGGGCTCTGCGCAGCCTCCGGGGCGTCGCGGCCCAGGCGCTGCGGGCCGGGGGCCGGCTGCCCGCGCAGCCCAGCAGGTGAGACTCCGGGCAGCCCTCGGCGCGCGGCCCCCGAGGCCAGGGTTTCTCGGGGCTGGGGTCTCCACGGGCCCTGTGACACCCTCCCTCCCCCCAGGAAGGAATGACCCAGGCCGGTGACCCCTCGCCCAGGCCTGCAGTCTCGGGCTCCAGGACGCGGTGGCGCCCGCTCTGGCCGCGGGAGGAAAGAGGGTCTCGAGCTCGCTCTGCCCGGGGTGAACTCAGCGGAGGGGAGACCCTGTCCTTGAACGTTAGTGATGGCGGCACCTTCCCCTTATGCCTTGCTGCTTCTCCCGAACCTCATCACGGGTGGCGTGCGCGCGACTGGCGAAAAGTCTCGTTCGACGAGAAGAGGGAAGCACTCTTGCTGGAGATAAAGGAGGAACACAAACCAAGACACCTCCCTTGTCCCCGGGTTGGTCCCGGGGCATCTCTCAGGTCGTACCTGGGCCGAGCGAGAAGCCAGCATGCCCCTCCCCCCAGACACAGGCACCGCACACATTTAGTCTTTGGTTGACCTTGAATAAACCCCTCTCTTGCATTCCTATTCACCAAGGTGGAAAGAAGAGTGTGGTGAGAAGTTGAAGGAATTAGGATTCGTTAAGCTCGCAGGCTCAGGGGTGACCAGGATTTAGGTTGTTCCTAGGAGTCGCACCTCCAGAGTTCCAGCGGGTTCTGCCTCAGCTACACTGTGTCACTCACTTGGCTTTGGAGAATCGCAGACACTTCCCTGGGCCCACCGGAGAGTGACTGGGAACAGAGGACTCACGCCGGCTGATGCCCTGTGTTTGGGATCTATCTTTAACTCCCTAGAGGTGCCCGGCAATGGCAGCCAGATGCGGAATGGGCAGAGCAGTTTGGGGGAGCTATCATGTACCCCACCAAGGAAACAGCCCACTGGAAGCCTCCACCTTGGAATGGTGAGTTCCCAGAGGCCCCCCCACCCCAAACTCACACCCATCCCTGCCCCAAGCCGATGGCTAAGTGACCCTGAGCCCTGTGTCAAGTTTGATGCTTTTACCAGCAATGCTGCAGACGCCAATAACAGTATAACAGTGACGGTAGGGCAGGTATTTGTCAAGGAGAGAAGGAAAGGGGGAACATTCCAGAAGAAAAAGAGTCGGTCCCAGTCAACCCTTGAAGGTCCCTTCCAGATTTATATTTTTCGCTGCAGCTTTTTCCAGAGGTTCAGTTTATTTCCATCTCCCTTGGAATCCAAGGGGTTTGCCCCACTGGCACTCACATGAAATCTTCTAGCTTCAAAGCATTCTTCCCCCCGTCAAAAGTAGCTTTTCCTTGCGACTTTTTTATTTTGATCATTGGTACCCCCATTCTCCTAGTCTCTCAGGACTGAAATATTCCAGTCATCTTTGGCTCTTTTTTTCTCTCTTGCCCTCCCTAAGTCCAATAAGTCAGCAAACCATGCAAGATTCTTTTATAATGTTACATATCAGATCATTTTTTCCCTTTCTCATTCAGATCTTTTTTGTTTCGGACATTAATTATTTCAGGGACCTCTTTACTGGGTTCCTGCCACTGACCTGGTCCCCCTACAGCTCTCCAGGGGAATGTAATCACCTTCATCTTCCCAAAACATCATTTTACCAGGACATTCATTGTCTTGCTCAGAAACCTTCCAACGCACTTCCAGTTACTTTTCAAAAATGTAACGGGAGCTGAGCGCTTACCATGTGTCAGGCGTTTTGCCTGAGCTACTTCACTTAGTCCTTGCAAGAGCTCTTGAGAACGATGCTAGGATTGTACCGCTTTGGAGGAAATGATGGTGCAGGGAGGTGAAAACTTGATCGAGGACACAGAGTTGGATTGGCACGTGGGCCTGTGTGATTCCAAAGCCAATGTGGAGAATTCTGGTTGAAAAGTTAAGCTCTGGTTTCAAACCTCAGTTCTCCAGTTACCAGTAAGTAAAGTGCCTGTTTGATAATCTGTAAGGATTAAATAAGATTATAATGTGAACCAGTTAGTGTAGTGGCTGGCACATGGTACGTTCCTCCGGTAAGTGTTATTAACGATACTGATAGTTGAGCCACTACCCCCTGCTCCCGCCACACTGATCTTCTGTCTCTTGGTGGGTGAGAGGTTCACAGGTACTTCTTTCTTTCTTTTTTTTTTTTTTTTTTTACTGTTTGTTTATTTTTTGAGAGATGGAGCATGAGCAGGAGAGGGGCAGAGACAGAGGGAGACACAGACTCTGAAGCAGGCTCCAGGCCGTGAACTGTCAGTACAGAGCCGGATGCGGGGCTCAAACTCAACAAGCTGCGAGATCGTGACCTGAGCCGAAGTCAGACTCTCAGCCGACTGAGCCACCCAGGCGCCCCTTATACTTCCTATCTTCTAAGATTTGACCTTCGTTGATTCCATAGCCTGGGATGCTCTTCTCTACCTATTTGTTTTGTTTTGTTTTGTTTTGTTTTTTACTTATAGTTTATTGTCAAGTTGGTTTCCATATAACACCCAGTGCGCATCCCAACAAGTGCCCTCCTTCATGCCCGTCACCCCCTTTCCCCTCTTCCCCCCCCCCCATCAAGTCTCACCTTGTTTTCAGTATTTAAGAGTCTCTTATGGTTTGCCTCCCTCCCTCTCCTTATCTGTTTTTCCCCCCTTCCTCTCCCCCATGGTCCTCTGTTAAGCTTCTCCTGTTCCACATATGAGTGCAAACATGGTATCTGTCCTTCTCTGCCTGACTTATTTCGCTTAGCATGACACCCTCGAGGTCCATCCACGTTGCTACAAATGGCAGATTTCATTCTTCCTCATGGCCGTGTAGTACTCCGTTGTATATATGAACCTCTCTCTACCTACTTGAATCGGTCCCGGTATTTAAGAACCAGCTCAGATCCTGCCTTCACGATGTCTTCACAGCATCCTTCTTCCTTCAGATACTTAGCAGCTAAGTCACTTAGTTGGTAACTTGGTTACTAGTTTCTGGCATGTACTTATTTCTCAAATTAAATTGTATACTTTTCGAGGGTAACAACCGTCATTCAGTAGTAGTAAGAATTAAGCATACATTTCCTGATTGGTTGGACATTGACCGGATAGGGTGAAGGCAGGGTATCAGAGTGGCTGAGTGTGGACCCTGAGGGGCGCCTGGGTGGCTCAGTTTTCTGAGCATCTGACTCTTGATTTGGTCTCAGGTCATGATCTCACAGTTCGTGAGCTTGAGCCCTGTGTCAGGCTCTGTGCTGACAGCGTGGGATTCTCTCTCTTCCTCCTCTCTCTTTCCCTCAAAATAAACAAACTTAAAAAAAAAAAAAAGCTGAGCTAATTCCTGGCTCCACCATTTGCTGGCTCACTGAGAAATCAGTTGTCCTCTCTGGCTTCAGCTTCCCCAACAAAATAAGAATAAAAATAGCACCGACTACTCCTATGGGTATTAGGGGAATTAAGTTAATTAAAATCAGTGAAGTGCTTAACAGTGGTTGGTACATAGTAGGGGCTGTCTACATATTATCTGTCTGATCATCTGTAAAAAGGTGTCTGAGGGGCACCTGCGTGGCTCAGTCTGTTAAGCGTCTGATTTCAGCTTAAGCCATGATCTCGCAGTTGATGAGTTCAAGCCCCATGTCGGACTGTGTGCTGACAGCTTGGAGCCTGGGGCCTGCTTTGGACTCTGTGTCTCCCTCTCTCTTTGCCCCTCCCCTGCTCATGCTCTGTCTCTCTCTCAAAAATAAATAAACATTAAAAAAAAAAAAAGACCCTGGGAGACATGGAAAGAGTGAGGTTTGGGGCGCCGGGGGTGGCTCAGTCGGTTAAGTGTCCAACTCTTGACTTAGCTCAGGTCATGATCTCACAGTTTGCAAGTTCAAGCCCCACATCAGGCTCTGTGCTGGCAGCCTGGAGGCTGCTTGGGATTCTCTCTTTCTCTCTGCTCCTCCCTCACTCATGCTTTTTGTCTCTCAAAAAATAAATAAACTCAAAAAAAAATTTTTAAAGAGAAAGAAAGAGCAAGGTTGTGCTGGTCCCCCTCATCAGAAAACTTAGGTCTCCTTTCCCGTTTTCCCACGTGATGGTCTTCCTGGTTATGTTGGCAATTGGGAGGTTAACAAGGTGCGGATTGGTGAGATGGAAGCTCTCCAGGGAATTCCCGAAGGGCACTGAAATGTCTCCCACTTCTCAGATGTGGACCCTCCAAAGGACACAATGGTGACAAACCTGACCCTGAACTTTGGGCCCCAGCACCCAGCAGCCCATGGCGTCCTGCGACTCGTGATGGAGTTGAGTGGGGAGATGGTGCGGAAATGTGACCCCCACATCGGGCTGCTGCACCGCGGCACCGAGAAGCTCATTGAGTACAAGACGTACCTGCAGGTGTGCGGCGGGCGGGACCTGGGGGTGCCGTAGCCTGGGGCTTGGCCGGTCTGCGGCCCCCGAAACCCCAGCGGAGGAGGGTGTCAAGGATACAAGGACAGTTTTGGTTGAGGGGACGGAGGGACGTGGCAAGGGATGTTTGACTGAAATCCGTCCAGGTTTGGCTTGTCCAGCAGAAATGCTTTGGGGCTGGAACTGCACCCCCGTTTCTCCGGCTGACTTCTGGCTGGCCCCTTTACCCTTTCTCTAGTGCCTCAGTTTCCCTGCTCTTCTGTCAGACTAGTACGTCAAAGCCGCTCTCCCTGGGGGCAGGGAAAGAGCAGAGACGTCAGTTCCCTAGGACCGACAGCCGATTCTTGTATCTCCCGGCTGTCTAAGTTTGTTTTCGAAACACTCGGTGAGTCAGAGCGACCGGGAGGAAGTTTGTGGCAGTGTGCTGTTTTTTAGGAGAGCCGTGTGACCCCAGCGGTGAGGGTCAGGTTTGAAGGAGTTGGAGCCGGGGTGAGCATCTGAGAGTTTTGTCTTAGAGTCATGAGACGGCCTGATGACAGAGGGTGACGGGGTTAGGCCGGAGCCGGCTGACTAGAATGTGCTGGCCCCGAGAGTCCAGGCACTGATGGCCCCTGGTCCCAGAGACTGGAGCTAAACCGCGCAGCACTAAACCCACGTCACAGTGACATCAGGACAAGAACTGGCTGTCCCCCAAGAGGGGCGTCTTAGCCCCGCCTCCTTCCTGGAAGCCAAAGCCGGTGGAGCAGCCTAGACTTCGCTTTCGTGGTGACCCGGGGAAAGACCCGTTTCTCCCGGACCGTTCCCGCCAGCCAGGCCGGTCGCTCTCGGCCCTCCTGAGGTCTCTCACTCCCCCAGTTACTGTGACGAAGCCGGGGCCCGAGGAGCGTCAGCTGTGGCCTGTGGCTCCAGCCTGCTCGCGGGAACAGAGTGTCCGCATTTTCAGGAACTTTATGAGCCAGTCGTTAAACACAGCTGTGACTAAAAATGGAACTATCTTGGCTTACGATTGAATAAGCTCAATCAGAAGCCGAGGTAAGAAGTCCTCAAAGCTCATCACTTTCTTACCGGGCTCCTCTGTGCTCCTGAGTTACGTTGGTGGCTGTGCACAGCAGGAGGAGCCTGTGCGGCCTGCTGGCCCGCCCCGTGTGGCACTCAGTGGTGTAACGTTACGTGGCTTAGGACTGGTCCTGCTCGAGCATCTTCTCCATGGAGACTGGTCCACACAGTGCACCAGGGTTCCCTTCCACCCATTCAGAGAGCTGACTTTTAGACCCTTCCCAGCATTCTGCTGGGCGTCAGATGCCACTGCGTGTAGCTCCCGAGACTAGAGGCTTCTGCCGCTCTGACCCGATGCCCACAGAGAGCAGTGCTGTGGGTGGGCAGCAAGAGGGCTCCTGGCCGGTTAGGTGAGACCCAGGCTCTTCCTTTGCCCCAGGCTCTTCCGTACTTTGACCGGCTGGACTATGTGTCCATGATGTGTAACGAGCAGGCCTACTCACTGGCCGTGGAGAAGTTGCTAAATATCCAGCCTCCGCCCCGGGCCCAGTGGATCCGAGGTACGCCCCTTCTCTGGGTGGCCCTCCCCCACCGTTCCCATCACGGGAGCCTCGGAGCAGGCTTAGTGCGCGGAGCTGCCGTGTCCGCGGCGATCCTCTTGTCTTCCTCCCTCGACAGTGCTGTTTGGAGAAATCACACGGCTTTTGAACCACATCATGGCTGTGACCACACACGCCCTGGACATCGGGGCTATGACCCCTTTCTTCTGGATGTTTGAAGAGAGGGAGAAGGTAAGAGCAGAAGGAAAGGTTGGGATAGGCAGGGAGGGGCAGGAAGTGGAGAAGGTGCGAAGGGGCCGAGAGATGAAAAGGAGACCAAACGTAGCACACGTGGAGGAGGAAGGGACCTTGAACTTGGGTTATATTCTTCAGGGACTCAGTGTCAGGAGGGGTTGGTTGGGTGCAGAGGGCAGGGGAGTGGACCGCAGTGTTGTTGGACTTAGGGGCCCGGGGACTTTGTCACTAATTCCCAGTGTGTCCTATCAAGATGTTTGAATTCTATGAGCGCGTGTCTGGGGCTCGGATGCATGCTGCCTACGTCCGGCCAGGAGGTGTGCACCAGGTGAGTGGACTTCCCTATCTTCTTGAACTTTCCGTCCGTGCCTGTATCCTCTGTGGCCACTGGAGGGCAGCCGTGGCTGACGGGAAGGCCAACCCTGGAAGCTGGGGGAGGGAGGCTGAGCCATGTTCTCCATCCTTCTCCATTTGGCCTCCAGGACCTACCCCTTGGGCTTATGGATGACATTTATGAGTTTTCTAAGAACTTCTCTCTTCGGATCGATGAGTTGGAAGAGGTAAGATAGGAGCCTGGTGGGAAAAGTCCCTCCTTTCGCCTCCAGAAAGGCTTGTGGGTTTAGGTCCCTGGTTGTAAAGAAATCCAGAGGCTTCTGGAGGGAGGCACGGAGAGTGTTCACGCACCAGTTTTCTTTTTTATTTATTTATTTATTTAAATAGTTTATTGACCAGTTTTCTTGATCAATAGATGCTGACCAACAACAGGATCTGGCGAAACCGGACGATTGACATTGGGGTTGTGACAGCCGAAGACGCCCTGAACTATGGATTTAGGTGGGAGGAGTGACTTCTCTCCTTAGGGGGCCCCTGGGGGGGCTCAGTCAGCTCAGCGACCAGCTCGGTTTTGGCTCCTGTCTTGATCTCACGGTTTGTGAGTTCAAGCCCCGCCTTGGGCTCTGTGCCAGCGGCTCGGAGCCTGCTTGGGAGCCCCTCTCTCTCTACCCCTCCCCTGCTCTCTTGCACATGTTCTCTCTTTTTCTCTCTCAAAATAAATTTTAAATTTTTTTTTTTAAATACAAAAAAAAAAACCCACCCCCACCCAGAAAAGACTCCTCTCCTTGGGCACGGGGTAGTTCCAGCCTGGTATCTTGGCTCCAGGAAGACGTGGCACCTTCCTTGCCGCACTCAGACTGTGGGGGACGGAGATTCCATCCGTGCTCAGACTGTGGGGGACGGAGAGGGGAGACGGAGGGAGAAAGTGTGCCTCCTCTCTTGGTTTTGTGGACCGTGACCCTTGTTCCCCCTGCACCCCACAGCGGCGTGATGCTCCGGGGCTCGGGCATCCAGTGGGACTTGCGGAAGACCCAGCCCTACGACACTTACGACCAGGTGGACTTCGATGTCCCGATCGGCTCTCGAGGGGACTGCTATGACAGGTGAGGCCTCTCGGCTCCTCTCCCGGCTCTTTCCCCCGACTTACCTCTGGGCTACTCTCTCTGTTCTCGTGTTTTATTGGCTACTTTCATTATTCCCGTATTTTCCTGTGTCTATCGGAGCGGTCGTGTCTGTTAAACAAGATGGTGTTTTGAAGCGCTTTCACAAGTGTGCATCTTATTTTGCTCTTACCTATCCTCATGTCTTAGATTTTTTTAAGTGTATTTATTTATTTTATTTTATTTATTTTTATTTACTTTTGAGAGAGAGATAGAGCATGAGCAGGGGAGTGTCAGAGAGAGAAGGAGATACAGAATCCGATGCAGGCTCCAGGCTGTGAGCTGTCAGCACAGAGCCTGAGGCAGGGGCTCGAACCCATGAACCGCAAGATCAGGACCCTAGCCAAAGTCAGACACCCAAACGACTGAGCCACCCAGGCGCCCCAATCCTCATGTCTCAGATCGAACTAGTTTGAGCTGCGTTTTATAGCTGGGGAAGCGGAGGCATAAAAGTGAGCCGTCAGCCCTCGAGACCCAGGGCTCTTTCCACCAGAATAAGCTTCACGTTCCATTCTTGCTTGCCGACCCTGGATGAGGTTTGCTTCTGTTTTCTTTGTGAGTCGATTTGACCCTTAACCATTCCATGGTCCGAGAAGTGGCCAAGGGGGCAGTTAAAGAGGGAAGTAACTACAGGGCACGGTCTGAGAAGAGCAGGGGAGGATGTGGGGCAGGGCCAGTACCAGAACCAGAAGAGTGTAGGTTTACTCGGGGGCCAAGGCAAGCAGAGACGCCATGCTAGGAGAAAAGAGGAAGGGAAAAGTCAGCCAGCGCTCTGTGGGTCAGCCCCTCCCGGCGGGTCCCTCCCCCCCCCCCCCCCCCCCCCCCCCCCCCCCCCCCCCCCCCCCCCCCCCCCCCCCCCCCCCCCCCCCGCCCTCTCCTGCCCTGAGTCTGTCTCCTCCGCTCAGGTACCTGTGTCGGGTGGAGGAGATGCGCCAGTCCCTCCGAATCATCCTGCAGTGTCTCAACAAGATGCCTCCTGGGGAGATCAAGGTCGATGACGCCAAAGTGTCTCCGCCTAAGCGAGCGGAGATGAAGGTGGGCCCTGGGGAGACAGCACAGGGACCGGGGCCCGGGGCCGGCTGCCAGGGAGGAGGAGCCTCCGATGACCTTCTGCTTCTCGCTTTGAGAGAATTCGCCACTGGGGTCCTGAGCTCCCGTCGCCGCCTCTTTCTGTGTGTGTCACCGCTCGCCCACCGTGTGGGCTTCAGTCTCCCCGTGGGGAGAGGAGGTTGTCTGTGCCGGGGAAGCCCGCAGACCTTTGGCTCGGCTCACCGGTGCTCCCCTTTCCTCTTTCCAGACGTCCATGGAATCACTGATCCATCACTTTAAGTTGTATACGGAGGGCTACCAGGTCCCTCCAGGGGCCACGTACACTGCCATCGAGGCTCCTAAGGTGAGGGCAGACGGGGAAGGACAGGCTGTCTGTGCGCGGTCGGGGGAGAGGACCTGAGACCGATGCCCCAGCGATGCTCCGTCACCAGCGAGGGGAGGACCCGCGGGCGAACAGGGAGATTTTCTTCCGGTTCACGGAGGCAGTGACCCTTCTTCCTCCGACAGGGGGAGTTCGGGGTGTACCTGGTGTCCGACGGCAGCAGCCGCCCCTACCGGTGCAAGATCAAGGCCCCGGGTTTCGCCCACCTGGTAAGAGCCAACCCCGGCGACTCTCCCTCCAGCCGATGGGGCCGCAATTCTCACCTCGGTTGAGGTTTTCACGAACTTTCCTTCCTTCGCCCCCCACCCTGCTGATCTTGCCTAACGCTGTTGCCGTCTCGCTCTCTCCAGGCCGGTCTGGACAAGATGTCGAAGGGCCACATGCTGGCGGACGTCGTTGCCATCATAGGTATGAGGCCTGCCGAGTAGCAGAGAGTTCGGGACTCTGACCGGGGACAGCAGCTGGGTGCTTCCTGGTCAGCGTAGACTGCGGACATGGACCCGGATCCTCTGTCTCCTGGGCACAGTGATGGGTTCTGGATCTTTGGATAACACCGCTTTTTTCCTCCTCCTGTCCATCTCTCAGGTACCCAGGATATCGTGTTTGGAGAAGTGGATCGGTGAGCAGGGGACCCGCGTGTGGTCTCCCTGCCTGTCTGCTTCCTGCTCGGAGCCTGGCCGTCGCGGGAAAGGGACTCTGTGTGTGTATCCGTGTGTGAACACTTAGCTGTCAGGCTTTCCGTGCATGTACTGGAAAAGGAGAAATTATAATAAATTAGCCGCCTTCCGGCCCCGGTGCCCAAACTCCTGGTTCGTCTTTCTCTGTGTCCTACTGTCTTTCACTTTGCGGGTAAACTCGAGAGTGTTAATTAACCCTCCACTTCTCTGTGAGACTCCGTTCTTGGCAGTTTTTCCTGTTCATCGCCACCCCTTCTCTGACTCTGTCCTTCCCACTTCTCCATTCCCCATTTCCTCTTTCCCCCTCAGTTCCCCCTGCCCAAACTTTGCTGCCTCCGCAAATTGGTAAACCCGTTCGATCAAGACTGGGGTCGAGTTCCATGGGCAAGGGCAAGGGCAAGGGCGGGCTCTCAGGGAACCCGAAGGGACAGTTTATTTTAGCTGTATCTGAACGGGGCGGGGGTGACAGCGGGTGGACATGGCCGTTCCCAAGCACGGAAGCCCCCCGCCCCCATTTCCCCTGATGGCAGGGGCTTTGTCACTGAAGGCCTGAGGGGTGAGAGCCTGGCCTGAAAGGGCGAGAGCGCAGCCTGAGCTCCCTTAGTTGGCCCTTCCGGGAGCCGCCCGGGCTCTGGTGCAGGAAGGGGAAGGGGCCGAAGCTGGGGGAAGGCGGGGCAGGAAGGGGGGAACTCTGTGGTCAGGGAGCCGCCAGCGAGCACAGCTGCGCAGTGCTGGTCGCGCGTCCGATCCCCAGCTCGCCGCGCTCGGCTCCTGCCCAAGATGATTCCGGCAGTGCTCTTGATCTTCCTCCTCTTGGTGGAGCAGGCAGGTGAGAGGGTTCGGTGGGGGCCCACAGCTGGGCTCCTGGGTGGCAGTCCAGGGCATGCGTCCGGGGACTGAGGCAGGGGCAGACGGGGGCTGGCAGGTGGCCACAGGGCTCAGATGGACACCGAGACCTTGAGGCTGGGCCTGTCTGGTCCCCATCAGGGCACGAGAGTCCTTGTTTTTTCCTTTCTGGTCTCGGCTTTTCTGGGACTGGTAGTGGGTAAGGCTTCAGTTCAGCAGCGAATGGCTGTGTGACACGAGCCGGTCTGGGCACAAGGTCTGTTGCCCGTGATCACCATTTCCTGTGTGGTGTCGTTGGTCCAGTCCTCTGGGAGCCCCTCTCGAGCTGGTTAATCATATTTACAAAGGCCCCTTTAGGAAGGCAGGAGCCCCGCCTGAGGCTTGGGAGGGAGGGAGGGATAACCAAAGTAGACCCGCTGTCTGCCCCTGTGGGTCAGCACCAGCATAAGCCATTCTGCCAACAGCCGCCATGAGCGTGGGCAGCACGCAGTGCCCGGCTCTAGGGACCCGAACACCAGCCAAGAACTGGGGGGCAGACGGGGGAAGGTCTCAGCAGCTCTAGGGCTCCGGTCACTGAGTCTCTGAATCGTTACCTCTTGCTCGCCTTGGGCTGTTCGTGTGTATGTGTTTTGAGGAGGGTGGCGCTGAGGGTCGGGGAGAAGGGGGTTAGTGAAACTTCAGGGAAATGGGAGATTGAAAGACTGGGGAGCCCCGCAGCCCAGTGGTGAAGCGAGGGGGATTCCCTGCCCGCCCGCCAGC
Organism: Mungos mungo; assembly: GCA_004023785.1. NCBI lineage: Eukaryota > Metazoa > Chordata > Mammalia > Carnivora > Herpestidae > Mungos > Mungos mungo. The sequence continues at coordinate 101,046 of PISW01003863.1, forward strand.
CTGCTGCCACGGGACGGGGACGGAGCAGGGGCACCGAGGCAGAGGGAAGGAAGGACGCGGGCTCTGGCAGCAGAGGCTGGATTTAAGCTCCAGCTCTGGTCACTTAACCCTCTGGCCCTGAAGGAGTTACTGAGCTCTTCCCAGCCTCGGTTTCATCATTCGTAAAATGGCGACCATGATTTCTCCCCCACCCACCATGGCGTAGTTTTGCGATTTATGCAATATTGTGTGAAAGAGCGTCAGGGCAAAAAAAGCACTACACTGACCTCACTTGTGCCCACAAGCCTCTCAGATAGGGGCTGAGGACAGACAAGGCCTGGTGCTCAGACTCTATTTGATTTTTGTTTTTTTTGGTTTTTTTTTTTAGTTTTTATTATTTATTTTTGAGAGCGAGAGAGAGAGAGACCATGAATAGGGGAGGGGCAGAGAGAGAGGGAGACAGAACCCGAACACAGCCCCCCGCAGGGCTCTAACCCATGAATCTTCATGTCACAACCTGAGCTGAAGTTGGAAGCTTAACCAGCTGAGTCACCCAGGCACCCCATTATTTGATTTTTTTTAAGTTTATGTATTTATTTTGAGAGAGAGAGGGAGAAAGAGAATCCCACAGAGATCCCAAGCGCCACCAGCACAGAGCCCCTCACAGGACTCAAACCCACGAACCGCGAGATCATGGCCTGAGCTGAAATCAAGAGTTGGAGGCTTAACTGACTGAGCCACCCAGTGCCTCTCTATTTGATTTTTTTGATTGCACAAAACTTCCTCTCCCCGTGGCCCAGGGTGAGTGAGCAACAGGGCCGAGTGTCAGACACGGAATCCAGCCTGTGGTCATCGTGCCCAGCCCGGGCTAAGACGCTCGCCCGGCCGTGGGCAGAGCCCTAGGAGAGCGGGCACCTGTTTTCCCACAGCGGGCCCCTGAGGGATGCCGCTGGGGCTCCGGGATAACCGAGAAGTGAGCAATTGCCTTCCCCCCCTTCCCCAGCTCACGTCCTTCCTGTCCAGCCCTCAGCCACAGGTCACAGGACTCAGTAGAGACACTCCTGTGGTTTCTGCAGTGAAATTTGTCACTGCCTGTCCCTCACTCTACTCCGGGCTGAGGTTTTTGGTCTCAGCCCAGTGAACTCAGATAAGTCCCCTGAGGGTGGTGAAGTGCTCAGCGGCGCCTGAGGAACTGACGGTGCAGAACCAGGGGGCTGGGGGCGTTGTGGGGTGGTCCCCAGCTCTTAGCACCTGTAGGTCGCCATCGGAGCAGAACCCTTCATGCTTCCTGTCCTAGCCCTGCCCTAGCGCGAGGGAGAGACGAGCGTAGGACGGGAGAAATAGGATCCAGGGAAGAAGATCAAGCGTCTCTCTTCGGAGGCCCTCCGCCGGGCCCCGTCCTACCTGCTACAGCCCTTTCCCTTCTGTCCTCTGAGCGCCAGATCTTCCCTGGCGCCCCTGACCCCTCGGGCACCCTCTGTCCCCTCAGCCGCCCTAGGGGAGCCTCAGCTCTGCTATATCTTGGACGCCATCCTGTTCTTGTACGGTATCGTCCTCACCCTGCTCTACTGTCGACTCAAGGTGAGGGTGCGGGAGGGGCGGAGGGGGGAGGGCTGCCAAGAGGCATGGGAGGGCCGTGCAGCAGGGCTTTGAGAGGGGGAATAACCAACAGGGGCTCCCCCACACAATTAGGAGGGACGGGGTTGGGCCACTGACTCCGCCTTTACTAATGACCTTTCCCCGGCTCCAGATCCAGGTGCGGAAGGCAGCGATAGCCAGCTATGAGGTACGGACCCTTCCCCTGTGCGTTTTACAGACCCTCAGCCTTGGGGTCTGCGGCCTCGGGGAGGGCATGAGTCTTGGATGCTGACTTGCATGAGCGTCTGAGCCCCCGCCCCCACACCCTGTCACCTAGCCAAGTCACAAGTGACATATTCAGCGGGTGACAAGGGAGGGTCAGGGGGAGGGTGACAACGCATACGTGAGAGTTGTACGTGGCGTGTGTACGTGGATCTGCGGCCGTGTGGGCAGACGGCATTCATGCCCTGGGGTAGCCAGTCCCGGCCTGACACCTCACCGGGTGGGGAAGAAGATGGTGTGGGACCCCCAGGAGGGGCGGGTCTCTGACGCCTTGCCCCTTTTTGCCTTCACAGAAATCCGAAGGCATTTACACGGTGAGTGACTCAGACCCCTCCACCCCAGTCCAGGGAAGTCAGCAGAAGAGGGTGGGACTTTATGTGACTTTTGGAAGACATAGGATCTGGGGGTTGGGGAGGGGTGGGAGCCCTGACCATCCTCTGACCTCCACCCCCAGGGCCTGAGCACCCGGAACCAGGAGACTTACGAGACCCTGAAGCATGAGAAACCGCCCCAGTAACTTTAGGACAGATGCCCTTGGCCGCATCCTTCCGCGCCTGTCTAGCCCTCGCGGTCGGCGTCACGCGTGCGTCCCAATAATGCCAAGCCGACCCTCCCTATGCAATGACACTGTGCCCCCCATTAATTAGTGGGCACCAGTGATTGTTCCTCCTCATCGGAGACCTGTGCTCAGATGCTCGTCATTAATGTTTATAGTCTAGTCTCCCCTCGTGGTTCACCCTTCTCTGTCCCGTGTCCAGCTCCCACTTGACAAAGACAAGAGACCACCAATAAAGCCACCACACACTAGACTCCATTCATTTACCGTGGATTTATTCAGCCTCCTCGGGGCACGAGGCTGGGTCCTGAAGATTCCATTTTTGAGTAGACCGCCCCTGACCTCGCAGAGCTCACAGTCTAACAGATGTCAGGTTGGCCCTTGTCTGGTCAAGGGACGTAATCTGACTGTGGCTGCCAGGGTGGGGGGAGGGGAAGAGACCCCCGGCCCCAGGTTCTCTCGCACAGAACTTGAACAGGGAGTGAGTGAAGTGTTGTGAGTCTGGGCATATTGAGAAACATCGGGTCCCAAGAAATGACGTCTGCACCCAAGTTGGCTTTTTGTGTCTACCAACTGAACCAAGGTTGGGTCACGGAGAAGCCTGGCTGTCCAACCTGCCCAGATCAGCTCACAATGCACACGCACATGGGCGTTAGCATGGCTGAAAAGCCAAAACCAAACATGCAGAATAATGGCGTGACGAAGCCTTGGAAAGTTCTATGGGAACAGTGGGTTTTCAGCGCTTCTGGGACAAGGGGGACCTTAGAGGGCCAGAAAGAGCTTGGAGGTGGGTAAAGCAGAGGGGAACAACTTGGGTCCAGATGGGGGGGAGGTCAGCTTCTCTGAGCACGTAGGTGGGTGGCTAAGGAGTGACCGTTGTCTGTGCCCGCCCTATTTGTAGCTCTGCCAGGAGGCAGGATTTCCTGTAGTATCTGAGTCCCACCAGCAGCTCCCAGTCCTACTTGTGACCCAGAAGCCCTGTCGGAATGGGTCTCGAGTCTCCAGGCCCACCCCTGGTGGTCCCGTGCTGGGGAAGCACACTGGATAACTCACACTGCCCAGTGTGACTCCCAGTTTGCTTGCACTATTTGATCTGCTCAGTAACCCTGGGAGGGAATTCAGGCTCTTTGAAGCTGATTAGCCTGTCCAAGGTCCTCTTGCAAGTGACAGACTGAGATCTCTTCATCCCCACGCATTTTTACCACGTGAGAGAAAAAGAGAAACTGGGAAGGAAAGGGAGGAAAATGATCATGGGTGGTGAGGGCCTTGAAGGCCAGACTGAAAAGGCCGATCAAGCCACAGAAGAAATCGGAACCATGGCTGGTGTCTGGGGAAACAGTGACCTTAGATGAGATGCACGAAATGAGCCATGGCCGGAAGGTGACTGTTTTAAATGTAAAGTGTGAATAAAGTTTTATTGGAACATGCCTACTTTGTCGCCCTGCATTTTGGTGCTGTGAGTCTTCCACACCAGCCCAGCCTGATCTCCATTTCGTTTTGATGTAATCCAGGAGACCTTAGCTGGCTATCATGTCTACGAGATTCAGTTCTGGCTACCTGGCCAGTTCTGTGAACGGCACCCAGATAATTGTGGGGGAGAGGTTTGGAATGTTTGTTCCCCAGACAGGGGGTCAAGGTGGGACATTTTCAATGGAAGGATGTGAGCATTTAAATTTTTTTTTAATGTTTTATTTATTTTTGAGAGAGAGAGATTCAGAACGTGAATAGGGAAGGAGTAGAGAGAGAGGGAGACACAGCGTCTGAAGCAGCTCCAGGCTCTGAACTGCCAGCATGGAGCCCGACGCAAGGCTCAAACTCACAGACCACGAGATCATGACCTGAGCCGAAGTTGGACGCTCAACCAACTGAGCCACCCAGGCATCCCAGGATGTGAGCATTTTGGGGGAAGAGGAGTGAATTCGAGTCTTTTCTGTGAGTCTTCCTGGCTCAGAAGAGAAGGGAGGGTCTTGGGTGACACCTCTGGGTTCATTTTTGGGACGCTGTCTCTTCTTCATAGAATGATCAAGAGGAAGTTCGGGGTGGGGGGACAGTGCCCTCCTTTCTTGCGACCTCCAGGAGCCTAGGGACTCAGTTTGTGAATCTTTCCTGCTTTCACCGTCCCTTGTACAATGCAGAGGTGCTCTGTCTCTGCTGTCCCAGGCTTGTGGGCAGATGCCTTGGGCATGGAGAAGAACCTCAGACACCGCTCCCCATTGTCTCTGTCATGTGTCTCTTCAGCCCTCCCTCTCCCCTCTCCCCTCTCCCAGCAGATCTCTCTGGTCTCCCCTCACTGATTCCCCGACCTCTCCAGTCTCCCAAAGCACCAGGCTCACACCTGACTCCTTCGATATTTATTGTTGAAAACAAGGGGCGGGTGGGGAAAGGGCTCTAGGCCTGGCCAGTGGCTGTTCCAGGGCCCAGTTGGGAACGGAGGACAATGGGCGGACACCTCATTGGGTGGCAGGCTGTGTTTTGAGGTCCATGAAATTGCTCAAGAAGTTAATCAGATCCGTTCCAGCCTTCTTGACCAGGGGTGTGAGCTGCTCCTGTGTCTTCTCGAAGTAAGCCCTGTGTATTCAAAGGATTAGAGGTCAGTGTGAGAGACCCAAGGCGCTGGCAGGGGCCTTGGTGGTGGTGGGAGGTGAGACCCAGCTCCCCAGACTTTAGTGCCTGTCATGCCACCACGCGCCTAGGAGGAGAGATAAGCCCTTTGCTGGACAGAGGAACAGACTCTAGAGATCGAAATTCAAAGCCTGGCTCCTGCTGGCCCCATCTGTCCATGAGCCCATGGGATCTAGGAGGTGGTGAAGGAAGTTTTCTGTCTGACTTAAACCTCTTCCTCCCAGACCCCTTGAGCGCAGTCTTCTGTGCAACTTTCCATTTTCCTTTCTTACTCTCCATAGCTCCCTGCTTCCTGAGCCCCTTTCTTTTCTTCTTTTTCTTTTCTTTTCATTTTTTAAAAATGTTTTTGTTTATTATTGAGACAGAGAGAAACAGAGCATGAGCGGGGGAGGGGCAGAGGGAGAGGGAGACACAGAATCCAAAACAGGCTCCGGGCTCTGAGCTGTCAGCACAGAGCCTGATGAGGGGCTCAAACTCACAAACCTCGAGATCATGACCTGAACCGAAGTCAGACGCTTAACCGACTGAGCCACCCAGGCCCTCTTTTTTCTCTTTTCTTTTCTCTTTCCTTTTTAAAATTTTATTTTTAAGCAATGTCTATACCCAATGTGGGGCCTGAACTCACAGTCCAGAGACCAAGGGTTGCATGCTCCCCTGACTGAGTTGGCCAGGTGCCCCCTGAGCCCCTTTCACTGAAACTTACTTTGCCTGGGCCTGGAGCTCTGGGCCCTTGGCCTTCTCCACCAGGTCCTTGCCGTAGTCGGTCACCGTCTGGATGTACTGGGAGACCAGAGTCTGCAGACTCCGCTCCTCCGCCTGTCTCCGCACCAAAGCCCCTGCACATATGCGGACACACACACACACACACACACACACACACACACACACACAGATCTTCTTAGCGGGATACCCAACAACCAGTCTTGGCCTCCAGTTATAGCTCTGTCAGGAGCCAGCCCCAGCTCTCAGCCCCTCCCCAACGCACCCAGCTCCAGGAGCTTTAGAGGGGGAAAGATCTATCTTTTGAACGCTCTCTGGTTGCTGGAGCTGGGCCTACGAGCACAGACAGATGGGTAACTCGGACCCCCAGCACCTTCTCCTTCTTGGGACCCCTCTCCATACCACACTCACCTTCAAGGCTACAGATGGTCAGGAGCAGCACAGTCATGGCAAGCCACTTCATGGTGGTGGCAGTGGTGAAGGTGGCCTGGAAACAGGGGTGGGGGAGGGGCTGAAGCTGAATGAGCTTCATTCAGCTTCAGCCCCTCCCCTGAGACCCCTACCTAGGTACCCACTCCAACCTGGTTCCCTCCCTTCCCACAATTAACACCTGGTCTTTGGGTCCCGGCCACACCACTTGCTCCCTTACCTGCCCTGGTCAGCGTGTGTGTCCTTGCCGTCTGTGTCTGCTCGCTGCGGAGACAGGGGTTATATATGTTTCTGCTTCCTCCCCCCACCCCTGTCAGGTGATAAGGACTGTGGAAGGGCCCCATGGGGCAGGGGCCATGTTGGAGTAAACAAGTCAGAGAAATGGGGGAGGAGAGGACCGGCATGCAGGGGACCCATGGTGAGGAGGTGGGGGGCGGGGAGGCGGGCCTTAGTGGAGGCCAAGGGGGTACACCTCGGGCTTATTCAACATCCACCGTTTTGGAGTCTGGGGCTGGCAGTCTTTGGATTTGAAGGCTGCAGGGGGACGCCTGGGTGGCTTGGTTGGGCGTCCGATTTTGACTTAGGTCATGATCTCGTGGCTTATGGTTCAAGCCCCATGTGGTTCGAGCCCCGTGTTGGGCTCTGTGCTGACAGCTCAGAGCCTGGAGCCTGCTTCAGATTCTATGTCCTCATCTCTCTCTGCCCCTCCCCCACTTGTGCTCTGTCTCTCTCTTTCAGAAATAAACATTAAAAAAAAAAAAAAAGAATACTGCAGGAAGGAGGACTCCTGGTTTTCCTCTGGGAAGCCCAGAGGTATCAAGCCCTCAGCCACGTTGTCCCGTTGTGGGTAGATTTAACCCCCAGCCTCACTCTCTTCACTGTAACGGGGCAGACTGGTGTTGGGAAAGGAAGAAAGGAGGAGAAACCAGGGGCTGGGGTGAGGGAAAGAGGATTAGGAGAATCCTAGGAAGGGCCAGAGGGCAAGCAAGATTGCATTTTTCCCGTGTCCAGTTAATGTGTAATGAGATTAGGGAGAAAACCTGAGAGCCCAGAACGACCCTTCTGAGCGCTGATATGCGAGCACACCCTGCCCCCAGTAAAACAAACTCGGAAAGTAGCCTCTGCCGTCCCCTTCCCAAATGGCGGGCTCTGGCAAGAAAGGAAGTGAATGAGAGTCCTCTACCAAGGGTAGAGGTCGAAGTTCCTGTCATTCTAAAGTGGTGGTCAGCCGATATGAGTCAGCAGGGGCCATGGCAGCCCTCTGTCCAAGGCCCCAGCCCCGTGCCAGCCCCGATTGTGAGGGGGGACAGAGGTACATTCCCCAAGCCCAAGGCATTTGCTTGACATCAGCTTAAATAGACATCCTACGCATTTGTATCTTTTACCCTTTTACCCTCAAAGTGTACATAGCACATTCTAGAGAGAAGGGGATGGAGATGTGAGGGCTAGTGGGGCAAGTGACCAGGGCTCCCAAACTCTTATTCCATCTTCAATTATTCCTCTGTGGAGTGCTTAGTACTTGAAGAGCGCTCCCTGGACTGTCCCTGGCTGTGGAGTGGAGTGCTTTTGGGAACCAAGAGTCCATATTCCTAGATCTTATTTGCCAACTATACCTGGGCAATGGGGAGAGGATTAACCCATAGGGGCAGCTGTTTCAGGGAATAGTTTTTGTTGTTTTTTAATTTAAAAAAATATTTTATTTGTTTTCAGAGAGAGAGAGAGAATGAATGAGATCGGGGGAGGGGCAGACAGAGAGGGAGACACAGAATCTGAATCAGGCTCCAGGCTCTGGGCCGTCAGCACAAAGCTCACTCGGGGCCTCGACCTCATGGACTGTGGGATCATAACCTGAGCCCAAGTCGGACGCCTAACTCAAGGAATAGTTTCGTTAGTACCAAGGCTGCAGCCCCCGCTCCTTCTACCGCAACTCCCACCAGTTTCCTTTCCACTAAGAGAGCTAGAAGGTGAACTTGAGAGATGCAGACCTCCAGGTGCGGGGCCATGTCCTAGGGAGAGCCGCACTGGCGCGCCGTACTCGTCTGGGGGGACCCTGTGTACTGTGCTGCACTGGGGAGGGCAGTGAGGAGTCCCTAGGGGTGAGAGGTGGGGGCACCCAGGAGCCATATGAACCGGGTCCGAATGAAGTCTTCTTCACAATCATTTCGTCTGTCGCCCTTCACAAAACGGGTCTTCAGGCTGTACGGTGGAAGTGGCCCAAGTTCCAAGACGCTCCCTCTAGTGTCTTGTACGTTCACAGCTTTCCCCCCCGACCTTGTAGAGGCCGGGCGATCTAAGGCCATCCACTTGAGTAAGTCTGAGGCGCTGCCAATCAAGTCCCGCCCGCCTCTGCAGCGCCTGGGTTGGAGCTCTCGGGACCCGAGTCTGCCACTCCTTTGCTTCCTCCTCTCCCATTGGCCCCTGGGAGAGGGAGGCAGTTTTTTTAATCGATTGGGCGGGGCCCAATGAAGGGAGGATCGGGTCTTTGATGTCTTTTTTTGCCCGATTCCAAGATGGCGTGGATGACCACGCTGGGAATACAGCGTGAAGCCGCAGTTCTGCCATCACTCAAGATGGCTGCCCCCATCAAGATGACCGGGGTGTGCCGGGGGAAAAGGGGCAGCATGATAGTCTGAGACGGTAAGAACTACTGCTTCATGCAAGCCTCGCCTTGGAGCTTAGGAATGAAGCGCAGAAAGACTGGGAGGCTGGGTGAGGTCTGTGGGGGAGCCAGAATTAGAGAATGGGGGAGGAGAGGGGGTGACAGGTGGGGGTGAAGAATCAAAGATGGGACGGGAATGTGTCTGGGGTTCAATCTCCCCACCGGTGCCCTCTCCCCACTCTTCCTATTCCAGGTCTAGCGTCGGACCATGTGGAAGCTTCTGGGACTGGGGTGTCGGATGAGGGGGGGTGGGGCCCGTGGGGGGTAGAGGGGGCAATAGCGTCCTTTCTCAGGCTAACCCCGGCCCCTCCCCTGTCCTCTGGACCGAAATGGGGAACACTTTGGGCCTGGCACCGATGGGGGCTTTGCCCCGCCGAAGCCCCCGGCGAGAGGAACCTCTTCCTAACCCCGGGAGCTTCGATGAGCTGCACCGGCTCTGCAAAGGTGAGCACTTGGCATTTGGGCGCCTCACGTTGAAGGGGAAGAGCAGGGGAGGGTCCTGAATGCTGGGTGTCCTGTGATGGGAGCAGGAAAGGGAGATCCCAGTTGGGGCCTCCAGCCTCTGGGAGGATCCGGTGCCCGAATGGAGTGGAGCATTTTGTGGTAGGACTTGAAAGGAGGCCAGTTCCTCCAAAGTGCCTTCCATGGGATTGAAAGGGGAGACTGACTTCCTGGGGCAGGGGTTCCTCTCTGTGCTTATTCCTCCCCTTCCCCTCCCCCCGACCCCCTTCAGATGTGTTCCCAGCACAGATGGAGGGAGTGAAGCTCGTTGTCAACAAGGTTCTGAGCAGCCATTTCCAGGTGCTCCCACTCCCCTGGCCCTCCTTACTGTTCCTCCCTGCCTTTCCCTGGACCCTCTCCTCCTTGCCTTTGTACTCGAGCCTTCACCAGGCTATCCGGGACAGATGAGGGAGGACGTGGGGCTTCCCTACCTCCCTTGCCTGTGGGACTTGTTGCTTTTAGTCTGGTGATGGATATGTTGGAGTCTTTGGGATTCTTAAAAGGCCTTCTGGCTGGGGAGAAGCCTGGGGGGTGGAAATTGGCAGGACTGCTTCCCTCCATTGACTTCTCTTTCCTCAGGTGGCTCACACCGTGCATATGAGTGCTCTGGGCCTGCCAGGCTATCACCTCCATGCCGCCTACGCCGGGGACTGGCAACTTAGCCCCACGGAGGTGAGGACCCCTCACCCTAAAAGCCCATCCGCGGGACTCGGGTCTAGAAGAGGAAATGTGTGTGTTATGGGGAAGAATGTACGGCGAACCTGCCTCTCTGTGTTTCCTCTGAATGGGAGAGTGGGTAAAGGTTTGTGGGAGAAGCAGAAGTCAGTGTCTCTGTGGCTCCACTAGGGGGCGCTGGGTACTGTTTAAGAAATCCTAGCTGGTTGGATGGAAACGGAGCGGCGCCCCCCCCCCCCCCCCCCCCCCCCCCCCTCCAGCTCGGTCTTACTGTGTACACTCTTCAACAGGTGTTCCCCACTGTGGTCGGGGATGTGGACAGCAGTGGCAGCCTCAACGCCCAGGTCCTGCTCCTGTTGGCAGAGCGGCTCCGAGCCAAGGCGGTCTTTCAGGTGACCCACGGCCCCCGCCTCCGTCCGCTGGAGCGTTCCCACGGGCGTCCTGCTCCAGGGGCTCCAGCGAGAGGAGCAGAGGCAATAGCGATGGTGAAGGAGGAGGAAGGTTTCACTCCGTGTTCTCCCTGCTCCAGACGCAGCAGGCCAAGTTCCTGACCTGGCAGTTTGATGGCGAATATCGGGGAGATGACTACACAGCTACTCTGACCCTAGGGAATCCTGACCTGATTGGGGAATCGGGTGAGGAACTGGGACAGGGTCTTTTTATCTGCACTGCTCGCTTGCTAATGTTGGCTCTGCCTCCCCATCGTCTGTACAGTTCAGGGACTAGAAAGTTCTTGGGCGGGCTGGGGTGGCGGGGCAGGCCTGGATGGGGTCCCTGGGACTGACTCCATGTCTCTCTGCTACCCCTCAGTGATCGTGGTCGCTCACTTCCTGCAGAGCCTCACCCATCGGCTGGTGCTGGGAGGAGAGCTAGTTTATCACCGGCGGCCAGGCGAAGAGGGCGCCATCTTGACGCTGGCTGGGAAGTACTCGGGTATGGGGTGCGGGGGGCCACAGCCACCGGGGCGGGGAAAGTCTGACCTTGGCGAGGGCTCTGGGCCCGGGTCCTGCTGCAGTAACGCTCCTCGTCTCCTCTCCTTTGGTTTCAACAGCCTTGCACTGGGTGGCCACATTGAACGTGGGATCCGGTGGGGCCCATGCAAGTTACTACCACAGGGCCAACGAACAGGTGAGACCCCTGACAGCGTCTCCCGCCCCCAGCAAGTCAGCCGTGAACTTTGACCCCTCCAGACCACCATAGGCCCTGCTGGCCTGCGGGTCTTCCTACGCAGGCTGCACAGACGTTTCCCCGCATGCCTTGATCGCGCTGGCCCCTGTCAGGGCTCCCGGAGGCCTCACTGAGAGATCGTCCCCCCGCCCTTGCCCTGCTTTTCAGGTTCAGGTCGGAGTGGAATTTGAGGCAAACACAAGGCTACAAGACACAACCTTCTCCTTTGGTTACCACCTGACTCTGCCCCAGGCCAACATGGTGTTTAGAGGTGAGGGTTCTTCCTATGGCATTCGGAGGTGCCGAGGGATTGGGGGGACCGAGGGAGGGAAGGTCTGCCTTACTTCTGACCCATTTCTCTAAGCCTGTTAAATAACCCTGTCCAGGGGAGCCTGGGAGGCTCAGTCGGTGAAGCATCTGACTTTGGCTCAGGTCATGATCTCGGGGTTCTTGAGTTCGAGCCCCACATTGGGCTCTGTGCTGACAGCCCAGAGCCTGGAGCCTGCTTCCGATTCTGTGTCTCCCTTTCTCTTTGCCCTTTCTCCCTCTCTCTTTCTCTCTCTCTCTCTCTCTCAAAACTAAATAAACATCCCGGGCGCCTGGGTGGCCCAGTCGGCTACGTGGCCGACTTCAGCTCAGGTCATGATCTCACAGTCTGTGGGTTGGAGCCCCGCGTCGGGCTCTGTGCTGACAGCTCGGAGCCTGGAGCCTGCTTCTGAGTCTGTATCTCCCTCTCTCTCTGACCCTTCCCACTCACACTCTGTGTCTCTCTCTCTCAAAAATAAATAAACGCTAAAAGAATTTCTAAATAAATAAATAAACATTAAGAAAAATTAAAAAGAAATAACACACTCTACATTGCCTTCCCCCACAGGCTTGGTGGACAGTAACTGGTGTGTGGGTGCTGTGCTGGAGAAGAAGATGCCCCCCTTGCCTGTCACCCTAGCCCTCGGAGCCTTCCTCAACCACTGGCGCAACAGATTCCACTGTGGCTTCAGCATCACTGTGGGCTGAGGTTGTCCCAGGGCCAGCGCTCGGCGAAGCTGGAGGCTCTGAGTCAGGTGCCCTGGGGCCAGAGACTTGGCCCCTCTCCAGAGCCCACCCTGCTAGGTGACCTCTGGGTCCCAGGAGCAGAGTGGGGGACAGGACCGTGCCCTCCTCAGAACTGGGGCTGCCGCAGTGGCAGCTGCTGAGGCGGTGGTGAGGCTCCTCCCTCTGCCACCAGCCCCGGTGTCCTCTTCCCGTGCACTTGTGGCTCTGGACCGAGGGAGGAGGATGCAGGGGAATGTCTGGCTGACTTCTCTCCCTTCTCTTCCCCCCTCCTTCTCCATCTCCCTATCGATGAAAGCTCCTAGCTTCTTCCTCTTCAGAGCAGAAAAGTCCGCATGGGATTGGCTCCCCGTCCTGTTTTCTATCCCAGAGTCTCCCGGGGCTGGCAAAGAAGGGCTGAAGGGCTAAATCTTTGACCTGGGCAATGGGCCCCCCTCAATTCCCAGAAGGAGCTTCTTTACCTCCTCGCCCTGAGGCTTCCTCCTTCCTCATCTTCTGTGCTTCCAGAGAACAACTTTGTCCCCGTGGTCACCCCCACTGCCCCCAAGACTGCATGAAGACGCAGTTACTGCTTTAGTCTTTCATTGCAACCACTGGGCTCCCTTTCTGCTGGTCCCCACCTCTGGCCCCGGCGTTCCCCCTTTCCAGGCCAGTGTGTCCGGACGGGCTGGGCCTCAGCTGCAGATCTCCTGGAGCAGTGGCATCATGGACCACAGTCCCTGGATGTGCTGGATTTGGTACCCGAATTCGTTGTTAATGCTCCGGAGCTCAGCCAAAAGTCCCAGCAGCTTTGCATACAGAAACCTTTGGAGGAGGGAAAGAGGAGGAAAGTAAGGCGGCTGGGAGTCTTGCCCTGAGGTCCCCAGCGCCCGAACTGTCTCTCAGCGAAGCTAGGTCTGACCACTAGAGAAAATCATGGTCTGGCAGGACAGATGTATCCAGAATTCCAAAGGTCCCCGAGGGGGCCCCTCTGACACTTTCTTCTCTCATCACGCCATATTTCTTGAACCCAGAGGTCTGAGGGCCAGGTGTGAAGAAAGCCCCAGACTTGGCCAGAACTTCAACGGTGTGGAGTCTGCAGATGAGGTTTTCTAGAGCAGGTTCTAGAAGGTGGGTGTGTCTGTCCTATGGATAAAGCATCCCTCTTCTGGCCAAACTGGCTTATTGAGGAACATTCGAGAACAAGTGGAGTTGACCTCCGAGCCTGAATAGATCATGGACTTTTGGGCCCGGGGGGACTGGCTTGGGCCGTGAAACGGAACGAAAATGAAAGGAATGGCCCAACGGAGAGGAGGGGGAGGGCCAAGGAAGGAGCCAGCAGGAGAGTGTTGGCAGGCTCCTGGGCCTGGCGAGGCGGTGGACGTCATCGATCTCAGGAATGCTGCTATACCGAGCCTGTGAGCTACCACTTTGCGTCTCTACTGAATAAAAAAAAAAATCTGGAAAAAAGTCAGATGAAACAAGCAGTAGGAGCGATGTGGACGCCAGAACTCTCCGAGGCACGGGGGAAGGACTGGAGCCCCCGAGGGACCTGGTTTCCCCGGGGAAGGGACAGTAAAAGCATTTCCCCCGAGCTCAGTGTTTCCCTCGCCTTCCTGCCCTGGTGCAGCCCCTGGCCCCTCCCCCAGCCCGTACCGATTCCGAGGCCTTGGCTGCTGGCCTTCGATGTAGCTGTGCAGGGTCAGTGCCGTCACCTCCTGGAGATGATCGATCTCCTCCCTCCGGGTCACCCCAGGCCTGTCTGCAAGAAGGGGGGCGGGGAAGGACAGGTGGCGTCGGGCTCCGGCTGGGTTGGAAGACCAGGCCTTGGTTGTGGGTGGATTCGCAGGGCTGGCGGTTGGCCAGGGGCGGGTGAGCAAGAGCGGCCGGGCTTTGGGGGTGCTCACCGGGAGAGAAGAGGGCCATGGCGGCCATGAGCACGTACTCGGGCTCCCGGAGCTGCAGTCGCCTCAGTGTCCCGTGGAAGTGAAAGAGCAGCTCTAAGAACTGTGCCTGGAAGCCCGCTGTGGGAGACGCCGGGCTCAGCGTCCTCCAGGCACCGAGCCGCACCCCTTCCCCCGGAGGGCGCGTGCCCGCCGCAGCCCTCGCCCCGGCTCACCGTGGGCGCCGTCCTCCCGGGTGTAGCGGAGCGGCCCACAGAGGAAGTTGCGTGTTTGGAGACAGAAAGTGGTGTTGAGGGCGATGTGACAGATCTCTATGGCCGCTCCCTTGAGAAGGGAGATCTGGTCCTCCATGGGCAGGGACCTGTGGGAAGCAGGAGGCGAGAGCACTTTATTTTTTATTTATTAAAAACAATTTTTTTAATATCCATTTAGTTTTGAGAGAGAGACAGAGCACGAGTGGGGGAGGGGCAGAGAGAGAGGGAGACACAGAATCCGGAGCAGGCTCCAGGCTCTGAGCTGGCAGCACAGAGACTGACACGGGGCTTGAACCTGCGAACTGCGAAATCATGACCTAAGCTGAATTCGGCCGCTTCACTGACTGAACCGCCCAGGTTCCCCTTGAGCCAACCCAGGTGCCCCCAGAGCACTTTAGACTCTACCCTGAACTACAGAGAGGGAGAGGGGCTCTGAGCTCTGATTGAGATCCTTAAAAGCAAAGCTGGAATTCACGACCCAGTGCTTGGAAAGGCTGCAGGAGGAGTTAGGGGGTCAGTGACTCTTTTTGTTTGTTTGTTTTTGGTGTGAGGGTGGCCATTGTAATTTCCTGGAGTGTTTTGGTCCTGAAAGGTAAGGGGAGGCCACGTACCGGAAGAGGGGCAGATCCTTGGTGAACTTGATGACTTGCTTCACCATGAAAGTGTTGATCTCTGCAAAGTGCATGAGCAGAGGTGGTACAGGGACCGAGATGGGCAAATGCTGGCGGTGGACGAACAGGTGCGCTGGAGGCTGCAGAGATCAGAGCCTCAGTGAGAGGCCCTGCTCCCGGAGATCTCCTTTAGGCCTCTCCAGCCCCGTCCTGGAAGGGTTCTGGGCTGAAGCGTCTGTCTACACTGGGGTTCTAGAGAAGTCTTGTCCTCTGTATTGGCGCTTGGGACGCAGCCCCCTCCCTCCCTCAGGTCAGCCCCCTGGGCCAGCCCCTTTGGTCACATTCCAGCCCAAAGCCTATCAGTGCTCACCCTGAACTGCACAAACTGCTCAAACATGGTGCCCACATGGCGGCTGTGGGCCCCCAGGAGTGTCCGGACCAGTGCTTTCTGCTCGTCACTCAGCTGGACGGGTGCTCGCTGGGCCCGCCGCTGGGCCTGCTTGGCTCGCCGCAGCGTGAGGGCTTCTGCCGACAGGATCACTGCGCCCGGGGAAGACAGGACAGGCCCGCTGAGACCCGCCCGGAGCACCGCTGTCTGCCAGCCCCATGTCTGGGACCCCTCTGACACCCCGCACAGCGAAGGATGTGGGGCGGGAGGGCTTGGCTCCCGGAGGCTCTGGGTAGTAGGGGGTTCCTGGCCGCTTTCCCCATCCTGCGAGGCACTGCAGCAGAAAAACGGCCCCACCGCGGAGAAAGGAAGGGTGGAGAGTAAAGCGGTCATGGTGAAGGGAGACGTTTGGCTTCTGGGCGACGCCGAAGACGGGGGGCTCTTGCTGCCTAAAACAGCACTTTAGGTTTCCACGGCACCATCATTTCAAGGGTGCTGAAGTTAAACCTCCCTGGAGGCAACAACCCTCTGGGTGGACAGGGCGGCTGTTATTATCCATGTTTTTCAGAGACACAGACGGGCTGACATTCCAGTGATGGGTCCAAGGTCCCAAAATACTTAAGTGATGGAGCTTGAATTCAAACCATGATTTTTTGACTTCCACAGTTTCCTTGCCCCTGCTCCGTATCGAGAAGCAGTGTGAGGTCATGGAAAAAGCAAGGGCTTGGCAGCCAGACAGAAAGGTTTACATACAGAGGCTGTAACTTTTTAGCTGAGCGATCTCGGGGCACATGGACGCCTGCGAGCCCCGGGGACATGATCTGTTGGGAGTATAGCTCAGTACCCGGCACAGAGAAATGACAGCAAGCGACTATTTTAACCGTTACCAAGTACCTACCGAGTGACAGGCACTTTCCATACGTGACAGATAGAAAAGTCAAGCCGTGTGAATGTCTAGGGGAGGAGGATTCCTGGTAGAGGGAATGCCAGGTGTGCGTGCACAGTCCTGAGGAGGGTGTTTGAGTGTGGCTGTGATGGACCGAGCAAGGCGGAAAGAGTAGGAGAGAGAGTCTGGGAGGCCTTATGGGGGAGCTAGACCATGAGATCACGGACTGTATGAGAAACAAGGAGCCACTGGGGTTTGGAGCGGAATAGTAACATCATCCGACTTGTTTCCCAAATCCTGCTCTTGGATCACATGCCGTGGGAACAAGGGCGAGGCAGAGAGACCTGGTCAGTGGATTCTTGTGTTGGTGGGGGCCAACTCACTGTCCTTCTTCATGCCGGCATCTAGGCACTTCTGCAACCTGCAGGCTGGGCAGTGGCGTCTCTGGGCCTTGTTGACCTCACAGCTGCCAGCAAAGGGGCACATGAGAACAGTGCTCTTGGTGGCCGTTCGTCTGTGGGAGACAGAGACATTGGGGAGGGCGGTCGGGGATGGCAGCGCACAGGTGACTGACTCCATGAGGGCCAGAGATGACACGGTCTAAAAGGATCTCTGGTGACGTAGGCTAATTTGAGCTGTGCCCAAGGGTCCCTGAGGGTGGGTTGGGGACAACACATCTCAAGCATTTCCACGGAGGCACAGGATCCCTTAGGAAAGCCACGCTAGCGCGGCACTGGCTTGGTGCTTTGTGGGTAGTGAGCACGCGACCAGCACTCTTGACCAGGGTCTGTGTCCATAGGACAAACACCCGGCCTTCCGTCCATTATCGTATCACCGAGTTACGCAGCGTGGAGGTTGACAAGGTGTGGCATGCTGGCGACGGGAGAGTTAGGCTCTGGGATGCAGGAAGACTGCAGCCGGGCAGCTCGGCCGCATGCCGGGGCTTAAAGGCGTCCTGGTGGGCAGTTTGGGAGGGCGTTTCTACTGGGAGGGAGGCTCTCACCTGAAGAAACCCTTGCAGCCCTCACAGGTCAGGGCATGGAAATGGTAGCCTGTGGCTCGGTCCCCGCACACCGCACAGTTCCTCGGCTCATCTTCCCCATTGGCCATGGCTTCAGATGTTGGGGTGGATGTGGGAAGGGTTAGCGGTCAGCTCTAGGTGCCCTTGACCCTCCTCTTCCTCTCCCCCCGCTCCTGTAGAACCCCTTCCCTAATCTGCCCTGGGCCTTACCCTCTGTATTATCTGTACTTTATGGCTCTTAGTCTCTGGCCCCCAAAAGATTTCCTACCTGCTGCTCTGAGGCCCGTCACCTGCAGGGCACAGCATCTGGTGTGGGACGCCTCTCCCCAACTTCCACGCTGCCCCTTGGTCTCAGCGGCTGCCGGTGTTTGGAGTTAGGGATTACGGCCCTCCACACCTGGAAAACAAGGAACTTCTGTTGTGGGTGGCCTCCAGTTGTTGCCAGCGACTACCTAGATAGAGCACAGACTCCGGACCCAGGGCAAAGGCCTGGGTGGGAGGTTTTCCCAGCATGCCCAGGGTGCAGGCTGCTGGCAACTGGTAGGTACACTGGTGGGGGAGGGGACCCTCACGATTCACTGGAAGGTGCTTCTCATCAGACCCATGGAGATCCTCCTTTCTACTGAGCTGCAGGCTAGATCAGTAGGCCTCCTCTGAACGTGGATCTTGGACAAACTGGGAAGGGAGAGGGAGAGACAGCAAGCTTCTTCACGTGCAGTACGACAAGAGTGAAAGAGTAGGCATAGCCGTTGCACAAGGCTCCCCAGACGAACGTTCTAAAAAAAAGACCGAGGTTGGGGCACCTGGGGTGGCTCAGTGGGTTGAGCATCCGACTTTGGCTCAGGTCATGATCTCATGGTTCATGGGTTCGAATCCCACGTTGGGCTCTGTGCTGACAGCTCACAGCCTGGAGCCTGCTTCGGACTCTGTGTCTCCCTCTCTCTCTGCCCTTCCTCCCTCATGCTCTGTCTCTGTCTGCCTCTCAAAAACGAAAGAATGTTTAAAAATTAAAAAAAAAAAAGAGACCGGGATCTAATTAAGAGTGTATGCAAAGAGCTAACGAGGTCCACACTTCCTAACTAGGGAGGGTTGATAATCAAATCAGAGTGGCCTCTGATAAATTAGAGGTGGTAGTTAGGATTGATTTGAGGACTCTTGCTCCAGAGCTGGTTTCGTGGGCATGTGACCTGTGCAGTCACACAAGACCCTGGGCTCAGGGGGGCCTTGGGTTTAGCTTAATGCTCTGCCCTTGCTGTCTCGAAATTCTCAATGATTTTGGAACAAGGGGGTTTTGGCCTAAGGGGATTTCTGCTTTTTAGTGGGTCCTATAGATCATGGTCCTGGTCCTGCCTGGAGCCAAGATTGAGGACTTCTTCTTTTTTTTTTTTTTTAATGTTTATTTATTTTGAGAGAGAGAAAGAGGGAGAGAACATGTGAGTGGGGGGCAGGGACGGGGAGAGGGAGAGAGAGAATCCCAAGCAGGCTCCACACTCAGCACAGAGCCCAACGTAGGGCTCGATCTCAGGAGTGTGAGATGAAGAGCTAAGCTGATCTCAGGAGTCGGATGTTTAACCAATTGAGCCACCAGGTGCCCAAGATGAAGGGACTTCGAATTAATAAGTTTAGGAATCACAAGCAGGGGCCAGTTCCACCTCTGGGAACCTGCCCACTCTCCACCTTGAGTATATATTTTTTGCTTTAATAAACTGCTTTGTAATAAATAAATAAATAAAAGAATCACAAGCAGGAGCCTTCACTGGAGTTGTCTAATGCTCCACCAATATTGGAGAATATTTTTGCAGGTGTGAACAGTATATATATATATATATATATATATATACACACACACACACACACATATACACACACACACATATATGAATAAATATGTATATATACATGCATTTATGTATATATATGTATAATCCCAAGGTCCACGAGCAGAAGAAGTGTTTCAAAAGCTAGCTGGATGTCTCTGGGATGGGCATTATATTGGTTATGTCTGCGTTGGATAAATCTGGCTCCTGCGCACACCGGAATGAAGTCCAAAGCTGAGTCTTCCAATCTGAAAGGTCCTCTCGCTGCTGATTTCCCTGGGTGGTATTTCTGTACTTGTACGGTCTTCTCCCAGCAGAAATAAGCATTCTCCTTTTCCTTTTTTTTTTTTTTTTTTTTTGGTCATGTCTTCTTCTTCAATTAGGAATTCAATTATACTTAATGTTGCTCTAAACATGAATTTGAAACCCAAGTGCAGGTCAGAGTCATAAACACACAGAGAGACACAGAGAGAAGAGACAGAGCCTTGTGCAGCCCCCGGAGAGAGTTGTACAAGCTATTACACAGTGAAATAAGGAGCGTTCCACAGGCACAGGTGCTTCCATCCGGCTCCGGGGAGATGCTGAGCACACTTATGTGTACGCATCTGTTGGTATTTTCACCTGACTGTGACTGTGAGGATTCATGTGAATTCATTTAATCAACAAATATTGACTGAGAACCTATTATGTGGTAGACACTAGTTATGAACAAATAAATGAGATGTTCTTCTGTCCTCATGGAATTTACATGTGCTTGTGAGCAGACAGGCGTCCGCACAGATAGAAGGAAATATAGTCAGATCAATGACGGTGCTGTGCACAGAGCATATGGGACCACAGATGAGGGGTACCTAATCCTCTTTGGCAAAAAGGTGCAGAGGAGGAGGCGGGAAAGGATTCCTGGAGGAGTGACAACCGAGCCTTTTTGGGAAGGGTACTGAGGAGTTAGATGAAAGCAAAATACAGTTCAGGCCCAGGGCGCAAGCTGGGAGGTTCCGGAAGCCAGACACAAAGAAGTGGGTGTGGCCGAACCACAAATATGTCTCTCTTGCTGGAGCCTACCCCTTCAGATTGGGATTGGGAGGAGAGAATTCTGGAAAGGTGGGCTGGGAGGCTGAGATATAGGCAGGGGACCTCTTGTCTCCTAGACTAAGCAGCTTGAGTCCATCAGAAAGCTTTTATTTATTTATTTATTTATTTATTTATTTATTTATTTATTATTTAAGAGAGTGAGAGAAAGAGAGGCAGAGGGAGAGAGAGAATCCACGCTCAGCATGGAGCCTGACATGGGGCTCCATCCTACGACCCTGAGATCATGACCTGGGCTCGACCAATAATCAAGTGTCAGATGCTCAACCAACTGAGCCACTCAGGTGCCCAAAGTCCATCAGGAAGCTTTTAAAGGAGAAACTGAGAAATGACCTATAGTGGACACATCTGTCTTATTGTAAATATCTTCCTTTGCTGGCTCTTTGGAAGGTGGACTTAAAGCGGCAGGACCCGAGGCGAAGGGACCAGTAAGACAGCTTAGTTTGTCCGGTAACTGGGAGATTATGCCTGAGCTAGGACAGTGGGAGGCTGCAGAGGAAGAGAGGGTTTTGAGAACTACAGGGAGGTGCAATCATTGGAACTTGGTGGCCACTAGAGTACCTGCCCGGAGAAAGAGGAAGATGAGTTCAACGTGACTCCATGTTTCTAGCACATGGAGTGATTTCTAGTGAGTAAGTGGATGGTGGTCCCACCCACTGGGAAAGAGATGGCCGGAGGAGGACAGGGTCCATGGGCCTCTGTCCGCTTCTACAGCTGGAAGCTACTAAGTGCCCACTCTGTGGTGACACTTTATTGGGATCGACAAAAGAGAAGGTCCCTATTACTGAGAAATGTATTGTCTAACAATGGGGAGTGCACGAATACGTGGAACTCCTACATCTTAAGGAAAGAATTGAGCTCTAAGTTGTGTGATAAAAAATTATGTATAGTAGATAGGCATTCGTTGCTCCATTAATTTATTCTTAGGGAGCATTAACTCTACAAGATAGATAATTTCACCATTTTTATGTAAAAGAAAACTAAGTCTCAGAGAGTTCATTTTATTTTTTTAAATTTTAAAGTTTTTTTTTTTTATTTTTGAGAGACAGAGAGAGACAGCACAAGTAGGGGAGGGCCAGAGAGAGAGGGAGACACAGAATCTGAAGCAGACTCCAGGCTCTGAGCTAGCTGTCAGCACAGAGCCTGATGTGGGGCTCGAACCCACAAACCATGAGATCATGACCTGAGCCGAAGCCAGACGCTCAACCGACTGAGCCACCCAGGCGCCCCTCAGAGAGTTTAAATAACGTATACAAGGATCAGTACAGCCACCAGTTTATTAGATGTCTTCAACTGGGTGTCACAGAGGCATCTCAAATTCAGTGGGTCTTAAAATGGAGCCTCAATGATACCTAAGGCATAGGCAATGGAATGAGAAATAAACATGTAGGATGGGGCGCCTGGGTGGCTCAGTCGGTTGAGCGTCTGGCTTTGGCTCAGGTCATGATCTTGTGGTTTGTGGGTTCAAGCCCCCTGTCAGGCTCTGTGCTGACAGCTCAGAGCCTGGAGCCTTCTTCAGATACTGTGTCTCTCTCTCTCTCTGACCCTTCCTGCTCGCTCTCTCTCTCTCAAAAATAAATAAAACATTAAAATAAGAATAAGAATAAGAAATAAACAAGTAGAGCTATGTCAAGCTAAAAAGCTCCTGCACAGCAAAGGAAACCATCAATAAAATGAAAAGGTAACCTACACAATGGGAGAAAATATTTTCAAAGAACGCATCCAGTAAGGGGTTAATGTCCAAAGTATTTAAGAAACTCAATAGAAAAAAACCCCCAAATAATCCAATTAAAAATGAACAAAGGATCCAAATAGACATTTTCCTAAAGATCAAAGAAGATATCTAAACGGCCAACAGGTACATGAAAAGGTATTCAGCATCACTGAGCAACAGGGAAATGCAAATCAAAACCACAATGAGGTATCACCTCACACCTGTCAGAAGCGCCATCATCACAAAGACAAGAGACAACAGATGGTGTTGAGAATATGAAGAAAAGGGAACCCTTGTGTGTCGGAATGTAAATTCACAGCCACTATGGAAGATAGTATGGCGGTGCCTCAAAAAATGAAAAATACAACTATCAAATGAGCCAGCAATTCTATTTCTGGGTTTAAATCCAAAAGAAAACAGAATTACTGTCCTGAACAGATACATTCACCTCTGTGTTCATCATAACATTATTTACAGTAGCTAACTCATAAAAACCACTGTGTCTATCACTAGATAACTGAAAAGTGATGTGAATACACACACACACACACACACACACACACACACACACACACACACACTGGAATACTATGCAGCCATAAAAAAGAAAGAAATCTTGCCATTTATAACAACATGGATGTTGCTTGAGGGCATTATGCTAAGTGAAATAAGTCAGAGACAGACAACTACTGTACTATCTCATTTATATGTGGAATCTAAGACAGACTCATGGAAACCGAGACCACATTTTTGGTTGCTGGGGGTGGGGGGAACTGAGTGAAGTTGGTCAACAGGTACAAACTCCTACTTATAAGATAAAAAAAATTCAAAGGATGCAATATAGAGTGTGATGACTATAATGAACAATATTGTATTGTATGTTGGAAGGTGGCTCAGAGTCCATCTTAAAAGTTCTCATCACAAGGAAAAGAATTTTGAACTCTGTCAGGTGCACCATTTCACCATACATACATATACGAAATCATGATGTTGTACACCTCAAACTTATACAATGTTACATGTCAACGATATCTTAATAGTACTGAAAAAAAGAAGATGAAAATCATTGTCAACTCCCACTCACTGACTTGGTGGCTATCCCAGCACAAGGAAGTGGAAAGAGCTTGAGTTTTGGCATCATACAGACTCAGGTTCAAATTCTGACTCGGCTTGCGCTAGCTGAGTTCCTTTTGGGGTTCCTCCCCTGATTATTTGCCATCACTGAGACCCAGCTCCGTGGGAGTCTAAATTCATCAGGCTGGGCCAATCCCAGACCAGGGAAGGGAGGCTGACTTCCTCCTCCTAGATGGGTACTATACTCCTGGTATTTAATACTCCTAGATGAGTGCTAAATGCTTAGGGAGGAGGTCAGGCTGGTGGAAAGATGCTCTGGCCCAGGGCTGCCCTTCTCCTGGGGCCCAGGGACCACCCTGAGCTATGTTCTTCTGGAAGCTGCCTTGGGGACACACTTCTCTGATGTTGCTCTTTGATGTACAGAAGTGCACCCAACCCTGGGGCACCTGGCTGGCTCAGTTGAAAGAGAGCATATGACTCTTGATCTCGGGGTTGTGACTTTGAGCCCCATGTGGGGTGTAGAGATTATTTGAATCAACAAAACTTAAAAAAAGAAGTGCTCCCAGACTTCGGGTCCCCCCCACAGAGCAGGCTGAGTCTGGGAGCTGCTGTGGTCAGCCCCTGGCACCCATGCTGAGCACACAAGCTGGTGCCCTTTACCCTCTTCCCACATTCCTGGCCCAGGATCTGAAAAACAGCTCTGCTGATTATGACCTACTGGGTTAAACTCTCTGAACTTCAGTCTTCTTATCTGGAAAAGGGGGTTAATAACGCCCACTAGCCAGGTTTGTTGTCAACATGAAGGAAGTTGATACATATTCATTCTCTTACCCTCCTTCTCTCCTTCCTCTCCATTGCCACCTGCTCCCAGATGCGAAGCCAGAAGCTGGGGAGTCACCGAGCCTCCTTCCTCTCCCCCACTCCCTAAAAATGATCACCTGCCAAGCCAATCATTCCCATCTCTTGGCCTAACATGCCCACTACCTCGTAGCCGAGTTCAGGCCCTCATCATTTGCTCCTTATTAGTGCGGTAGCCTACTATATTGTTCTCCCTACACCCAGCCGCATCTCCTTCCAGCCCATCCTCCATGCTGTTGCTATTTCTAAAATGCAAATGTGATCATGTCTCTTTCCTGCTTAAAATTCTTCATTTGCTTCCCATCACCTTCAGGATAAAATCCAATCTCTTTAGCATGTCACACACAGTCCTTTGTGATCTGGCCCCTATTTATCACTCTGGTCTCTTCTATTCCAACCCCACTTCCCTCTCCTGATCTAACACGTGCTTGGCCCTAGATGTGCTTAAACATTCAGAGATCCCTGAGCCAGACGGGCTCACTCACCCCTGAACATGAGCCCGTGTTACTCTCTCTGGTTGGAACTGCCACACACACCTCAGCTCCCAAAGCACCACACACCCCCTTTCCTGGTCCTCCGGATCCTTCTAACCCTTCAGGCCCGAGCACAGAAGACTGCCTTTGGGAGACTTCGGGGCAGAGCTACACCTCTGCACACATAGCTTTCACAACACTTAGCACATTGCCAAGCAACTGTCTGTTTCTTTCTGACTCAGTCAGTCAACCGTGAGTTGTTGAAGCCAACCGCGGCCTCTTTCATGTTCAGACCCGCAGGGTTTGTACACACCAGGCACATATAACAAATGTTTGTGGGATGAATAAATAAACTAGGAGATGCATTAAGGTCGGATTCCAAACTCATGCTCTTTCCATGTGGTATCATATGTTATTATATGTGACGACATTCATTTAGCGAGTGTTTAACGGACACCTACCTTGTACCCGGCATTTTCTAGTAACGCAGGCTCCGTGGTGTCACCTGGCCACATTCCCGGTTCCCTTTCAGGCGCTGTCTGTTGCAGCTGATCATGCTTTGCTATCCTGACTCTCCGACAGGAAACTTACTCGTCTTCTAGTCCGATTCCTGACTCCATCCTGACTTCTGAACCATGGCTACCTGCCGTTCCTACCTGCCATGTTTGCACTTGACATGTGACTGACCTCACACAGGTGTTCATTGAGCCAAATCTCCAGTCTCTGTCTGCTTTATTCTGTTTGGTGCCCCAGGTTCCAGTTCAAATACTTCCCTTCTCTTGTTACTTTCCCTGCACTCAACCAGATTCTTATACTCTGTCCAACTGCAAAATCCCCATCTTGTTCTCCCTGATCCTAATCTTTCTTTTACCAAATCAGCCCTATCTCCTCTGGGAGAATAATCTAAAAATACTGTGTGTACAAAGGTCTGGTTTAAAGTCCTTATTCTGACATTCAAGGTCCTACACATCTCCTGTAGCTTCCCTATTCATCAACCACAGTCTTGTTTTAAAACAAGCATGCTACTGATGAGTCTTTTAAAAAAATATTTTATGTTTATTTATTTATTTTGAGAGAGAGAGAAAGAATCCCTAGTAGTCTCCTCACTGTCAGTGTGGAGTCTGGTATGTGGCTCAATCTGACAAACAGTGAGATCATGACCTGAGCCGAAGTCAAGAGGTGAAAGCTTAACCAGCTGAGCCCCCCAGGCGCCCCTCATCAACCACAGTCTTATTTCATTGTTTTTCTCTTGTTAACACCCAGAGGCCAGATAGATGCATCTTTTTTCCCCTTCTTTCCATTTCCTCCCACCATTTGCCTAAATTTTATCCTTCCCTTGAGGCACGACCCAAATCCCCTTTTGCGCAGGAAGGTGTTGGCTCTTTTGGTCCTGAACCATGTCTTTCTTCTTTGATCTATTACTATTTACTATTATGCAACTTCCTGTTGTACAAACCGTTGGGTATGTGATCATCTATGGCCTGTAAGCCAGATCTGGCCTGCTGCCTTTTATTAACAGAGCCTATGAGCTAAGAATGGTTTTTATATTAAAATTTAAAAAGAAGAAAAAGGGGGCAGTTGGGCGGCTCAGTCGGTTAAGCGTCCGACTTCGGCTCAGGTCATGATCTCACAGTTCGTGAGTTCAAGCCC
This sequence comes from Mungos mungo, assembly GCA_004023785.1. Taxonomy (NCBI): domain Eukaryota; kingdom Metazoa; phylum Chordata; class Mammalia; order Carnivora; family Herpestidae; genus Mungos; species Mungos mungo. The sequence goes on from PISW01003863.1 coordinate 126,982, forward strand.
TGCGTCGGGCTCTGTGCTGACAGCTCAGAGACTGGAGCCTGCTTTGGATTCTGTGTGTCCTTCTCTCTCTCTCTCTGCCCCTCCCCCACACATGCTCTGTCTCTCAAAAATGAATAAACGTTAAAAGTTTTTTAAAAAAGAAGAATAAGAATATTTCATGACTCATGAAAATTGTATGAAATTCACACCTCAGTGTCCACAAATAAAGTTTTATTAGAATATAGTCACACTTATTTGCTTATTGTCTATGACTGCTTTCAAGCTGTGGTGGGAGACTTGAATTATTTCAACAGAGACCAGGGTGCCTGCAAAGCTTAGAATATTTACTATCTGGTTGTCACAGAAAAAGCTTGCTGATGATCTCTGACCTAGGATCTTAAATTCCCTTTATAACCTTTGCATGGCTGTTTAGGAACTTTGGAGTGGTCTGCCTCATTAAAGACAATCTTTTCAATACTAATAGCCGTTCATTAGAAAGGTGGGGGTAACCAGAGGAGCAGGCTGCATAGAGCGAGTGGGAGCCTAGTTAGAAACTGGGTAACTTAGGCTACCCGATTCTCATTGGTAACTGAGAGTCAGAGGATCTCTCTTTCTTTCTTTTTAAATTTTTGATGTTTATTTATTTTTGAAGGAGAGAAACAGAGCACAAGCGGGGGAGGGGCAGAGACAGGGAGTCACAGAATCCAAAGCAGGCTCCAGCCGCTGAGCTGTCAGCACAGAGCCCAATGCAGGGCTCGAACTCACAGGTGAGATCATGACCTGAGCCGAAGTCAGATGCTCCACTGACTGAGCCATCCGGGTGCCCCAGAGGATCTCTGTTTCTGACCTAGCCGAGAAAGTATAAAAGCACTTTGGTGATGTATAGAATTATTGAATCACTATATTGTATACCTGAACTTAATATAACCCTGCATGTTAACCATAATGGATTAATTTTTTTTTAAATTACTAAGGAATAAAAAAAAGAAAATGTAAATGCACAGAGGATCTAGCTAGAGAAAGGGTATTTGAGGTCTTATCTGAATCTGGTTGTTGAAAAGAGATCAGTGGTTCTTGGCTGAGAGCAGACCAGCTATTAATGACTCAGTTATTACGGGCCATGAAGGAAATTATCAAAAGGGTGTCATCACGAAGCGAGAGAGTTTGGTTTTGGCTCATTGAAACTCGATGGAGGCTTCATATACGCCTAAACGTTTTTACAATGGTTTTACTGAGCCTAGAAGTATCTCAGGCAAGAGAATTTGAAGGATTTACTTAAAGCAGAAATGAAAGCTAGACATTTAGATAAAAAGGAATATCAGTAGAAGTTCTCAGGGAGTTCGGGCTTTCTCCTGTTCTACTTCCCTTCATCGTCCTCTCATCATATTTTTCCCTTGAAACTTAGACGACATAATTATTTAGTAAAATTCCATCTCTGTTAAAAATTTTTTAAACATTTATTTATTTTTGAGAGAGAGAGAGAGATTGAGAGCATGAGCAGCGTAGGGGCAGAGAGAGAGGGAGACATAGAATCCGAAACAGGCTCACAGTCTAACGTGGGGCTTGAACTCACAAACCGTGAGATCATGACCTGAGCTGAAGTCAGACACTTAACTGACTGGGCTGCCCAGTTCCCCCAAAATTCCACCTTCTTCAAAAACAGTCTATACTGATTGGACTGTTGGCTTCATCTTTCACATCTGCTCCCTACACCCCACTTGGCTAGTGGACTCTGTTAGTCAAACATGAACCACCAAATGGGTTGCTACCTTAACTGCAGGAAGATGCAAGATAGACAGGACTTGCATATTGAAACCTATTTCAATGGCACCAATAGATGCAAAGTCATAATAAGTGCGTCTCCTTTTTTTTTTTTTATGGTCTCAGCATCATGCTTGATACAGTGGAGGGCACATTGTCAGACTGAGACAGAATGAATAAGCAATTGTAAATTCACTTTGATGGGGAGCTCATCACCTATTCAAGTGGATGCTTAAGGGACCATTCCCCCCCCCCCATTATGTGGGAGGTAAGATGAATGAATCCTAAACTGTCTTTCTACTCCTAAGATCTAGAATATTCTCAAACAGGCACTTCACAATTTCCCAGCTCTTTGCCATGGAATACGGTCCACTTGTTTCTGTCTCTCAGTCTCTCCTCCCTCCCCTCTCTTCCTCCCTCTCTTCCTCCCTTGCTCCTTTTTCTTAACTAGACAGCCGTCCTATGACTAAATCTTGATCTGCAACATCTGTTGGCTTTACCCCCTTCATTCACTGTACCCTGCTCACACCCTCTTGATTTCCTTCCAATTCTTTCTCCGCTTTCTCAAACTCCCACCCTCCTTCCTTCCCTCTCTCTCCTTCCCTCCCTCGTGTACCACTCCTTCCTCTCCCTCCTTCTTTGCTCCCGGGACTTCACTTTCCGTCCTCTTTCCCCCCCGACGGTCTCCCCCTCCTTCCCGCTCTCGGACCGTCTTACCCTAGTTTGGAAATGCAGCAAACCGCTGGGCCTGCCCCCATTGGGTGCGCGGCGCCGTCACTCTCCGGCAGACGGCGCTCCCATTGGTCGGGCTGGAGGCGGGTGCGGAGCCGACTATAAAAGGAGGGCCCGGCGGAGGCGCGCGGAGCGGCTCCGACAGGACGGGGTCGGGAGGGGACCGGGCGGCGGGGAGCTGGTCGCCGAGAGCCAGGGTGCGCGTTCCGGAGCGGCGCTCCCCGCACCTGCCTCGCCTCCGCTCGCCCGCCGGGACTCCCGGGTCCGAGCCCCGCCGCTCGCGGCCGTCGCCCGCGCAGCCCCGAGGGCCCCTCGCCTCTGCTGCACGTGCCGCGCCCCGTCCGGCCGCCGCGATGAGCGAGGTGAGCTCCGGGCCTGCCTGCGGCGGGGAGGTCGCGGCGCGGGGCCCCGGGAGCGGGGGAGGGCGCGGCAGCCCGAGCCCCCGAGCCCCCCGGGGGCGCCGCCCCGCCCCTCCGAGGAAGCTCCCGCCCCCGGCGCGCGGCGGCGACTGCAAGACGGAGGCTTTAAGCCCGGCGCTGTGGATGGAGCTTTGGGGGGCCGTGGCGGCGGGGGGCACTGGACTCGGGTGTAGAGGGGGGACTGCGGTCTCCGGTGATGAGTCGCCTCCTCAGGATACCGCCCTGTGCATCGGTCTCTGCGCTCCGAGGTCGCTCGGGCTTCCCCGCACTCCCCGGACTTCGGAGAGAGAGGCTCGCGTGGACCCTCCCTCGCTCCCGAGGGCTGTGCTGCACCTGCACTCCTTGGGTAGCACCCAGCCGGAACTCCGGCCCTCGCCCCCTGCGGTGGTCACTCCACCCCCTCCCCCCGCCCCCGTTTTGGGAAGGTGGCATCCCCTCCTCCCCCTCATTCAGACCGGAGCCAATCGCTGGAGGGACCTTTTCTGATATTCAGAAGACCCCGTAGCGGGAGGGGGGGGGAGTGGGGAGGGGGATGTCCACTCCTGGAGGGATGTCCCCTTCAAGAGAGATCTCCCTCTGCAGTGGTGGCTACCTGCTAGGTCTTTCTGGCTGGCTCCGTGGCGTCCATCTGAGTCAGAGCCAGTCCATCAACCGGGATATTCTCTTTTCCAAGGACACTGTCCGTAGGTGGGGGGTCAAAGCAGAGGCTTGGAAAGACCTCTCCCATTGTTTGAGCGCCTTTGGAGGATCCAGAACAAGGAGCTTCCTTCCCAAGTGAAGTCAGTATGGGCAGTAGCATGGCAAGCTTGCTCTCTGCAAACCCCTTTCCTAGTTCCCAGGGTCTTGTGATAAATCCAGCTTCTCAGCCGCACGCCAGGTCCCAGCCCTACGGCTTCCTAGGTACGTGGTCTTAGGCAGGTTACTAAATCTTTCTCTGCTTCATTGTTTAACCTGTAAAATTGGGATAATTCGGATCATTCTAATTAAATGAGATAATAATATGCAAAAGACTTAGAACAGCGGCACAGAGAGGTACTCACTCCACATTAGCTATTGTTACTATCTCCCTGCTTCTATTTTTCTGTTTTGGAATATTCTAGAACATGAGAGTTTTCAAGACTACCAGGTTAGTGAGGGGGCAGGACCTCGGAACCTAGGTCTCAATTTAGATCTTTATCTTTAGTAGGAGCTCTGCTAAAAGTTGTTGTCCAGGGAGCCAATTAGTGCCGACTGCTATGTTGTCTTGGTTGCCATGTCCACTGAGTTTACCCTGGAAAATTCAGCCACTCTGGGGGCTGCAGATGAGCCAAAGTGGTTCCTAGTCCCTCAGCTGGTTGTGACCGTGACCATGGCAGCCTTTCAGAAAGAAAAGAAAGATCGTTCAGTCTTCTTTCCATTTGCTTTTTTTTAAAAAACATTTTTAAAAATGTTTATTTATTTTTGAGTGTGAGAGTGCGGGAGTGAGCAGGGGAGGGGCAGAGAGAGAGGGGGAGACACAGAATCCGAAGCAGGCGCCAGGCTCTGAGCTGTCAGCACAGGGCTCGAACCCACGAACCATGAGATCATGACCTGAGCTAAAGTCGGACACTTAACCGACTGAGCCACCCAGGCGCCCCTTTCCTCTTCTAATATGAGCAGCCCTGATATGAGAAGAGAGGTTTCCTTCGCCTGCTTTTCACTGAGGTCTGGAGTTCAAGGCCTCCTCTGGTGTTTCTAAATCTGAAAGTTGCAAGTCAAGCCGTCCCCTGGGAGTTTGTGATCCGAAGGCTCTGCCAACAAGATGTGTGGAGCCTGTGCCCTTGGGGGGAAGTGTGCAGACTCTCTGTAGGGCATGCTACAGGGGCTGGCACTTTAGACGGTAAACCGCCCAGTGTTTGAGGAAAACGTCAGGTCTGGACTTAGTTGCGGAACTTGGCTAGCCTCACTCAGGAGCTCGCTCAGTAGACAGTAGGCTCGTTGGATGGGGACTAGCTGTCGGCGTGCACAGGGCTGCCCACCCTCCGGGGCTGTCAGCGTGAACTGGTTCTAACTAGGAATTTAGCTGTCAAAGCTGCCTTCTAACGGGGAGCTGAGCCTGACTTCAGGGATGAGTATTTATAAAATCTAGAATCAGCCACCTGGGTGTACCCAGAGACTAGCTCTTTCTGAACCAGATCCCCACGGGGTCTCTGCCTCCCGAGAGGCCAAGATGCAGCCTGTTTGCTTCCTCCGGTAAAAAAAAAAAAAAAATCATAAAAAGCGGAAGCATCGCCCAGGGCTCTGGAGCTCCAGGGGACCCCATGTCCCTCCGGGCAGCCCCAAGGCTCTCCGCGCTCAGCCTGAAGCGCCCGCCCAGGAAAGCCCCGTGCACCCCAACTCTTACATAAGCTTCTCCTCCCCCACCTGTTTATTTTCCTGCTTCAGAGAAACTGCATGAAACAAGAGGATTTGGGATCTGGTTACAAGATGCCCGTTTCAGCTGAAGAGCATAAAGCGGAGTGCAGGCTTCAGCCCCAGCTCACCCGAGGCTTGGCGGCTCCCGTGGGGCTGCCGGGCAGGACCTCTGGCTGGACGCTGCCTCCATGGCTGTCCCCCAGTACTGCAGCAGAGCATTTCCCCTAAACGTGTGTGTGTGTGTGTGTGTGTGTGTGTGTGTGCGTGCGCGCGCAGAGGGGCTGCAGGGGACTCAGCTCCAGCTTGCCGTAGTCACAGCTGCAGGCAGGACTTGATTGCTGTGAATCACCGTCTGTCTCTTCCAGTTTCATAACTTTTCGCTGGTTTCACTGAAGGATGGGAATGGAGATACGTGCAGTGCCTGGGGGCTCCTGTCCTGTAACCCCTTCCTTGTCCTGCTCTGAGGGTGTAGCCGGCTGCTTGCAGCACAGATGCGAGTTCTCTCAGCTGTGAGGAGCCCAGCCGGAGCAACCCCTTGGTCCTGGCCGTCAGTCTGTTGAAATGGGGGTCATGGGTGCCTGGGAACTGTCCGCATGGTGTCCTCAAGGTGTCTGTCTGGCAGGCGCCGGAGCAAGGAACAGATCCCTTAAAAATCCCACTAGGAGAGAGCTCAGAACTGGCACTCCCTCCTTTATCCTGCTTGCTCTCCTCTTAGGTAAGAGGAAAGGGGTATGGCATTTGGGAGATCACGTTCTTTCTTGCGCTTATCGGTCAGAATCCGCAACCTTTCCATGATGGAAGCTTGGGCAGGTTGATAGCGTTCTGTTGTCTTCTGTGAGCCAGTTTTTAGAGGACCTGGTAGGGACCTGGAGGGAATCCAAGTTTCCCCCTCGCTTCGGTATTTGATGATGATGATGATGGCTGTATCAGACATATAAAATAGAAGGGCCAGCTACTTAATATTGGAGTGCCTTCCACTTCTGGAAATAGTCTGTCTTCCAAAGCGAGGGGAATCAGAACTTGGTTCTAGAACTTGGTCATCCCTTTCTTAGTTAGCTACCCGTCCAGGTCGTTGGCTTTAGCTGCTTGAGCGGGAGCCTCCCACTGGTAAAAGTGGGTCTTATTATCTTCTAACCAGGAGTTGGGAGGACTCTTTTCCCTAAGGTGCAGCTGTGATCTGTTACATCTCAGAAGGTCAAGGCTCTGTAAGGGCAGGCAGGCACACATAAGTACTGTTGCTGGAGTTGAAATATGCAAACTTGAGGGATCTTCCTCTCTATGGAGGGTCTTCATGGATGCAAGTGATGGAGGTAGGGTTGAAGGGGGAGAGAAGAGGAAGAAAGATCAGGTGAGTAATTGTTCTTTCAGGGTAGTGGTTCTATGAATACCTCTCCCTGCTTTCTGGTTTTCTTTTTTTTCTTTTTCTTTTTTAAAAATGTTTATTTATTATTGAGACAGAGAGAAACAGCGCCTGAGTAGGGGTGGGGCAGAGAGAGAGGGAGACACAGAATCAGAAGCAGGCTCCAGGCTCTGAGCTGTCGGCACAGAGCCTGATGAGGGGATAGAACCCACGATCTGTGAGATCATGACCTGAGTGGAAGTCGGACACTTAACTGACTGAGCCACCCAGGCGCCCCTGCTTTCTGTTTTTCTATAGTTCCAAATTGCCCTTTATGAGTCCCTTTTATCATGGAAAAAAATTGGGGTGCTTGGGTGGCTCCATCAGTTGAGTGGCTGACTCTTGATTTTGACTCAGTTCATGATCTCATGGTTCATGGGTTTGAGCCCTGCATTGGGCTCCACACTGACCGCATGGAACTTGCTTGGGATTCTCTCTCTCTCAAAATAAACAAACTTAAAAAAGAAAAGAAAAAAAGAAACTTGGTTTGTAAAAATTCTTCAAGATACAAATATAGGCATGTCTTTCACCAGGAAAATCTCAAATAACATATCCAAACATTTTTATTAAAAAAATTTTTTTTAAACTAGGCTTCATACCCAGTGTGGAGCCCAACACTCGAACTCATAGCCCTGAGCTCAAGACCTGAGCTGAGGTCAAGAGTCAGACCCTGAACCAACAGAGCCACCCAGGCGCCCCTCTCCAGACATTGCAGTGATATCGTTTTAGATTTGTTAAGCAGCCCTAAAGATCATCTGATCCCATCTTTTCTTACAGATGAGGAAACGGAGGCCCAAAGCTGATCTGAGCTTACATGATACTAGACCCAAACTAGGCAGGGCCCAGACTGCTCATTCCAAAAGAGCTTCCCGTAAGAGTCCTTTAATATGTCACCCCAGTGAGCATAGAACACTTTGATTTATATGCAACTTTTAAGGAGCATATCACAAATACTTTCTGTAGGAAAGCTAAGCAGTGTGATTTAATACATGCTGAGCAAGCAGGGAGAGGGAGACGGGAGACCCACAGGAGATCATGCAGGGCATGAGGGACAGGGTGCATTTTGGTTGACTACTGGGCAGGGCAGCTACTACCCTTCCTTGTGCAGGATGCCCAGCGCCCTGAAGACGGGCGTAGTGAACGTGCTGCAGTGACAAGGTGGGCTAACAGGAGTGAAGGTGAGGGGGAGCCTGGAAGCCCCCTTTTCCTGGCTTCACTGATCCCCATAACTGCGGAGCATCACGGACCAGAAGGAGCGATTTTCTTTCTGAGAAGAAAGAAATGAGAGCAATTAATTCTCTTAACACTAATAAAGTTTTGACTTGGAGGAGCCAGGGCAGGACAAAAGATCTCTAAGTAAAATTGGTGTCTCTGCTAATCAAACCAGTGCCCTTCATTTGGACACTTGACTTCCAAGAAGAGTCCAAAGGCTTTGGGAGGAAAACTCTAAGAAGGGGGAAAGAACAATGTGTTAGACCTGCAAAGTAAGTGTTAGAAGCCTACTAGATTTCCAGAATCCTAAGCGCATGCTTTTTTAAATCCGTGCTCCAGACCGGCTGCTCAAATCGCCTTGACTCGCCCCAGAATTATTTTACCTGAGTGAGTAAGCCAAGTCAGAAGCAGATCCCGAACCACTTTTTCCAAAAGATCTGCATCCCTGCAGGTGCCTGTAAGTATGTGCCCTGAATCCTGGACCCTGTCACAGTCTCCTCCCTGAAGTCTGATTATTGCTTCATTCCAGGCTGACTCCTGGAGGCATGCCCACCTGGGTTTCCCAGCAGCCCCCCACCCCCCAGGGAAAAGAGGTGCCATTTCCCACTCCGTTGTCCTTGGTGCCGCCTCCCTCCCACACAAAGCCCTCCAGCTGAGTGTTTGCTTTGTAGGCTGTGGGGGGATTAATACGTTTATTTTGGGACATTAACGCCATGGGTGGGATGCACATTGAAGATTATAGTAATAAGTGACGCTTGGCACTGCTTGGCTCCCCCACCCCCTACCCTCAGTAGGGGGTAGAAGGCACAGCTCCAAGCTGCATGCTAGGCACCGCAAATAACCGCTCATTAAACTGTAGCAGCCCTTGCTTGGGGGAAGGCCGGGGCTGTTGACTCACTGCGTACCATGAGCTGGCATGGCCGAGGAATTCTGCCTCTGACTCCAGCGGGGGGTACTGCTATTCCAGGCAACAGGGCAGGGGTGTCAGAGGGGCCGGGGCAGAGCAGGGGGAGCTCGGGAGCTCCGACTGCTTCGGTCCAGTTCCTGTGTTAGGAAGCATCTGCGTTCTAGGGCCTTGGGGTTGTGTTCCTTACATGAGGAGACTGGGGCATGTGGAACCTGAAGTAAGAATTCCCAGTTCTCTTTCCGTTGCTGTCTGAGGGTGACCTTGAACAAGTCTTTCAGAGGCTGTTTGGAGACTGCAGCTGGCTGCCGCACTGAAGGGATTGAAACGGTTCCAGCAGCGCTCCAAGCAGCAGGCCGGGGGCTCGCAGAGGCACCGGGGCATCCCACGGGCCCCTCTCAAGTCCTTCGGCAGCGGCCTCCTTTTGGCATTGGGGGAGGACACGTCAGCAGAGGCACGAGGGTCCCTGGAGACCCTCTTCGTCACCGCTTGGAAGCAGATGCGTGGACTCTTGTCTCCCTTCCCTTTCTGCGCCTCTAGAGCAAGCAGGGAGCTAACAGAGCCTGGGGTTTATGTTGCTACCAAAACAAGGAAGGGGTAGGGGTCTTTTGGGCCCTCATATTTCGGATGTTTAGGAGTCAGACCCTTCTGAGGTCTCCTGCCCTGGACGGTGGGACAGGATTCTGAGCGCCTGCGCCTGTGCATCTGGACTCTGGTTCCGGCAGCACTAGAATGGGTAGATGATGTGTTTTCATTTGCAAAGCACCCAAGCCGGATCATGCAAATCCAGGTATGGTGAGGTCCTCCTTTGTTCCTCCCGTTGCTGCTTGGAGCAACCTGTGATCCCTCTTTCAAGAGCCCAGTGGGAAGAGGAGTCCGGGGAAACGCAGGTAGTAGTTCACCTTCTCCAAGGTTGGCTCTAACTTGCTGCTTGGAGCAGAGGGGCTGACGCTGTCTTGCCAATTCTGGTGACACCGGTTGCTGTGGCAACACCATTAAAGATGAAAAAGACAAAGGAAGGAAGAAACCAGCCCTTGAAGGAGGCAGGGGGAGTCAGGCCTAGAGTGACAAGGCACCTATTCCCCAGTGGTGGCGGCGGAGAAGCAGCGCTGGGCGCCGCCGGCTTGCTTGTTCTCGGGGCGTTTTACCCAAACAGTCCAAACAAGCCATCCTTCTGAGGCAGTGAGCAGTTTTGCACAATCATCGTTAGGATTAAAAAATAAAATGTGTGTCTGTGTCTCCGAGGTTTTTAGCGTATTTATTTATTTTTGAGAGAATGTGTGTGTGCATACACATACAAGAAGGGTAGGGGCAGAGAGAGAGGGAGAGAGAGAATCCCAACCAGGCTCTGCACTGTCAGTGCAGAAGCGGGGCTCAAACCCACGAACTGGGAGGTGATGCCCTGAGCCAAAATCAAGAGTCTGGGGCTTAACTGACTGAGCCGCCCAGGGGCCCCTAGAGTTGTTTGAAATGAAACGGGAACATTTCTGGAAGTGTTGAATAGGACACGCCTCCTGTGTGCCAGGGGGGCTGCAGAAGCCTCCAGGGCTACAGATGTGGATGCCTGGTTTACGGAGTGCAGTTTTCGTCTGAGCAGACTGACGTTGGGCCCCTCTACCGGAGTTTAGAGCCCTTGTCAACATTTCCGGGGACAGACTTTGGGGAAGATGGAGACTTGGATCTCCAGCATCGGTTTGGAGTATGAAGGTCCTATGGGAGCAGAAGCCTCCGGGGTCCCTAGAGCAATTCCAGGCCGCGTCCTCGCCTTCACTTCTACCTTGTGAAGAGACACTGTGTAGCAACCTTCATCTTTGATCCTAGGACCTTAGCCATGTGGTTCCCCAGTAACTTGACCTATTCTTATATTTAACCCAGGATTACATTACTTCAAAATAGTAACTGTTTATTTTCATATATGCTAGGCATGATACCTACATTTTCTCTAGTTCTTTTCACCCTTCAGAGTAGTGTATTCTCTCTTTTCTACAGGTCTGAGCCCAGCAAGGCTAAGTGGTTTACCCAATGTCACCTAGCTAGGAATGACAGAACTGAGACTTTTATTATTTATTTATTTATTTATTTATTTTTGTGAGAGAAAGAGAGTGAGCGAGCGAGCAACAGGGGAGGGGCAGAGAGAGAGGGAGACACACAGACTCTGAAACCGGCTCCAGGATCTGAGCTGTCAGCACAGAGCCCGACGCAGGGCTTGAACCCAGGAACCGTGAGATCATGATCTGAGCTGAAGTTGGATGCTTAACCGACTAAACCACGCAGGCGCCCCAGGACTGGGATTTGAAGACACTCAGTGCAGACCCAAGATATGAACGCAGGTCTGTCTAGCACGACCTAACATGTCTTAACTCTCCTTCCGGGAATTCGAGGCTTGAGAAGATTTTAATTCACGCTAACAAATATCTATCGAGTACCTATTCTATGCAAGGCCTTGGCTGTCAGACACAAATGGTAAATATGGACTTTGCCTTCCAGGAAGTGGAATCTGGTACTGGTGAGGGTGGGGGAGGGACCCGTATGCACAGAAACTGTCACACGGGGATGATGACATACACTTCTAGAGATGTTCTCCTTCGGCCTCAGCAACTTTTCAGGCACATGTATTTTTGAGGAAAAGCAGTGATCTGGCCTCTGAACCAGCCGTGGAGTGAAGCCCTTGGCCACGTGAAAACAAATTTGATTTCCGAAATCTCAAGGCGGCGGCAAATAGAGCAGAGCAGGAGCTCTTGGGTTCATTCCACAGACCCTGAGTGTGTCCCCCGTGAAGGCCTTGTGCCAGCCCTGGGATACAGTGGCGGGGTAGACACCGCCCCCACCCTGCAGAAACGTAACACCCAAGTGGAGCAGACGGACATTCAAGAGTTAACCACAGTTATTTAGTTACAGGAGTAATAAGTGCTACCAGGAGGACATCCGGGGTGCTATTAAAACATAACGAGGGGCACCTGGGGGGAGCGCATCCAACGCTTTTTAAAATTTCTTTTTTAAGGTTTATTTATTTTTTGAGAGAGAGAGACAGACAGAGTACAAGCTGGGGAAGGGCAGAGAGAGAGAGAGACAGAGAAAGAGAGAGACAGAATCCAAAGCAGACTTCAGGCTCTGAGCACACGGGGCTCAGACTCACAAACTGTGAGACCGTGACCTGAGCTGAAGTCGCACACCTAACCAACTGAGCCACCCAGGCGTCCCTAAACATCCAGCTCTTGATGTCAGCTCATTTCGTGGGTTTGAGCCCTGCATCAGGCTCCACACTCACAGTGCAGAGCCTGCCTGCGATTCTCTCTTTCTCACTTTAAAAATAAATAAACAACAACAACAAATACAATGAGGGCACTAGCCAAGTGAGAAGAGCCTCCTGGAAGGAGGATCCCTTGAGGGGAGCTCTGCAGGATAAGCAGGAATTAACTAGATAAAAGGGAAGCAAAGATAAGAGAATCGTGGGCCAGGGCCCGGAGGAGGGAAGGACAAGGTATATTCCAGAGATGAGGTCACTAAAGCAATCAGAGGCTGCATAATGCAGGGCCCTTTCGACCACAGCAGGGATTAATTACATTCTTTATCCCAAGAGCATCCGTAACCCCTTGGGCTGCCCTAGTGGCCCACCTAGAGAGCAGCTGCGTTAGGGCGCTCCGTGTGGAGAGGAGCGAAGGGAGGGAGAGAGCTTTAGGAAATAAAGCAGCAGGAGTTGTACGGAACCGGATGCACAGTGTGAAGGAAAGGACACGTGAGGTTTCTGGCTTGCGCAGCTGGACGCGCTCGAGAACATTGCAGAGGACGAGGCTGGGTAGGTGGGATCACGAGGTGGGTTTGAGGCGCGCAGAGTTTGAGGTTTCTGGAGACCGTCCGGGGGAGGTGTTTTGAAAGAGGAGAGCGCGGGCACAGAGACGTGCATCTGAGTCCGCAGGGGCTTCCTGCGCCGTTCAGCATGGCGGCCGCGAGCCACGTGTCACTCTTCGACTTATTTAATTAACAACTAACTCTTTTTTCTTTTAATTTTTTAAATGTTTTTTATTTATTTTTGAGAGACAGAGAGAGCATGAGCAGGGGAGGGTCAGAGGGAGAGACACACACAGAATCTGAAGCAGGATCCAGGCTCTGAGCCCTCAGCACAGAGCCTGACGCGGGGCTCGAACCCACGAACTGTGAGATCATAGCCTGAGCCGAAGTCGGACGCTTAACCGACTGAGCCACCCAGGCGCCCCAACGACTAACTCTTAGCTTAGCAATTAAAATTAAATAAAATTATCAATTTTATTCCTCGGTTGCCCTGGCCACATTACATAAGTATTCAACAGCCATACGATGCCACATATCAGCACAGGTAGAAAACGTTTCTATCGTCGCAGAAAGATCTGTTGTTGTATTCCAGACTTTTTCTGTAATGGGCCAGATACTAAATGCATTTGGCTGTGGACCATAGGGTCTCTGTTGCTACTACTCAACTCTGCTGATGCAGTGCCGAGTAGCCATAGATAACATGTAAATGATGGGCATGGCTGTGAAACTTTATTTACAAAACCAGGCTGCAGATCAGATTTGTCAGGGAGGCAGTAGTCTGCCAACCTCCATCCTACTGGATGGTGGTGATGTAAATGGTGACTGAAGTCAAAGATACAGATACGATCCTCTAGGAAGAGAGAACGGAGAGTCTGGCTTGAGAGTCTCCAATACTTAAACACTGGGCAGAAGTGCCCAGAAAGAAAAATCAGGAAAAATCATGATGTTCCGGGAGCCAGGGAGAGAATATGGATCAAGAAAGGTGAAACGATTGAGTGTTGAATGCTTCAAGAGGTCAGGCCCAGTGGGGCTGCCACCTTTGCCTTGACTTGGTGCCATAGGGCCATTGCTTATCTAAAGAGTTATTTCAGTGGAGTAGGAGGGTGAGCCGTGAGCTTGAAATGGGTTGGAGAGTGGGAGGTGAGGAGATGGAGGCAGTAAGTATTCAGAGCGCCCAGCTGTGAAGGGAGGGGAGACGCCAGAGGCCCTAGCCCCCGCCCCCGTCCATCTTCCTGCCCTGCCTTTCTAAGTGCTCCTTCTCAGTCATTGCTAGCTTGTTGACCTCCCCTTCCATACTGAAAAGGATAACGTATAATTTTTTTTAATGTTTTTATTTATTTTTGAGAGAGAGAGAGAGAGGGAGACACAGAATCTGAAGACAGGCTCCAGGCTCTGAGCTAGCTGTCAGCACAGAGCCCTATGCGAGGCTCGAACCCACAAACTGTGAGATCATGACCTGAGCTGACGTCAGACGCTTAACCGACTGAGCCACCCAGGCTCCCCAATGTATAATTTCTTTTTTTTTAATGTTTTATTTATTTTTGATACAGAGAGAGACAGAGCATGAGAGGGGGAGGGGCAGAGAGAGAAGGAGACACAGAATCTGAAGCAGGCTCCAGGCTCTGAGCTAGGTGTCAGCACAGAGCCTGACACAGGGCTCGAACCCACGAAAGTGAGATCTGACCTGAGCCGAAGTCGGATGTTTAACCGACTGAGCCACCCAGGCGCCCCAATGTATAATTTCTTGAAGTAAAATGTACTCGTATCACTGTGTGTAGGTCTGTGAATCTTGACAGACACATGTGGTCATGAAACCACCACCACAGTCAAGATATGGGTCAGTTTCATCATCCCCAGAACCCTCCTTTCCCTTTGTCGCCACCCCTCCTGTGACCTCAGCCACCACTGAGATTATCTTTCTGCTGTCCCTATAGTTTTGCCCTTACAAGAAATGTCATATAATTGGGATCAGACTATATATATGTAGATTTTTGGAACTGGCTTCTTTCACTTAGCCTAGCGCTTTTTTTTTTTTTTAAATAAGCTCTACGCCCGACATGGGACTTGAACACAAGACCGTGAGATCAGTAGTCACATGCTCTGTGGACTGAGCCAGCGAGGCGCCCCCTAGCATAACACATTTGAGGTTCATCCATCATCCATATTGGTGTGTCAGTGGGTTAGTCCTTCTTCGAACGCTGCGTGGTATCACAGTGCACGGATGGACCACGCTTGCTTATCGCTTCCCCAGGTGAGGGATATGGGGTGGTCTCCAGTTTTTGGTGATGACAAGCAAAGCTGTTACACACATTCACTTCCAGGTTCGTGCGTAGAGGTTTTCATTTCCCTGGGCAAAATACGTAGGAGTGGGGTTGTTGGGGTCAGCCTGACGGTGCCTGAGAAACCGCCAACGTGACCGCACCGCTTTGCATTCCCAGCAACAGTCTACGAGCGCTCCAGACACTCTGGATCTTTGCTAGCGCACTGTATTGTCGTTAAAAACCAAACCAAAACAACCCACTAGAGTAGAGGTGTGTAATGGCATCTCCGCGGGGTTTTTATTTGAATTTCCCAAATGGCTAATGATGTCACATTTCTTTTCCTGCACTCATTTGTCACCTATGTATCTTCTTTGGCGAAGTGTGCAAATATCTTGCCCAGTTTTACAAATTGAATTCATGTTACCGAGATTTGAAAGTTGTTTATATATCTGGGATACAAGTCCTTTGTCCGAGGTGTGATTCACAGATACCTTCCTCGGGTCTGTGGCTTGCTTCTCCAGTCTCTTAGGACTGTCTTCCAAAGAGCAGTTCTTTCTTTTTTTAAAAAGATGTTTTATTTATTTTTTAGCAAGAGAGAAAACACAAGCAGGCGAAGGGCAGAGAGAGAGGGAGATAGAATCTGAAACAGGCTCCAGGATCTGAGCTGTCAGCATAGAGCCTGACACAGGACTTGACCGCACGAACCATGAGATCATGACCTGAGCTGAAGTTGGACCCTTAACCACTGAGCCCCCCAGGCGCCCCTCAGAGAACAGTTCTTACTTTTGACAAAGTCCCATTTATAATATTTTTTCTCTTACAGATTTTACCTTTGGACTATCTAAGAAATTTCTGCCTACCCCAACATGGCAAAGATTTTTTTTCTATATATTTTTCTAGAAGTTTTATAGTTTTAGGCTTTGTTGCACTTGGACTTAATTTTTGTGTGAAGTGCAAGGTACCGATTAAGGTTGTTTGTCTGCAGTATTCATGTTTGTTGAAAAGATCCCTTCAACCTTTGAGTGTTGGGGTTCCTGAAGGCATTCATGGTCCGAGACCGGCTGCTTTTCCCTCTAACGGTAGTTGAAGAATGGATTCAGGCTGAGGAAGCCTGTGTTAGCCCTTTTGGAAAGAGAGGGGGAGGTTTTATATAGAAGAGAGTGAGGGGCGTTGACTGTAAAGACTCCCGAGAAGGAGAAGGGGCAGGGGCGGCAGCTGGATGGAAGAGCAGAGATTCATGGGAATGCTGATGGATGGGGGGGCGGGTCATACCCGGAAAGGGGAGCTGCTCCTTCTGCAGAGCCCTCCCTGCAGTCTCAGAGCCGGAAGCAAGAAGACCCCTAGGCTGACAGGCCTCGCCCCTCCTTTTCCTCCTTCCCCGTGGGAAGCCAGCGTCTCTGGCTCTGAACTGTAGAGGAAACCAGAAGGTACCCATGGGGAACTTGGCAGCTACGGCCCACATGATGGAATGGAACTTTGGAGCACGTCAGGCCCAGGGGTGAAGAGGAAAGGAAAATACAGGAAGGTAGGCAAGGAAAGAAGGTAGGACCCTCTGGGGAAAGGCAAGAGTCGATGGGCCTCACAGTTGCTAATTGGTGTTTGGTGTGTGTTGAGAAGTGGGAAACGTTTAGTCCCGGGTGGGCAGCGAGGCTGGACTGAACCAAGCTCCAAGCGCCTAGAAACAGAATCACAGACTGAACGGAAGTGAGGGAGGCCTTTGAAATGGAAACCAGTGGACGGTCCGAACACGGGATTCTCCGAGTCTGAGGCGGCAGCTCCGCAGCTTCGCTGTGAGTCAGGAACATACGTTAGATTACAGCCGTGTCCTCGGGAGGTGAGCCTGGTGTGTGTCAGGCGGCCAGCGGAGCACATGCCGGGGGGGGGGGGGGGGGGGGGGGGGGGGGGGGGGGGGGGGGGGGGGGGGGGGGGGGGGGGGGGGGGGGGGGGGGGGGGGAAGCCAGAGTCCGGGTGGGTCAGCTCAATTGGCAGCGCAGGAATCTGAGTCCGTCCACATCCTCCGGGTCAGGTGGTATAATAATAGGTAAGATTTCCCATAATGGGAGGGAGGAGGAACGCCTGGGTGGCTCAGTGGTTAAGCGTCTGACTCTTGATTTCGCCTCAGGTCATGATCTCACATTTCGTGAGTTCGAGCCCTGTATTGGCCATTGCAGAGCCTGCTTGGGATTTTCTCTCTCTCTCTGCTCCTCCCTCTCTCAAAATAAATAAACTTAAAAAAAAGAGAGAGAGAGAGATTTTCCCATCATGGGAGGACAGGACACTGTTCCCTCTGTCCCCTGTAGAGTGTACATGAAGAAAGTGCTAGAGACATATGGCTGCCTGTGACAATGGTTAGGATTTTCCTTCCTACCTTCCTTCCCTGGCTGGAGATGGAGAGATAGCATAGCACGCTGTTCAAAAGCAGGAGCTCTGGGGGCACCTGGTGGCTCAGTTGGTTAAGCATCTGACTTCAGCTCAGCTCATCATCTCACAGTTCGTGGGTTCAAGCCCCTTGTCAGGCTCTGTGCTGACAGCTCAGAGCCTGGAGTCTGTCTTCAGATTCTGTATCTCCCTCTCTCTCTGACCCTCCCCTGCTCACGCTGTCTCTCTCTGTATCTCAAAAATAAATTAAAAAACATTAAAAAAAAAAAAGCAGGGACTCTGACGTCAGACTGTCTTGATTCAAATTCTGGCTTTGCTACCTCTTGGCTCTGTGACTGTTGGCAGGTGCCTCTCTTGACCTCAGTTTCCTCATCTGTAAAATGAGTGGCACTGGCCATCGTGTAGGGCTGTTATGTGTCATTATGCATTAAGCGTGTAGAAAAGTGACCGGCACAGAGTAGGTGTGACATGTGTGATGATTAATGAGGCAGGGTGAGGTGACGTGCTGTGGCCCTTGATTTCTTCTTGTTTTCCTGCTGGGTCCTGTAAGGAAGAGGGATGGCGGGGCACCTGGGTGGCTCAGTTGGTTAAGCGTCCACCTTCAGTTCAGCTCATGATCTCACAGTTCATGGGTTCGAGCCCCACGTCAGGCTTTGTGCTGACAGCTAGCTCAGAGCCTGGAGCCTGCTTCAGATTCTGTATCTCCCTCTCTCTCTCTGACCATCCCCTGCTCGTGCTGTCTCTCTCTGTCTCTCAAAAATAAATAAAAAACATTTTTAAAAATTTTTTAAAAAAGGAGGGATGGCTTACCCATTTCACTGTTGCTATTACCAGTCAGAAGGGCTCAGGATGGAAAGAAGTCGAAGAGCGCCTGGGAGTGTGTGATCCACCCCTGGGACAGGAGGCGGGGAGACGCTGGGAAACCCTCACCAGTCCCGGCTCGGGGGCGTCAGCCCGACCCTCTGCAGGTGTGAGTTCCTGCCAGCGACACTCTTGTAGAGCATGCGGTTTCAGGTTCGCCCGGAGTGGACCCCATGCCTCCTGGTTTGTCTGAAATGCAATTAGCCAGCTTGCTTGCAGGTGACATACCAAAGGACCTTGATTCGTCTAAAATCGCTGCGTTTCTAGAAAACAAACAGGAGAGTTGGGGCCGAGACCAGGGGCCAGTAAAGGGCTGAGAACTGTAGGGCGGGTGAGAGCTGACCTGTGACCTAACCGCCCCCACCCCCAACCTCAGCAAGTCACCACAAACTAAATCTAGAAATCCAGTGTTCGGAGCGGCTATTTTGAGAACTGGCTGGAAAGGACCGAGGGAAGAGGGGCAGGGGGGAGAATATTCCGCACACCGCTTCTCAGAGGGAGGTTTCAAGGGGCACTGGGAGCAATAGGGGCTCTCTCCTCCTCACAGCAAGCACCCTTTTCTGGTCTCCCCAGCGACCCCTCATCTATTGAAGCCAAATGGAGCTGGGAACCCCCGGAGGACCAGCCAGCAGCTGAGCCGTGGCTCCCTTCCAGGGCCCGTAACCTCGGGAGAGACTCAGGAAGGGAGGCAGCTGGCTGGGCAGCAGGGAAGCCGGGGCCGGTGTGGGTCTGTCCTGACACATAGTCCGGCTCAGAGGAAGCTCAGGATTAGCCGACGTGAGAAGCAAAGTAGAGGGAGAGTTAGCCGTCGGAAGGGAGATACTTAGAAGTGGGTCCTGATTTTCCTCCCAAGGGGAGGGGCTGGGGTGAGAGAAAAGAATTGGTGGATTTAGGGAACAGGCTCGGAGTCAGAGGGCAAACAGTTAAAGCAAGGAGCAGAGTCAGGGATTTGCTGGCAACAGAGAAAGTAGGATTTGAAGTAGGAGATCATGGAATAGAATTTGCCTCTTGACCCATGGCCTTGCCTGGTCTATCGACTGTTACCCTGTTACCCACCCCTCCTGTGCTTTGGCAGTGTAGACGGACCGCTCGTGATGACGGTGTGTCACGGTAGAACGTGTCACGTAGGTGACCGCTGGGCCGTTATATTGATCGTGTGCAAAAGAATAAAGAAATAAAAAAATAAATTTGACCACAGGAAGATCATGGGGAAAGAAAGCAATGACTGGCTGGTCCCCCAAGAATCTCAGGAACAACCCTTCTTTTCATGGACCCTTTCTTGTGGTCAAAGAGGGACTGGCCAAAGGGTGCCTGGCGGGCTCAGTCATAGAGCACACGACTCTTCACCTCAGGGTCGTGAGTTGAGTTCGAGCCCCATGTTGGACATGGAACTTACTTAAAAAAACAAAACAGGGACCCTTGGGTGGCTCCTGATTCGGCTCAGGTCATGATCTCACAGTTTGTGGGTTCAAATCCTGTGTCTGTCTCCATGTTGACAGCACTGAACCTGCTAGGGATTCTCTCTCCCCCTCTCTCTGCCCCTCCCCTGCTTATGCGTGCTCGCCTTCTCTCTCTCAATAAATAAATAAATAAATAAATTTAAAAGGGGACCTAGCAAGAATTCCAGAATTTCAGGAGCACTTTTGTAAATGTTCTTCCAGATTTTTATGATGATGATGGTAATGATTAAGAACATTTTTAAATGTTTATTCATTTTTTAAGAGAGAGAGAGAGAGAGCGCATGAGGGAGGGAGAGGTAGAGAGAGAAGGAGACACAGAATCTGAAGCAAGGTCCAGGCTCTGAACTGCCAGAACAGAACTGACGCGGGGCTTGAATTTACAACCAGTGAGATCATGACCTGAGCCGACATCAGATGCTTAACCAAATGAAATACCTGTACACCCCTATTATTGTTATTTTAAATATTTATTTATTTTGAAAGAGAGAGAGAGAGAGAGCACAAATGGAGGAGTGGTGGAGGGAGGGAGGGAGACAGAGAGAGAGAGAGAGAGAGAGAGAGAGAGAGAGAGTGAGAGAGAGAGAATCTTAAGCAGGTTCCACGCCCAGTGCAGAATCCAATGCGGGGCTTGATTCCATGACTCTGGAATCATGACCTGAGGCAAAATCAAGAGTCAGACACTTAGCTGACTGAGCCACCCAGGTACCCAAATTATTATTTTTCAGTTTTTTAAGATTTTATTTTATTAAAAATATTTTAAACATCTATTTATTTTTGAGAGATGGGGAGAGACAGAGCACGAGCAGGGGAGGGGCAGAGAGAGAGCGAGACACGGAATCCAAATCAGGCTCCAGGTGCTGAGCTGTCAGACAAAGCTCGAACCCATGAACCATGAGACTGTGACCTGAGCTGAAGTCAGATGCTTAACTGACTGAGCCACCCAGGCAGCCCAAGAATTTATTTATTTTATTTTATTTTATTTTATTAATGTTTTATTTATTTTTGAGACAGAGAGAGACAGAGCATGAGTAGGCAGCAGCAGAGACAGAGGGAGACACAGAATCGGAAACAGGATCCAGGCTCTGAGCTGTTAGCACAGAGCCCGACGCGGGGTTCGAACCCACAAACATGAGATCATGACCTGAGCCGAAGTCGGAGGCTTAACCGACTGAGCCACCCAGGTGCCCCAAGAATTTATTTTTAACTAATCTCTACACTCAACATGGGGCTCGAACTCCTGACCGTGAGATCAAGAGTTGTGTGCTCTTCTGACTGAACCAGCCAGGTGCCCCTCTTCCAGATTTTTAAATTGAAATAGATAGATAAAGAGATAGAGAGATAGATAGATAAGTACTCTATATCTTTTACAAAAATTGGACCATATCAGTTTACAACGCACTTTTTAATAATGTCTTAATAATTTTTGTTTTACTGTAAATTATTCTTTTCTTATCTTCCCCTAACTTTTTATTAGAAAAACTTATCAGAGCTGAAAGAACAGTTGCATCTATGTGCCTTTCACGTAGCTTCGGTAATTGCTGGCGTGCTGGCCTATTTGGGCCAGCACGTGACTATATTCCATCTTGTGGAAATAGCAGAGCCTGGTGGTTGAACACGGAGTCCGTCGCTCTGGGGGGGCCCAAAACCAGTTCCACTGTCTTCTGGCAGTGTGGCTTGGCCTTGGACAAGACCTTTAGCATCTCTAAGCCTGTTTCCTCAACTACGAAATCGGAATGACACCTCAGAAATCTCTGGGGATCCAGAGATAATGTTTGGCACATATGAAATGCTCAGTAAATATTGTTCGGGTACTTGTTTTCATCTCTTCACTCCGCCTGGAAGTGAGGGACAATATCTTAATGGGTTTCACTTTAAGTCACTGTAAGTCCATTAACCACAAGTGGGCCCCTCTGTGCTGCCTGGTGACCCCACCACATCTCACCCTTCACTCCTAACTTTCTTACATGATCATGTCACTCATTCTCCTTTCTCCTCAAACTTTAACACTTCTGGCCCTTCTTCGCTCTTAGCTGACAACTGCGCCTCTTGTTTAACCGAGAAAATAGCAATCAGAACCTTCACCCAGTCCCGTGACCTGTACCGTCTTGCTTGCACCCACCCCCATACTCTTTGCCTTCATTCCTGTATCATGGACGGACCGTCTAGATCCCTGCGGCCAACCCTCTACCTGTGTACCAGATCCCTTTCCTTTTCCTGTTCAAGGCTCCGTCCCAGTGACAATCCCTCTGTCTTCTGCATCTTCAAATATTCCTTCTCCACTAACTCATCCCTATCCTTCCGAAACACTCTTCGCGACTCCACATTCTTCCCCCTCTTCTGTCAAATTTCTCCGCTGCTCTTACAGCAGGGCTCTTTGAAAGAGCCATCTTTACACACGCATCCATCAAAAAGTCCCATTTATCCTACCGTGAAAATTGTCCCAAGTCTGAATACTTCCCGTCACTTCCAGCCCCGCTGCCCTATTCCAAACCCCCGTGGTCTGGCTTCTCCCAGCACTGGCTTATGGTCCTCATAATCCTCTCTCCGGGTTTTCTCTTGCCTCTCTAGACTCTGTTCTCCAAGCAGCAAAGTGATTCTTAAAAACCTATCAGACCATGCTTCCCTCGCCTGCGAACTTTGTAAAGCTTTTCCATCAACTGAAAAAAAAAAAAAATCTAGTGCCTTTGCTCTGGTCCAGAGACATTCGTATTCTGGCTCCCAGCCCAACCTCGCTTCTTCCACGCTCTCCCTCACTCTCGCAGCTCCGGCCGTGCATTTCTTACTCTTGCATGAAAACAGCAGGCACAAAACTTGCCTCCGGCACTTTCCACCTCGTGTTTCATCTGCCAAGAAGGCTCCTCTCCCACACATTCCCATGGCTTGTTTTTATGTCATTCAAACTTCAGCTCGAATGTCACTCATCAGAGAGACTTCCCAGATACGCTGTTTCCTTTTCCTTCTCGGAACCTGTCACTAACTGGCATACATGTTTAATGAGTTCAGGACTCACTGCTGCATCCCCAGTGTCTAGAATAATCCTTGACATGTATTAGGCACTGATATATTTGTGGAATAAATGAACCTCATGTTTCTTCTATACTCCATTAGTGCATAGAATCAAACATAAGTGGTTGATAAATATTTATCAAAATAGGCTATAAATGGCATCTACAACCATAAACTGGGTTCTATCAGCTTCTTAAAGCAGAGACCTTATATTTGGCAGCCACTCAGCAAAGGTTTGCATCAAGTGAGGGGTAAATAATACCGAATTCTCCATTGAGCCAGTCTAAGGACATGACAGAACCTTCGTGAAAGCACTCAGTTCCTCTATTTTGACAAAGATCAAGTACTCAATTTTGAAATGAGTAAACAGACTCCAGGCGTACCCAGGAGCCCGCAGGCGTGACTCTGTCTCAGGATGAAGAGATAGAAATGTCCGGATGAAGCAGCTCTAGGGACATAATTCTGAGGAAGGGGGAATCCTATTATTTTGAATTTAACTCTCCATCTGGGCAGAAAGGCTAGAGAAAAGCACACATATCGTTGACCCATCTTTTTTCAAATTCATAGCCTTGGCCTTGGGAGGGGCCCCAGGGCTTCCCAGCAGTGCTGTTTCTGTCCCCCTAGCTCCTTCACTTCCTCCTTTCCTGGGCATTTCATCCCTCCTTTCTGCCGTCTTCCCTCAGGACCACTTCCCTCCTCCTCTTGGATCATGACCATGTTACCTGTTTTACTCCAAAAGCAGAGGCATGTGGGACAGCTGGATGGTTTAGTTGGTTAAGTGTCCGATTCTTGATTTGGCTCAGGTCATGATTTCGCAGTTCGTGAGATCGAGCCCTGTGTTGGGTGAGCCATCGGCTGCTTGGGATTCTCTCTCTCTCTCTCTCGTAAATAAATAAACTTAAAAAAGAAAACCCAGAAGCAATGAGAGGAGACCTCGCTGAGGTTCCCACCTGCTGCCTCTGGTCCCTGTGCTCTGCCCTCCCTCCGGTTCCTCCAGGTGGCCTATTTTTACCCCCGGCTCAGGGCCACCCTCTGCTTATACACTAGATCTCAGCCCCCTTCTCCTTCTCCGGCAGTGACCCTCTTCCAGTCTGTAACATGTCCTTCTACTGAATTATTTTCATAAAAACACAAATGTCCTGTCATCTCTGCCACCTTAAGGCAAATCTTCTCGTGAGCCGTAGCCCCCTCAAGCCACACCCCCATTCCCTTTTTTTTTTTTTTTTTTTTTGGAATGCCTTGTGTATTTGCTGCTTCAATGTCTCCTCCATCTCTTTCACGGACCCACTAGAACCAGACCTCTGCTCCCTCCCCACGCGGTGACTCTTGTCAACTGTCACCAGGTCAGTCCCCAATCTTCATCTTGCTCGGCCTAGCTGCAGACTGGACACCGGTAATCACTCTCTCCGGCTGGAAATAGTTTCTTCACAGGCCTTCTTTTTTTTTGTTAAATTTTTAAAAGATGTTTTATTTAGTTTTGATACAGAGAGAGACAGAGCATGAGAGGGGGAGGGGCAGAGAGAGAGGGAGACACAGCATCAGAAGCAGGCTCCAGGCTCTGAACCGTCACCACAGAGCCCGACATGGGGCTTGAACCCACAAACCTGAGATCATGACCTGAGCCGAAGTCAGAGGTTTTACCAGCTAAGCCACCCAGGTGCCCCCTCTTCACAGGCCTTCTAAATTACTACTCTCTTGGCTTTTCTCCTACCTGGCTTCTTCCAATTTCCCTTCCTGGTGTTTCCTTATTTCTACAACCTCAGATCACTGGAACGCCCCAGGATTTGGCTGTTTTCTCTTATTTCCCTGACGGTGCTGTCATACAGTCTGATGGCTTTAAATGTCAGTCCTGTGTGGACAAGTGTCTGTCTGGTCTGGGCCAAGTCCTGCTTGTTGACCCCTCTTGGTTATCCAGCAGCTCATAAAAGAATCTCCACTTCAGTAATTAGTAGACCTCTTGGACTTGTCCAGACACAAGCTCCTGACCCTTTTCCTGAAATCTCCTCCTGCTGTCTTCGCCACTGTGGGAAGTGACAACTCCATTTTCCTCACTTCCTCAGGCCAGACCCTCTGGAGTCGTCTTTGACCCCTTCCTGAGAACACCACTTAACCAATCAGCTGATCCCTTGGGTATAACGTGAACATATACCCAGGACGGAACTCCTCACCACCTCCTCTGCCACCAGCTGACCCAAGCTACCGCTATCTCTTGTCTTGTTTTCTGCAGGAACCTCCCCCCCCCCCCCCCGCCCCGGGTTTTCCTGCTTCCTCCCTTGTGCTCCTTTGTGCAGATGAAGGTCCCCGTGCCTTCTCTGCCTTCTCTACCTCACCTGTAAAAGTGAAAATCCTTAAGAAGGCTCCCAAGACTTTGGCACCCGGGTGGATCCTTGTGTTAAGCATCTGACTCTTGATTTCAGCTCAGGCCGTGATCTCACAGTTTGTGGGATCGAACCCCACATGAGGGCTCTGTGCCTTAAACCATTAATAGAAAAAAGGTCCCAAGTCCCTGCATGAAAGACCCACCCAGTTTATCTCTGATCTTGTCTCCACCCCCTTCCTTTTGTTCCTTCCTCCGAATTCTCCAGCTGCATTGATCTCTTGCTCCGATAGATGCCCTTCACTTCTGGCCCACAGCCAGGGGAAGCTCCCTTGTCTCAGCTCTTGGCTGTCTCGCCACTTTCAGAGAGGATTTTCCTGACCGCTCTGTGCACAACCAGGTTTCTCCATTCCCACCCCAGCCCTCACTACCTCTTTGCCTGTTTTCTCTACAGCACTTATGAGCACTCAGCATACGCGTGTGTTAGTCTGTGCACTGGGGCGTAAACCCCGTGAGCGCAGAGCTTTCGTCTGTCCTGTCCTCTCCAGTTTCCCTGGCACCAGTAAATATTTGTTGAATGAGTTTTGATGACTTTTCTTCCTCTTTCTGACCCTAAGACCCACTTCTTCAAAAGCCTAGGAATGTGCTTGGTAACAGGAGGACCTGAAAGTGTTGTAAAGAGTCTAAGGGACGGCACATCAGTGCTTCTATGAATATCTAACATTCTGTTTGGTCTTTTCCAGCTTAATACCAAAACATCCCCAGCAACCAACCAGGCACCTGGCCCAGAGGAAAAGGGTGAGTGGGGTTGAGCTAGGCAGTCGGTAGAGTGGGTAAACACACGGCCATGAAGACAGGTGGGGCTCACCTGGAAGCTCGCAGAGTCAGATGTACTCGGAACAGGAATGTGGATCTGTGAAACAAAGCACCAGGTTAGAATTCCTTCTACTTTTTCTTCGGAAGTAAATCACCAGCGTTTACTCTTTGGTTTTGACACTGGGTCTGGAGCTCTGGGAAACGGGCTCTGTGATAGGAAGAAACTCACCAGGCAATCCAGCCACTGTCTCCATCAGAAATTGAGGGCAAGCAGGGGGGACGTGAGTATGGTCTGGATATGAATTGCAGGACTTAGGAATAAGTAGTGACAGAAGACGTTTGCCATCTTGATCTAGGAGTAGCAAAGCTCCTAAGTGACTAGAGATAGCTCCCAGCCCAGGTACCCTGACTCAGGTTATCGGGGATCCTCAGTCCTCGCAAAGATCGGAGAACCCCGCAGAGCCCAGCGGAAAGTGGACCCTGACCGCTGCATTTGGGGCCCGGAGCAAGGGGCAGGGGCCGTGCGGGTTTCCTCATTAACGAGTCTCTCCGCTCTGCAGGGAAAGCTGGCGGGGCCAAGAAGGCTGAGGAGGAGGAGGAGATTGATATTGATCTGACGGCACCGGAAACCGAGAAGGCCGCCCTTGCTATTCAGGGCAAGTTCCGCAGATTCCAGAAAAGGAAAAAGGACCCTAGCTCCTGAATAACCAGCCTTGCCCTCCCCCCTCTCCCGTCTCCCCCCTTCTCCACACTTCCGACTCCTATGTATCTTTGTCTCTTTGCCCCTCTAGCCTCTTGTTGAGGCAAGTTCCACCCTTATATATTATTTTCTCTGATCGCCCCCTCAAGCCATTGCAGCAGTGGAGGCACAAGGAACATGGGGAAGATGAAGAATTCCGTTGGCAGCCACTTGCCTAGGGTGGACCAGTTCCTCCTTAGGATCAGCCTCCTTCGCCAGCACCCCTGCCTGGCCTATGAGGTTGAGGAGCAAGAGGCTTTGAGGCTGCGAGAGGGGCCCCTGCCCGTGTGGGCGGGAGGGGGACGCCTTCGGAGCCGGCCCCCGAGGATGGGTGCCCGCACTGTTCTGCCAGCCGCAACATTCACACTTCAGGTAACACGTTTTGCCCCTCACGTCCTTCCGCAGCACCGCATCCGCCTTCCCTCCTCGGAGCCAAGTGACCGCGGGGATGGAGCCCCCCTCGCTCTGGGCGGACCCGAATCAAGCACCTTCCACATTAGTGCATGCTGAGTGGAGGAGTTCCCAGGAAGGGATCCTTCGTCATCCAGTCTAGGACCGTGAGGGGCAGAGGTAGAACAGGTGCAGAGAGTCAAGGGCAGGGAGAGGCGGCTAGAGTAGATGTGGAGAGGAGAGAAAGGTGAGGGAGCAGGGCTTTCTGGGGACTCAGCCTCTGCTGGCAGACATGTACCGGATGAAGGCTGTCCGGGATTTTGCTAACCTGCCTACCTCTACGCTCCCAAATCTGGCCATCCCTAAAGGCCACCGAACCAAGCGACCCGTGGATTCCCCACCTCCCCACTGTGGAGTCAGAGCGGAAGGGAAATAGCCCCTATGTGATTTTAGCATGGTTAATAATGATTAAAAAAAAAACCCTCAAGTGGGGTCGTCCAACCTCTACTGTCTTTTCTTGGAGGGAATCTGAGCCTAATCCTGAGCTGGCCTTGGGGAGGGGGAGGCGGAGGGAGAAAGTTCGAGGACGGTTATGTGGTGGCAAAGGAAGTCTGCGCTGCCGGAGCCTTCCTCCGCCTGACCTTGCCCTCACCTTGATTCGGCTCCCACACTGTCTTTTTCTCTGCTGCTGTCACCGCCCCCGTGCACACCTGCAGGGGTGCTCACCTCCTCCCTGTCGCCTTCTGCCTGAGAGCACACTTGGGATCTGTCCCCTGGAGAACAAACCCAGCCTTCCTGGCTGCCTATCCCCAGGTGACCCACGCTTGCTGTCCCTCCCACAGGCCCTCTCCCTCCACTGTGTCTCTAACCCACGGGCAGGGGAAGATGACTCCAGGGCAGGAGAGAGCGCCACTGTCAGGCTGATGATTTTAAACCATGAATTAGATAAAGTGATGGCGTTCAAGTGAGCTGGCACTGCTGAGAAATCATCTCTGCGCGTTGAAACCGGAAGCCGGGTGCTTGAAGATCAAGCCAGGGAAGCCCGATCTCACACACTCTGTCCACTTCTTAGTATTCGCCCTTCTTGACTCAAGAACGCGAAGCTTGGGGCGCGTGGGGGCCTCCGTTGGTGAAGCACCGACTTTGGCTCAGCTCATGATCTCACCGTTTCAAGCCCCGCGGGTGATGCAGAGCCTACTTGGGATTCTCTCTCTCTCTCTCTCTCTCTCTCTCCCTCTCTCCCTCTCTCCCTCTCTCCCTCTCTCCCTCTCTCCCTCTCTCCCTCTCTCCCTCCCCTCCTCCTCTTCCTCCCCCACTTGTGTGTGCTCTCTCTCTCTCTCTCAAAATAAACAAATAAACTTAAAAGAAAATGGCTTAACAGAAGAGAAGGCAAAAACAGACAAGAAGGAAAGCAAATTGTTACCACATCTCATTCCGGATGTGTCTCCCGCAGCTGTGTGGGGGGCGCCGGCGGAGCTGGGAGGTGCCCGAGGTCCGGAGAGCTGAGCAGCGGGTACTTCGGAGTGTGTGCCCAAAGCCAAGACTTGAAGGCGAAAGTTCTGGGAGGAATCCCAGCGGCCAGAGGGACAAAGACAATCCCTGCCTCCCGGGACAGGCTACTTTCAGGGACTGGGTGTCCTTGCTGGGGGGGGCTCCTCACCTCTCCTTGGTCTCACCCCGGGATGGAGGCAGCTTCCCTACTTTTTTCTCTTTTTAAAAGAAAAAAAAATTTTTTTACGTTTTATTTAATTTTTGAGAGAGAGAGAGAGCAAGCGAACAGGGGAGGGGCAGAGAGAGAGGGAGACACAGAATCCGAAGCAGGCTCCAGGCTCTGAGCTGTCAGCACAGAGCCGGCCCAACATGGGGCTCGAACCCACAAACAATGAGATCAAGCCAAGTCGGAGGCTCCACCGACTGAGCCACCCAGGCGCCCCACCCACTTTCATCTCTTAACTCGTTCAGCCCTAGTGTCCTTTTTGGGAGCTGCCCTTCACACCCACTTCTGCCCCTCCCTCTGCCCCCTCTTGCTCTTGCTGCTTGCTGCGTTTCCTTTATTTCTGGGGTCGTGGCGGCGGGGGGGGGCGGGCATGGCTCCTGGCGGTGTCTGTGTCCCTGCAGTTCCCAGTCCCCGAGGTCCAGCCCTCCCTGGAATCGCTGTCTGGTGAGCCGCCGCCCTTCTCTTCTTCACCGTCTTCTCTCCAAAGGCAGCCCCTCCGCTGCCTGCGCCTCTGAAGCCCGAGGGCGGGGGGTGGGGGGGGGTCAGCAGGTGCTTTTTCTGGTCGTTTAGGAAGCGGCTCCGACTCCAGATCTTCAAAGGCAGAGACCCACAGCCCACAGGTGTCAGAAAGGAAGCTTTCCGGCCACCCCTCCCCCTCCAGGCTGCAGGGAGTGAGTCCCCACTCCCTCCCAGTCTCCCCTCCTCTCAGCTTTCACAGACCTCCCCCTCCCTTCCTGCATTCCGTGTTTCCCATGGCATTCGGACTCTGACAAGGTGTGTGATCGTGATGACTTAACTCCGCAGTCACTGAGATCTTTGCGGGAGCCGCATTTGCTACCTCAGCTGCCAGCCTTCCCACTCGTGCATAATGCTGTCAGCTTTGGCTTCACCAGAGCTAGGGGCCTCGGGGATGCTCAGCCCCCCGCCGCTGGGGGAGCTTGCTAGCCGTTTGCTCCCTGGAGGGCATGGATGGTGATGACAATAATAATATCTAAGAGTTGTAAAATACTATGTCCCGAAACTGTCCAAAGCAATTTTACATATACATAAATTTATATATAAATAGATATAGATGGATAATAGATACATATAATAAATTTATATACAAAGTTTATTTTGACAGAGTGAGCGAGCATGCATGGCAGAGGGGCAAAGAGGGAGAGAGAGAATCCCAAGCAGGCTCCACACTGTGAGCACAGAGCCCTACATAGGCCTCAATCTCACAAACCGTAGATGATGACCGGAGCAGAAATCAAGAGTCAGATGCCCAACCGACTGAGCCACTCAGGTGCCCTGAGTGTCTGACTCTTGATTTCAGCTCAGGACATGATCTCTCTGTTCGTGCGTTTGAGCCCCACATGGGGCTCTGTGCTGACAGCTCAGAGTCTGGAGCCTGCTTCCGATTCTG
>PISW01003863.1:157003-189110 GCA_004023785.1 Mungos mungo
AATGTGTAGCCAGCCTGAGGCGACATGGGTAGAGAGATGGACCTCGGAACTTGGGGGGGGGGGCTGATACATGGGTCTTAGAAAGGAGGGAGGGTTTACAGGCTCATGTTAGGTATAAGGGCGAACAGATGTGGGCATCATGAAAGAAAACCAAACTCTTCCCTAACTCCTGGGAGGGCGCCAGGTCCCCTAAGCCACTTCTCAACAGTGGGACGGACTGCCCTCTAGAGGATGTTTTGGAAATCCGTGAGGGTACTTTGTGGGTATTTGAATATGCTGGGGGGTTGGTGGGGCATGGAGGAGGGATTATTTATTATTTCCTGGTATTATTTAGGGTCTTGGGGCCAGAGATGCTGCACGTACCACAATGGCCAGGGCAGGACTGCATAAAATGTCCCGCAGCCCGCAGCCTTTACAGTGGGCTGGCCACTCAGAGAGGGGCCACAAGGTACATGGCGGGGGCTCAGCCGGAGCCACACTTAATGCCTAGAAAGGAAAGCCTCTGCAGGACAAAAGGATCGTGTCTGTATTGTGATGGGGTCTGTATTGTGAAGCAGACAGTGACAGATTGGGATCTGGACCAGTGAACAGCGAGTTAGGTGTGCTGGGGAGAGGTTCCCCCACTTCCTTCAGCTGGACAGAGGAAGGAAAGGGAGGGAGGTGGAGAGGATGAGGCACTGGCGCAGATAGGACTTCGACCCCATGCGAAGTATCCAGCGGTGTGGTTTACCCATATTCTCCATTTCTTCTTTGAAATTCACCGTAGGTTAGGTATTCACTTAACAGAACTCCAGGTTCTGAAGTCAGGTAGTTTGTCCCAGATCACAGAGAGCCACAGCAAGAATTTAAATCAGGTCGGGTTTGATGCCTGTTTTAGGTCTTGCCAAAAGCGGGGGTGAGTTCCTTCTCCAGACCCTTCCTAACTTGTGGTTCTTTTAGAATAAGCAAAGAGATGGAAGTGAAGCAGCGTCTGTTCAATCGTGATTTTACCCTAAAGCAATACTAAACAATGTTCACACACTAGAATCAACCCTCTTCTTACGAGATTGCTCTGCCGGTGTCTCTCACTGTGTGTGTGTGTGTGTGTGTGTGTGTGTGTACACACACATTTGCTTATTCCCAGATTCTCTACTCTTGTGGGGGAAGCACACCCATTTGGCTTCATGCACACTGGATAACCGCTCCCTAAGGAGGTGTTCTGCCGCTTTTATTTCCTGAGCGTGAATAACCAGGAGCGAGGAGATCCAGTGAACACTCCACTGTCTTGGAGGAACCTGGCTCAGTGGACAAGACCCTCCTTTTTAGCTGTCATTTCTCACAAGGACTTTGCAAGCACTCCATGTTCCATTTATTCAATGCATAGAAACCATCTTCTGGGAAGGAATATATAACACAGATTTTGATACAACTTCTTTTTTCCAGACGTTTTTGGAGCTATAATTTCGGCACATCACATTGTATAAGTTTGGAGTATACGACCTGCTGATTTGATACGTTTCTAAACTGCAAAATGATGAGCACCAGAGTAGTAGCTACGATTTGATCACATAGTTTCCATTTCCCTTTTGTGGCGAGTACATTAAAGATCTACTCTCTTAGCAACATTCAAGGCTATGATACAGTATTATTAGCTGTTATCAGCACGCTGTACATTAGATCCCCAAACTTGTTAATCGTATATTGGTATAACTTCTATTGCACTACTAGGTGTTGATCCAAGGGATACAGGTGTGCTGTTTCGAAGAGGAACATGCACCTCAATGTGTATAGCAGCGCTATCGACAATAGCCCAAGTATGGAAAGAGCCCAAATGTCCATTGACAGATGAATGGATGAAGAAGATGTGGTTTATATACACAATGGAGTATTGCCCAACAATCACAAAGAATGAAATCTTGCCATTTGCAACAACATGAATGGAACTAGAGTGTATTATGCTAAATGAAATAAGTGAGTCAGCAAAAGATAAATATCATATGACTTCACTCATATGAAGAATTTAAAATACAAAACAGATGAACATAAGGGAAGGGAAACAAAAATAATATAAAAACAGGGAGAGGGACAAAATATAAGAGACTCTTAAATATAGAGAACAAACAAAGGGTTGGTGGAGGGGTTGTGGGAGGGGGGGATGGGGGTAAATGGGTGAGGGGCAGTAAGGAACCTACTCCTGAAATCATTGTTGCACCTGTGCTAACTTGGATGTAAGTTTAAAAAGCAATTAATTAATTAATTAAAAAATAAAAATAAAATCTTTAGGGGCACCTGGGTGGTTCAGTTGGTTAAGCATCCAACTCTTGATTTTGGCTCAGATCATGATCTCACAGTTAGTGAGTTCAAGCCCCGTGTCGGCTCTGAGCTGGCAGCACAGAGCCTCCTTGAGATCCTCTCTCTGCCCCTCCCCCCATGCATGCTCTCTCTCTCTCGCGCGCGCGCGCTCTCTCTCTCTCTCTCTCTCTCTCTCTCTCTCTCAAGAATAAATAAACATCTAAAGAAACTAAAATCTTAAAAACAAATAAATAAAATCTTCTAGATGACTCCGAAGCACTTTCTAAGGAAGCTGTTCCTGAAGGGTTTTCTGAATTACGCAGTAATTCCTTTCATTCTACCCCCAATCTGCTAATCTGACATTCAACACGTCTCTTGTACGGGTTCTGCTCCCAATTCCGGAGGGTTTGTTACTATGCGTATGATGTTCCCACACCAGCAAGCAATTCTCGAACACCGGCTGTTCTCCAACACCAGCTGGATGTCCTGCAACTCGACTCAGTTCTAAGACCGTCTACCTGGAGATCACGTCAGACCCCACAGCCTAAGGGTTCGGTCCTACAGCCCGAAGGGTGCTCGGGTGCTCCTCGCCTGCTTCAGATGCCCGTTGCAAGTCCAGGTTTTCGCCTGTCCTTTTGACCAGGCTGCTACAGGGCATAGGTTTCAATAACGCCCTCCTAGGGTAGGATTACTTTGCTAGAGCAGCTCACAGAATTCAGAAACATTTTACTTAGTAGATTGCTGGCTCGTTATTTTTAAAAAATCACGCTATTCCAGCCAGATAGACCAGATACACGGGGCAGCGCACGGGGAAAGGACGGGGAGCTCCCGTGCCCTCTCCAAGTGCACCTCTCTCCCCGCCCTTCCGAATGTTCGTCAACCCAGAAGCTCTCCTTCTAGTTTTTATTTTAATGTTTATTAATTTTTGAGAGAGCGCAAGCTGGGGAGGGGCAGAGAGAGGGGGGCAGAGGATCTGAAGTGGGTTCTTGGCTGACACCAGCGAACCCGATGCAGGACTCAACTCATGAACTGGGAGATCATGACCTGAGCTTATCTTTGAAAGAGAGAGAGAGAGAGAGAGAGAGAGAGAGAGAGAGAGAGAGAGAGAGAGAGAGAGAGATGCAGAGAGAGGGAGACAACAGAATCCAAAACAGGCTCCAGGCTCCAGGCTCCAGGCTCCAGGCTCCAGGCTCCAGGCTCCAAGCTGTTAGAGCCGGAAATGGGGCTCCAACTCACAAACCGTGAGATCGTGACCTGAGCTGAAGTCAGACACTTAACCAACTGAGCACCCCAGGCGCCCCTCCTTAAAAGGTTTTGATGGAGGTTTCTTCCCATAGGCATGACTGATTAACTCATTGGCCATCGGTGATTGATTCTACTTGGAAGCCCCTCTCCCCTCTTGGAGGTCAGGGGACAGGACTGCAAGTGCCATACCTCTAATCACGTTGCTTCTCCCCATCCAGCACCATCTTTAGGTTAAGCTGAGCTTCCCTAACTTTGCCTCATTAACATAGCAAATGCTGTCATCAATTAGGAAGTTCAAGAAACTGGACAAAGGCCAAAGATATGGTTTTTAAAGAAATTTTTAGGGGTGCCTGGGTGGCTCAGTAGGTTAAGCATTGGGCTTCGGCTTGGGTCATGATCTCACGGTTGGTGGGTTCGAGCCCCGCATTGGGCTCTGTGCTGACAGCTAGCTCAGAGCCTGGAGCCTGCTTCGGATTCTGTGTCTCTCTCTCTTTGACCCTCCTTCCCCTGCTCGCTGTCTCTCAAAAATAAACACACATAAAAAATTTTTTTTAATGTTTATTTTGTTTTTGAGCAAGAGAGTATGTGTGAGTGGGATGGGGCAGAGAGAAAGGGGGACAGAAGACCCAGAGCAGGCTCTGTGCTGACGGTAGGATTTGAACTCCCGAACCTCGAGATCATGACCCGAGCCAAAGTTGGACACTTAACCCACTGAACCATCCCGGAGCCCCAAAGATGTGTTTCTTAATATAAATTACAAGACCACACCTTGGTTCTCATTAACAATTATACATTATCAGGGGTGCCTGCGTGGCTCAGTCGGTTGGGTGACCAACTTCGACTCAGGTCATGATCTCATGGTTCATGGGTTCAAGCCCCGCATCAGGCTCTGTGCTGACAGCTCAGAGCCTAGAGCCTGTTTCAGATTCTGTGTCTCCCTCTCTCTCTGCCTCTCTGCCCCTTCCTTGTTCATACTCTGTCTCTCTCTGTCTCAAAAATAAGTAAACATTTAAAAAAACAATTATACATTATCATATCCATTGAATAAATTCAGAGGGGTCCAGGGGGGTTAAATAACTCCCTTAAAACTTCAGGTCGTTCTGGACCCCTAACTCACATTCTATTCTGCCTCCCTAATGGTCCTGTTGGTCTCTTGCATTAAGAAATGGACTGTGCGTGGTATACAACCTTGGCTTTCAGGCCAGAGTGGTACCGTCAGCTCCTTTGAAGGCGCTAAGCAAGAAGATTAGACACCATCGGTGACTATGGGACCTGAGCTTGCCTTTATGAACTAGGTGGTGTTTAATCCACTTAGCTATAAGATTGGGTATACACCACATCAGTTTATCATTAATGGAAACTAGATTTTAAAAAATCAAGCTTTTTTTCTACTTCCAGAAGGTAAGTTGTATGAGCAGGAGGCCCAAGATCCTTTAACCCTGCTCTTGCTGCCTTGTCTCCTCTTCCTCAATGCTTGACCAGTTGACCGAATTAGAAACAAACTCCAGCCTGGTTTATATATGCTGGAAGCACCCAAAAGGGAAGAGCTATAGGGTGCCTGGCTGGCTCAGTTGGAAGAGTGTGAGACTTTTGATCTTGAGGTCATGAGTTTGAGCCCCACATTAGGTGCAGAGATTACTTTAAAAAAAAAGTTTTCAAAAGTGAAGAGCTATTACATTAAAGCCCCCCTCCGGAGTGACACTGAAAGACGATGGTAAAGGAAGATTCTTTCAGTGAAGGAAAATGACTCGTCTTGGTGGACAGTACCTTTGGTTGCTCACTGTCAGGAGTGAGAGATGGCCAGAGGTATAGATCTACCCTGATTCGAGGGCAGTTACCAACAGTTTGGCTGGATGTTCAGAGACTGGAAAGCACAGGATTCGAACATTGGTGGCAAGGAAGACTGGGGAAGAGATGTTCCAATGGAATGTGGAGAATGGGCTCAGGCCGTGCATGTCCACCCAAGGTCTCTGTCCCTGTTCACCCCAGTGCTTGCTCGATGGTCTCTTGAGTAAAGTGGCCATGTTGACAGACATGGAGGCTACGAATGAGCTCAACAACATAGATTTCTCTTTACCAAGGCCGATCTGGTTAATGCTATTGCTGAATGCTAATACGTCAACCACAGAAACCAGTACTGAGTCCCTGATATGTCCCATTCCCTGGAGGAGTCAGCCAGACTTCTGACGGCAGGTTAAGTATCCTGGACTTCTTTCATCATGGCAGGGGGGCGGGTACTGCCTACATGTGTCCTCACTGGAATTATGTTCTGGACATGGATTTGCCTTCTTTGCTCATAATACTTCTGGCAGCACCACGATTGGTGAATTCACAGAATGCTTTCCCCATAGTTGTAGCGTTCCCTATAGCATTGTTTCTAATCAAAAAACTTACTTCATAGCAAAGGAAATGCAGTAATGAGATTTAAGTGGAATTACATGGTTTTACCACATACCCTATCAATCTGGAATTAAGTGATCTTACTGTATACCCTATTTCCTGGAAACAGGTGCCTGTTTGATACATGGAAGGGCTTACTGAAGACTCAGAGAAACGGTTGGGAGACAACACTGGAAGAATGGGGTTCTGTCTCACAAGATGCAATATATGCTTTGAATCAGAGACCATTATATGGTGTTGTCTCCTCCACAGCAGAGCGTGTGGTTCAGAAGTCAGGGGCGGGGGGCTCTTTCACTGTTACACCTAATAACCCACTCACAGCATTTTTGTTTCAGCAACTTTGAGCTCTGTTGGTTTGAAGGACTTAGTTCCCAAACGGAGAATGTTTCTATCAGGGAAACAACGGTTCCATTGAATTGGAAGAGGAGACTGTCACCTGGTCATTTGGGACTCTATGCACCACTGAAAGTCTGAAATTCCTCAGACATGGAAGTTTGAGTCACGTTACCAGGTAAAGAACCTCAACTATCTGAGATTCTGGCAGAGGGCAGGGGAAATAGGGACTCAATAGTGGAAGCAGATCGTTGACATCAGTCATGGCTTCTTGACCAATCACAGAAATGAGGACTACAGTGACATGACATATTTTCTATTTGCTTGCTTTAGATATGTGTTTATTTGACTAAGTTAGCCATTTTATTTTTCTCTTTCTTCTCATTTTCATATTATTATATGAGTTGCTAGACTTCATTTTTTATTTTTATTTTAAAAATGTTTAAATGTCCATTTATTTTTCAGAGAGAGAGAGAGAGAGAGTACAGGGAAGGAGCAGAGAAGGGGGAGACACAGAATCTGAAGCAGGCTCCAGGCTGTCAGCAGCCTGATGACTGATGTCAGAGCCTGATGCGGGGCGCGAACTCATGAGCCATGAGATCATGACCTGAGCTGAAGTTGGATGCCTACCCAACTGAGCCACCCAGGCAGCCCTACAAGTTGTTAGCCTTTAGTTAACTTTACAATTTAGTCTTTAGGTCACAGAATATTCAGTGAGACGATGGCTGCGTTTGGGGAGTAATGACTGTAGCCAGAGAAGAGCACAATGACTGACGGCCTGAGGAGCTGTGAAGAACTATGTATATGTTGTCTGACCACAGCCTCCCTACCCCATCCTCATCCTGCACGTAAATAGTTGTCCAATTTCTTGGGTGTTTTAAGGCAGGGTAGCAAATTCGTACATGAGGAATGGTCAGGCAGGTAAGGAAGTGAGCAGTGAGAACGTAGGCCTCACTTGAAATGGGGGGGGAGCAATGTTCAGCTTCAGATGATTGTTGCCCTGTGACCATCAAATGTAGCCTTAATTTGAATAAGCAAATACACATCATGTGGGACAAACAAGAGATGTCTTCCAGGTTGTTTCACTTTCTACTTTAGAATTAATTCATGCGTTTCTCAAATTCGGAGGAGAAACACCAGGATAGAGGTTGAAGGAAGCCAAGAATTAGAGTGGTACCAGAAAGAGGAAGTGGTTGATCACGTTGAATGTTGAGAGAGAGGGGCATATGAGGGTGGGGTGGGGACAGGGAGAGGAAAGGCAGAGGGGGAGAGGGAGAGAATCTTTTTTTCTTTTTGAAAAAGAGAGAGCATGCAAGTGGGGGAGATGGGCAGAAGGAGAGAGAGAGAATCTTAGGCAGGCTCCATGTTCACCGTGATGCCTGATGCAGGGCTCCATCCCATTGACTTGAGCTGAAATCAAGAGTTGGTTGCTCAATTGACTGAGTCACCCAGGCACCCCTAGTTTTATTTATAATATATTGTGCTGTTAAAGTGGTTGAAGCTTTTATGTGCTTACCCTAAGATTTCTGAACTTCCTCATCTGGAGATTAAACAAATATTCTTAAGTCCTTTTGATATTTGTATATATAGTTTCTACATTTGGATTTTAATTTTGAATACAAAATGATAAAGATCTTCCTTTGTTTTCTTTCAGACATATGTCAATGATGCTTATATCTTTTATTAAGTAATCCATTTATTCACTACTGAACTAGAATGTGACTTTTATAATATAATATGTCCCACACTTATTTGCATGTTTCTGGACCCTGTAGTCTCTTCCATTGATAAGGACCCTTTAGCTCAGACTCCCAATTTTATTGGGTTGTGACTAAACTTCTCCCACCCTAAAAAAGCTATCTTGACTCTATCAGCTTTCATTTTCCATTTTTTAGTATTGTGACAAAATACACTTAACATGAAATCTGCCATTTTGGGGTGTCTGGCTGGTCCAGTCAGTAGTGTGGGCAGCTCTTGATCTCAGGGTTGTGAGTTCTAGCTGCACGTTGGGTGTGGCTATTACTTAAAAATAAAATCTTAAAAATCAAAACAAGCTACCATCTTGGGGCACCTGGGTCGGTCGGTTGACCATCTAGACTACTGATTTTGGCTCAGGTCCTGATCTCATGGTTTGCTTCCTGGGATAGAGCCCCGCACTGGGCTCTGTGCTGAGTGTGGAACTTGCTGGGGAGTCTCTCTCTCTCCCTCTCTCTCTGCCCATCCCCTGCTCACTCTCTCTCTCTCTCAAAATAAATATATATTTATGATATATAAGAAGTACATATACTTAAAAAATCTACCATCTGAACCATAGGTTAGCATACAGTTCAGAGGTGCTAAGTACATTTGGATTACTGTGAAGCCATCCCCATTTTCCATCACCGGCACTCTTCCTCTTGTAAAACTGAAACTCTATGACTATTACAATAACTCCTCTGTCCCCCTTTCCCTCAGCCCCTGGAAACTCCCCCCCCCTCCACTTTCTGTCTGTAATGATCCCGACTAAGTACAGAAGTGGAATCACACAGTAGTTGTCTTCTTTGTGACTGGCTTATGTGACACAGCATAGTGTCCTCAAGTTCAATCATGCTGTAGCATAAGTCAGAATTTTCTTCCTTTCTGAATAATAGTCAATCATATGTCTATACAACATTTTGCTTCTCCGATCACCCATCCACGGACACTTGGGGCGCTTCCACACTTGAGCTATTGTGAATAATACTGTTGTGAACATGGGTGTACAAATATCTCTTTAAGACTCTGCTTTCAATTCTTTTGGGTATATATCCAAAAATAGAATTGTTGAATGATACGGTAATTCTATATTTAAGTTTTTGAAAAACCTCCATATTGTTTTCCACAGAGGCTGTGCCACTTTACATTCCCACCAACAGGGTACAAGGCTTCTAATTTTTCCACATCTTCTCCAACACTTGTCATTGTGTTTTGGTTTTTTTGATAGGATGAAGGGTTTATCTCATTGCAGTTTTGATTTGCATGTACCCAGTGAAATCTATTAGCT
The DNA here is from genome assembly GCA_004023785.1 of Mungos mungo. Lineage (NCBI taxonomy): Eukaryota > Metazoa > Chordata > Mammalia > Carnivora > Herpestidae > Mungos > Mungos mungo. The sequence goes on from PISW01003863.1 coordinate 166,275, forward strand.
TTTATATTAAAATGAATTTGGGTTAATTTTTCTCTTTAAAAGAGTAGAAGACAAGGGCGCCTGGGTGGCTCAGTCGGTTGAGGGTCCAGCTCTTGGTTTCAGGCTAAGGTCATGATCCCAGGGTTATGGGATCGAGCCCTGTGTTGGGCTCTGGGCTGAGTGTGGAGCCTGCTTAAGATTCTCTCTCTTTCTTCCTCTCTTTCACTCTTGCTCTCACTCTGCTCCTCTCCTCTACCCCCACTTGCACACGCTCTCTCTCTCAAATAAAAATAAATAAATAAAAATATTAAAAAGTGGAAGACATGATTTGAAATAAATGAAAGGACTCTGGATTTGGGCAAAGCTGTTGTTAAAAATCTTATCTTTAACCTCTTAATAAGGTGAAGAAATGACTTGCAGGAGTCTTGTATTTTTGGCATCAGTGACCCTTCAGGAAAATTTTATATATATCTTTCCACAATCCTCTTAGTATTCCAGGACATTAAGGGCGTACCAAAGTTAGCATACCAACGAGCTAGATAATGAGATATTAACAGCATAGCTAAAATGGCGCATCAACTAAAGCTATATGTGCCCTTGTTTGTAGGGGAAATGGGATTTATGCTAATTTGTAAAGTGTAATCCATTAGGCAAGATGTAGAAACATCTTTAAGCAATTTTTTAGGAGGGGGGAGGGAAGAGAGAGAGAGAGAGAGAGAGAGAAAAAGAGAATTCCAAGCAGGCTCCATGATCAGCGAGGAGCCCTCTGTGGGACTTGATCCCATGACCTTGGGATCATGACCTGAGCTGAAATCAAGAGTCAGACACTCAACCAACTGAGCCACCCAGGCACCCCTGTGGAAACATCTTTAAAGGACTGGTCCTTACTATCTTAGTTGCAGATCCATTTATGGTTTACAAAGGTTTCCATATACAGGATCTCATTTGGTTCTCATAAAAATTAAGCAAGGAAGGTAACATCTCAGTTTACAAATGCAGAAACAGGCTTAGCAAAGTCAAATAACCAGCCATGGGCCACTAGTGAATGGTGGGCATATTTTAAAAATTCAGATCTTGGTAAAGAGAGAGTCTATGTTCTAACTCATGCAAACACAGAGGCTGATACACAGTTTAAGACATAGTATAAACTCACTGGACATTTGCTGACTGCGTCTTGTGAGCCTATTTCAGAGTTCCTTCCACTGTACTATGGAAGTCCACAACATAAAGCCCAATTCTTTTTTTTTTTAATTTTTTATGTCTTTATTTTATTTTGAGAGACAGAGACAGAGAGCGAGCAGGGGAGGGTCAGAGAGAGAGGGAGACACAGAATCAGAAGCAGGCTCCAGGCTCTGAGCTGTCGGCACAGAACCTGATGCGGGGCTTGAACCCACAGACTTTGAGATCATGACCAGAGCCAAAGCCGGACGCTTAACCGACTAAGCCACCAGGTGCCCCTAAAGCCAAATTCTTAACAACTGAAACGAGGTGATGAGGATGAGTGGGAGAGGGAAGGAATGGGAGAAGGTTGGGGGGCTGGGGATGGAATAAGAGGCAAGGATATTCCCAGGAGAATGAGGAAGTTGGAGATGGAGGCAGCACTTCTGGAAATGTCAGTGTTTATTAAACATTTAAGGACATTTGGGGGTTTGAGAAGAAATATACAGAATGTAGAAAAATCCCAAGAATCCCGTGTGGCTGGGAGTGCAGGCTTCCCCTCCCCTCCATGTCCCATTTGTTTTTCCTTTCTGTTTGGTTGTTTGAAAGCTGTTTCTTAAGCCTTATTTGCCCCGTCCTCATTTCTCTGACCTGTGAGGATTCTCTGTCTCTCTCTGTCTCTCCTTCCCCATGACCTTGAGTCCTAGGACAGTGCTCCGAAGTGGTCAGGGGCACCAGTCCTGTAGCTGAGGATTGAGGATCAGAGGTCCCTCTGCTGGGGCTAGCTCTCCATGGAGGATTTATGGGAGGGGGGGTGTGGGGAATTGCAAAAACCACATGACGTCATTGGTACTCAGTCATGGGGGGAGGGCACAGGTAAACAAACAAACAAGAATGGATTAAAAAATAAAAAATAGCTAACGACCTAAATAAACCCTGAAAGAGAGTCTGATCTGGATGTTCTGGGTGTTAGCTGGGAAGACAGAGTGTGGAGCTGGGCCACCTGATGAAGGGGAGGGAGGGTCCTAAAGAAAAGAGCGAGGGACGGGCTGGGTGCTGCACGGGATGGGAATGCCAGGTGGCCTGGAGCGGAGGCACGGGGTATCAAGGTCCCTTTCTTCTCGGTGCCAGAGGGAAAGGCACCAAACACACAGTCCTTGGGGCCGGTGAAGGGTCGGGTGAGGCCCCTGGGCTCCCAGAAAGCCAGAGGATTTAGGTGGGGGGGACAGGAGGTGCCTGGGGAATGAACTTTGGAATGAAACTTACATCTCAAAGGGTGCTGAGGGCAGGGCTGGGGGGCTGGGGAGCTAAGGAGGAAAGCACCTAGACGGAAGGTAAGAGGGGCCTAGGTTCCCCTGCTCTGGGAGGGCCCGGGGGGGGGGGTGGTCACTTGTCGGAGTCCAGACCCATCATGTTCTTGAGGGCATTCTTGAGGCTGGTTCTGCTAGGGGACTTGACCGCAGGCCGGAGCTCCGAGCTCTGCTCATCCTTCCGGAGCTCCATCTCGATGACCACCACCTGAGAGCCTTTGGTGGGCTCCGCCCCTGCCCCCCGACCCCCCGCCCGGCCCGCTAACCGCTATTTCTTATCCTTGCGAGACTCCCCCAGCCCCTTGGACTTCTTTTCACTGGCAGCTTTGGTGCTTCTGCTGTGGTCCAGCATGGCGTACAGCACTGGCGTCTGCAGGGAGGGGTCCCACATCAGTCCCCCTTCTGGCGGGCCCGTCCCCACCCCCGTTCCCATCCCATCCCCCACCGCCGCCAGGGAGCCCGGCGGCTTGTCCAGGCCCCAAGTCCCACTGACCTGCCGCCCGCGCTTCGAGTCCTTCGCAGCCTTGTGCAATTTCCCCTTCTCCATGGCGCTGCAGGGAAACCGGTTGCTCTGGGCTTGCCCCCCTCCATGCCTCAGCCCCCTGGAGAGCAGCTAAAGCCTCCTCTTCCCTTTGCCGCCTCCGCCTCCTCTCCCCCCACTGGAGAAGTCTCTGCCCCATGGGGAAGAGTGGGGTTAAAGGGAGGTGGTCAGGCTCCCCTTACCTGAGCCTCCGCTGCAGGGCCGCCTGTCTGCGGAGCCAGCAGTACCGAATCAGATAGAACAGCAGCAGCAGCAGCAGCACCCCCCCCAGGACACCCCCGATCACGGCTCCCAGCACCACCCCATACCTAGTAGGCACTAGGGGGGAGGAAAAACAAGTAAAGGCGTGAGCAAGGACGTGCGCTTTGCTTCTTAGCCCCACACCTCTTCCCCACTGTCGGGGATGTACAGCGCTCCCCAGAGCCATCTTCTGCCCACCCTCCCAGAGCCTGAAGGGCATTAGCCCAGGCGTTTTGCCCCTTCCCCCAAACCCCCAGTCCTCTCTGATGCCCTCCCTCCCGGTACTGCCAGACCCCCTGGGCCGTCTCCTCTCACACCTTTTTCAAAGACATAGAGTGTGACCTGAGAAGTCTTGCCCACTATGTCTGGCGGGTTTTTGACGTCACAGGTGAACGTGCCGTTGTCGCTGTAGTCCAGGTTGTGTATGACAATAGAGCCATCCTTCCAGTGAGGGTCCCCGACCCACTGGATGCGCTCTTTGAAGGTCCCCACCTCGTCAATGTAGGGTTGTCCCTTGGCATAGTGGAAGATCTATGAGGAATGAGGGGGAGTCCATGGGTCTAGGCTCAGGGTAAGGGCTCCTGGGCTGGAGAGGGTGGTGGGGGTGGGGGAGACCCTGTAGATAGGCCCTAGTCAGATGGCTACTTACCTTGCCAAAGTTACGGTTATGGCTCATAAGGATTTCCCCTCCTTTGCCCAAGTGCTCTTTTCTGTTGTTCTTCGGAGCACCGTTTCATTATCCAATCCCAGGACTCCCCGGGGCACTCACCGAGATAGCGTCACGGCCCCCTTCGGGCTGGTAGCGCCAGGTAAAGGAGATGTCATCTGAGACCCACTCGCTGGACCAGAAGGAGCAATGTAGGGTCACCCGGGAGCCCACAGCGCCGTAGACCTCCTTGTCCGTGTAAACCACAATGGCCTGGGCCGGGGGGAGCACTGCAAGCAGAGAAGGGAGTCAGATGTGCGCCTGGGCCCAGTAAGGGATGTAGAGGAAGTGAGACCCATAGGAAGTCAAAGGACAGGTAGAGGCCATAGGGAAGCTGGTGTAGAAATGATCAACTCTCAAGCCCAAATCTCTCTGGGTTAACTGAAGAGTTAGGTGGAAATGCTGCGTTGGTTCAAGTTCAGCATGTTCATAGGAGGAAATGGAATCGGCAGTAACAGAACTCTCTTGAGGACTTACTTCCAGAAGTTGGATTCTGTCTCCAAGTCTCACTTTCCCTTTGGGTCGGCATTTAATTCTTAAGGCATCCCTTAGATACAGGCTTTAGAGTTGTTTAATTTATTATAAGTTACATGGTAATACATATTGCATTCTTTTTAGAAACTATTCAAACAGAGATAAAGCTAAAGTCTTTCTCGATACCCACCCCTCAACTAATTCTTTTCCTGCAGTCCCCTCCCACCATTAATCAGTTTAGTAAGTAACCTTTTTCTACGTATCAGGTGCAATATAAACCCAACAAACTCAAATTATATATGTATTTATGTGAAATAGTTTTGTTTTATGGAGCTTTTCTTTTCTTTTTGAGATACACTGCATTATATGGTACTTGGCTTTTTTCACTTAAGCATATATATAATATACATATATATCTGAGGGAACTTCCCGTGTTGAGTCATAGCGATCAATCTTATTTTTAACAGCTGCATAGTCTTTCGCAATACCACAAACTCGAATTTCATGCAGAATAAAATGAAGATAACTAAAAAATGTTTTTTTCCCCTGGCCCAACCGTCCTCACTGCTGAATTCCTAATTGCTATACAACTTGCTATTGTCGGGGAGGTCAGTGGGGAAGGACCTCATACCCCTCTCAGAGGAAGCTGGGTACAGAGGAAGATCCCAAGCTCAGAGCTCAGATGACTCTGCACGTGAGCCCTCTGTGGCTTGACCCTCACGGCCCTCCTCTTGGCCATTCTGACCCAGTGCCACTCCCAAGGCTCACCCACACAAGGAAGGCCATTCCAGGGAGATTATGTGTGTGGGCTGGCCTTGGGTGGGGGCAAGTGTAGACCCTTTTGTTCTATGGGAGGGGGAGGAAGCAACCAAACAAACAGAGACCCATTGTCTGACCAATGTTGGGGGCTCATGCCATCCCCAGATCCCCTTACCCGCCCCCCCCACTCTTGCCCCATAGTCTCAGATCTCCCACCTCAGCATGCGAGATCAGTGACTCACCTCTCCCTAGAGCTCTCTTGGGAATCCCAAATGCAACAACGAAGGTTACTCCTTGGATCTAACTTCTACTCCTCTTGTTCTAACATCGACCCCTGCCCTTCAGCCCTGCTCAGTGGTACTATGAGTGGGACAGGTGCTGGAACAGAACTCTCTTCCTTATTCTCCAAGACGCTTTCTCTCCACTGCTCTCACTATGACCTTCTCCAGCTTCCTATCTTTAACACTTTCTCTGGGTGTCCCAGACTAGTCCAGCACGACACCCAGAAGAGGCTGGATTCTGGGCTTAGGACTCGAAGAGCTGACAGCAGAGAACCTTGGATATTCTGAGAAGTTTTCCTTCACCCCCAATTTGCCTACTACTCATCTATTGTGCTCGGTTTTGGCGTAGTTTGGAGAAGAAAAGTGTCCATTCAAATAACCCAACTTTTGACTTTCTCTTGCTCACTCAACATCTTCCACGGGGTGAGGAAGGGTTTGGTCAACTTATAAAGGAAGACTGCTTTAGATGGACAAGATCTTAGAATACCGTAGAACCTCCCTCCTACTCCTTTCCCCCACATAGTAGACAACGGATCCACAGGGAGAAACTGAGGCACCAAGAGACAAAGGGTTTGAGGAGGTAGGACCGCAAGCCTCGGGCGCCTTCCTTAGATCACATTCCCTGAGAACCCCATGCACTGCCAGGCAATGATCAGGTACCAGCCCCAGGTGTCTGATCCTGTTCCTTACCACACCGCACCACTCAGGCGCTCAGCATGGCTCCGGGGGCGTGTTACTGCCTTCCAGCCTGGGTCCAGTCAGGACCACCTCAGGGAAGCCCTCTACACTCTTTTACCTTCTCCCTTCACAAAATACCTTAATTGCCTCCCTCCAAACTATATATCTTTTTCTCTATCGCATCACCTTCCTGCTCCTGCTCACTCTTTGGCTGCAGCGGGGCATGCAGCAAAGGCAGTGAGAAGGTTGCTGAGAGGCACCTTGAGTTCCAGGCCCCCAGCCTGGGGTGGCTCCACTTACCCAAAAAGGAGAAGAGCAGCGCAGCCAGGATAGGACTGGGGCTGGACGAGGGAGCCCCAGGAGCCATAGCTGGGGCAGGGCTAGGGCACGGAGCGTCTGTGGGGATGGGAGAGTGGGGGACAAGGAACTGAGCGGGGGTTCCTGGAATCTGCTTAAAATCCCCTGGGGCCCCAGTATGAGGGGGCTGTCCTGAGCCAGTAACCAATTGCAGCCTGGCATGTGGAGTTGAGAGGTGGTGGGGAGGGGGCAAGAGGACAGGGAGCAGAAGGGGCATTGTGTCCTCTTGGTGGAGGGGTGGGGGGACACATACCACCCTATACACAGAGGGCTTTGTGTCTGCTGGCCTCCCCCTGCCCTAGGCTGGAATGCCTGGCGGGGGGTCAGGGAGAGGGACAGAAAAAGGGACATAAACACACTTCTCTGAGGGATAGATGATCAGGGGAACCTGAATCCTTAGGCCATGAGAGGGAACTCCTCTATAGCCTCCTTCCCAGAGAACTCTGAAAATGGGATACCCCTTGGGGTTTTTGTTTTTTGTTTTTTTTAGAACTATAGGTTGCATCATAGGAAAATTATCTAGGAAAGAATTTCCCTGAACTTTCCCTCTTTGTCAGGGAATCTTTCAATGCCTCGTGCTGCAGTTTAAGTCCATTGTGATTTAGGACAAGGCAACAGAATTGTATTGAGTGCAGGCTATATGTAAAGTATGGGTTTGTGGGTAGCAGAAAGAGGAATCAAAATTAAGTTTCTCCTTGAAGGAGTTTCAAATCTAGTTGGGGTGGGGCAGAGAAGGGAGGATTAGAGGATGAATCCACCAAAACCCAAAGTGACCAACCATCATGCAGCGTGATGAACGAAGTGCTTAGAATACCAAGGTGGGCACAACCAGACCTGTTTGAGCGTGCGCGATAGGTCACAAACATCCGGGAGATTCAGTTATGGAACAGAGGTTAAAAACAAAAATAAACCATTTAATAAATGAAGTTCAGAGTCAGGGGGAGTCGTGTCTAGAAGGTAACATTAGATATGGACCAACTTTGAAGGATGTGTGCCATTTTGAAGAAGAGGAATGGATAGTGAAGGTATCTAGGCAGAGAGAATAGCCAATGTAAAAACAAAGACATAAGAAGATGTGTGTGTGTGTGTGTGTGTGTGTGTGTGTGTGTGTGTGTGTCGGGTAGGTTTGTGAAGTATTGAGGATATTCAAGGCAGATCTTGCGGCCTCCACTTTGACTTGATTTGAGGGAACATGAGGAGCATCGTAGGAAACAAGTCTGTACAGGAAAGTTGAAGCCAGTTGGTGAAGGGCATTAAATGGCAGACCAAAGAGGGTGGGCTTAATTAGTTCATCATAAGAATTTCCTGACGGTTTGGGGGTGATATTTGGGGTTAGGGATGGGAGTGTCCACATGGTCAGAGCTGAGGTTTAAGACAAATCTGGCCTAAAAAATCACTCCGACCAGAGCTCCCCTAATTGTTGTCTCCTGTTTCCCTCCTTGGGATTATCTGAAATGATTTTGTTTTTCACAGAACCTCTCATACTTCCATTTGAGATGTTTTCCCTTCTCGTTTCCCCTTTCTTTCTCTGATCTCGGGCCTTGGATAGACCTGCATTTCTCTCCTGCTTATTTTTAAGATAAACCCTGGTGATAAGGGGCTTGACTTAGTATCTTGTTTGAATTTCAATGTAATTAATTTCAATCAGTTATGGGACCTTCAGGTTAATTTGAGGGGAGAGACCACTGTTTTCCTGTGACGGGACCACGGCAGGTTCGCCTGCAAAGCCACAGGCTCCTGGTACCTACTGGTCATCTCCTTACACAGGAGGTGGTGGGTTCCGTGATTAGTATTGGATTTGGACTGTGGAACTCTCAATACGGGACTTGATCATAAAGGCCACAGGCAAAATTATCAATAAATGTTCACAGGATGTTGTAGTCTATTACACCTCCCTAACCCTACCTCCCAGCTGCAAATGATTACTTCCCGCTTTCATCCACCCCCCTCTTTTACCTGTACCTCTTTCATGGGGTTGCTACTTTCTTTGTTGTATTTATTTACTGATCCTACTAAGGCATAAGCTTCTTGAAGACAATTACATTCGTGTCTTTGTATCCCCTGAAGCACTTTCACATACTCTACAAAAAGTTAACATATATATATATATATTCATTATATAAAATGAATTTATTTAAAGAGCTAAGTAAAGAGGTGCTCACTGGATTTGTTAATGTGAAGCACCAGAGGGCCAAAATAGGATCAATGACTGGAAGTCTGGAAGTTTTTTTTTTATTTTTGAGTGAAAGAGAGAGAGCATGCATGTGCACACGCCTGAGTGAGTGGGGGAGGGGCGGGGTGCGAGGAGAGAATCCCAAGCAGGCTCCTGTGCTGTCAGTGTAGAGCCCAACCTTGGGCTGGAACCCATGAACTGTGAGATCACCATCTGAGCCTAAATCAAGAGTAGGATGCTTAACTGACTGAGCTACCCAGGCACCCCAAAGACTGGAAGTTCAATAGCATAAAACTGTATTTTATTTTTTAAAAGATTTTATTTCTAAGTAATTGCTACACCAATGTGGGGCTCAAACTCACAAGCCTGAGATCAAGGGTCACATGCAACACTGACTGAGCCAGCCAGGCTCCCCAGAAAACTATTTGAACATAACAACTTTCTAATGATTAAGCTGTTTACTAAATAAAACTTGTATTTTGAGGTAACCTTTACTGAATGTGTTAGTCTTTGAAGATCAGTGGCCATCAATGTTGTATAGGAAATCCCTGCACTGAATAGAAACTAAAGTCAGAGAGCCGCCTCTTACAGTCCAAAAGTCTATAAAAGTGCTTTCTTGGTCAAGCATTATAGAAATGCAAAGTAGGATTTTCATTCAATGCAGAAATAAGTGAATTTGTGCTATTTAAGTCCTGAAAATGCAGGAGTGCTAAATATAAATGAGATCTGAATATTAATGTAGCTGAATGTTTTATTGTAGAATAGGAGTTGCTGTAGGCTGACTCCTTCACTTCTCTTCGCCCTGCCAAAAAAAAAAAAAAGACTTCAATTTTCTATTCCTTTCTCACTCCCTTTTTCTTCCTTAAGTCACAAGTGGTCTGCAATTCATTGCTGTGCTTGGGTTCCTCAAAACCATATGTGTATGTGTGTGTGTGTGTGTGTGTGTGTGTGTAAATCAAAGCGAGTTGTCCCCCACCCCAGGTTCTTCTGGTTGTGGGCGTCACCCACATAGTCTTGAAACAAGGAACAAAGGAGCCTTATATTTGGCCAGTGGGCGTCCAGCTCAAGCGGGAGCTCAAGCCCAGGAATTGTGGGGGACCAAGCTTATCCAGGTGGCTAGAGGAGGTTCCCTGGCCTTGGGATGTCGGTCTGCGTAGTTCTCACGATCCTTCCTCAAATTGGCCTCAGCTCTCTGCTTTGTTGTGCAGCTTCCCATCAGAACGGATGGAGCCCATTTCCCGGGGGCCTCAGTCGGCCTACCTGGGAAGGAAGGGGGGCGAAACTACCCTGGAGTCCCTGGTGATGGATCAGGGCAAATCACAGTTCAGCGGCGCGAAGCAAAATGAATATGCTCGCAGGTGAAACGCAGGCCGCACCGTTTGAGTCAGCGCCACTCCTGCCGTCCCCGCTGGCAAATTCTGGTAGAAGCCAGCCCAGGGAGGCCGAGCAGAGACAGGAAACCAGGAAAAACCACGTCTGAACATCGCTGAAGCGGCCCGACTCAGAGCCTTTTAAAGAGCCGGTGCTGTCACGTGATAGAGCCCCGCCCCCAAAGCGGCGGAGACGTTGTGCGTCACTTCCGTCCAGGCCGGAACTCAAGATGGCTGCGCTCCTGTTGAGGTGACTTTAGCCTGGGGCTGGGAGTTTGTGTCCGCGGCCCTGGGGAGGCTTGCGCCGTCCCTCCCGTCTTGCCGACGACTGTTCGCACCCTGCCGGGGCGCGGGGACGGCCCGCGGGTGTGCGGCCGCGCGCCCGGGGCTCCCAGGGCCCCTTTCCTCCCCCCCGCGGCTCCGGTCCTCGGGGTCACTGGCCCGTTATCTCCTCCTTCACTCCCTACCGAGGAGTCGCGCGGCTGTCTTCCCCTCTACGCCCCCTCACCTCCAGTACTTTCCCCCCCAGATTGCGTGCGGGCCTGCACCCAGAGCCAAGCTGCGAGGGGATAAATAGGACTTCGAGGTCCGCGGACCGTCGGTCCTACGACTTCGAGCTCTTATTCGGCCCTCGGGAAGAGAGATCCTGGTGTACTGTGCTTTTGCTTAGAACTCCTGCAAACGCTAGTTGATGGCAGCGAGTGGGCCCTGAGTTCCTAACGGGCGGAGAGGGCAGCAGTCTTGGATCCCCGCCGCGCGGGCGATTGGAAATAGCGCCCATAGCGGTCGCTCCGCGGTCCTAAAGCAGCCCAGGGAATTCACTTTGAATTTATCTTTTTATTTGGGATGGGGAGTGGATGTTCAGTTTTTCTATACAAGGCCATTCGCTGTCCTAAGAAGTATCTTAGGTTTTCTCCTATTCTGTCCTGTCCACTGTCTAGACTTCATTCTCGGAGCCTTTCTAGGCGCAGCGACTTGAGTGACTTGAGACATTCCTGGTACAAATCCCAGCATAGTTTTGTGCCAGGCCTATTTTGGGAAACTATTTGTTATGGAAAGTTAGTTTTAATGCCGTTGAGATTTAATTCCTGATTTCCCCAAATGTCTTCTCATTTCTCTTTCCACTTAAGTACACCCAGTATAAAAATAGAGGGACTTTTATTTGGTTTTCTCAGTGACAGGACGATTCCTCTTGGAGTTGAGATCAGGAATGAGTTACCTTAATCCATCATTTTCCTCCTCCTCTCTCATTTCCAAATGTATCTTTTTTCCCAAGGCGTTGCCAGCGCCAGTCTTACCAGGACTGCGTTCTTTATTCCAGGTGATTTTACCGTAATTGAATGATTTTGAATTCTTTGATGTATTTTGGCGGGTGTCAGGGGCTTTCGGTAGAATTAACATGTAGCTTGAAATCATATCGGCTGTAAACAGTTCGTTTGAGGAGTTTCCAGATTATTCTTTGGAAGCTGACAATTATCATACTCATTAAGTATGTCCAGACAGTGTCATTTTGAGATGTGTCGGACTGTCACCACTAGAGTATGATGCCAAGAAATAGACTTCCTTTTCGTTAGTATTAATCTGAAGCTCATGGGAAGAGTGCCTCTTCTTTTTTCACAAGGGATTTCTTAGGTGGGGACATAGGGAATTAAAAAAAAAAAACTATGTTTTATTCTGATTGAAATTCTGAGTCTAAATTCCACTTCACTAGAGGGATTTGGAACTGTTTATAGCATGCTAACTTAGCCTTAAAGAAAAATACCTTCTGAGAAATCCTAGGAGCTGGATTCTAGTTCTCATAGTGTCACTAATTCCATTTATTTTGGACAAGTCAAGGTCACTGATTCCATAATTGTTGTTTCCTCATTTGTGAGTGAAAATAGTAATAATTTGGGCCCCCTTAATAGAAGTATTGGCTCAAAATGTTTAATGCTTGGCTAACTAAAAATTATTAGTTCTCAAAGTACATCATGGCTTTTATTTTTATTTATTTTTAAAAAAATTTTAATGCTTATTTATCTTAGAGAGAGAGAGAGAGAGAGAGAGAGAGCGAGCGAGCAGGGGAGGGGCAGAGGAGGGGGAGACACAGAATCTGGAGCAGGCTCCAGGCTCTGAGCTGTTCGCATGGAGCCTGATGTACGGCTCGAACTCACGAACTGCAAGATTGTGACTTGAGCCAAAGTCAGAAGCGTAACCGACTGAGCCACCCAGGCGCCCCTGTACATCGTGGCTTTTAGTGCTCTGTATTTTGTATATTCCCTGAACAGTCCACAGACTAGCCAGGGATAAATAACCAGCTAAGTAAGGCAAGCTGCGTTGGCACTTAGTCAAGGAATGACTTGCCCGAGCCAAGATGGAGACGGAGAACTAAGCAAAGAACAGTGAGGCTTCTGTCTGGTAAAGTTCGTGCTGCTTAAGCACAACGTCACCAAGAGTCGTTAACTATGTGCACACCGCTCATCATATAGTACACTACCTGTGAAACACCTTTAAAAATAAGGTTTTATTTTAAAAATATAAGACTGTTTTTAAACATAAGCTTACGTCATTTACACACCGTTTTTGTTGAGCCTCTTCTGTGTGTCAGACATTATCTGTGTTATGGACACAGAGCATCCCAATCTTATCCTTGGGGAGCTCAAAGTCTAGCAGAGGCGATAAGTAGATTAATTATTAAGCAACATAGTATGTGTTGCTATAGAGACACGAAGAGGTGGTGTGGAGGATGGCAGGGGCAGCAGGTGAGGCTGAAGAAACAGCGAAGTTGCCGTCCGGAGTTGTTGGGTCTTGAAGGATGAGTTTATCAGACTGTGGGGGAGGTTCCATCAGAGAACATGAGCGAAGGCACTTAGTCCTGAGGCAGCTTGCTGTGTCTGGGTGTAATGTTCAGTGTGGCAGACACACCAGGGGCTGACGGGAACTTGGAGGAGAATGGGTCCGGAAAGTTGGAGTGGGCTGTGTTGAGAAAGGCCTGTTTGGCTACGGCATGGACCTCTCGCTACAAGCAATGCGGAACTGTGAAAAGACTTTTGGGCAGAAGATCAATGAAATCAGCTTTCCTTTTTTAGGAAGTTAGCTTCGCTAGAGACTGATGCTAGGGATGTTCAGGTGCTCGCTCGTAGTCCTCTTTGTGAGAAACGGAGAGGTTAAGGACTAAATGGATGGACGTTCCCTGGCTAGGATTGGTAGGACCGGCTGATGCCGCGCATGGATATGGGGGTTAGAAGAGAAATCAAGGATGACTTCTGGTGCAGTTTGGGAGTAGGTGGGGGGGCAACAGTCATGAGTTGGAACTTTTGTGTTTAAGTGATTTCATCCTGCTTTTCAAGGTTATACATCTATTTTAGTGTTGCTCTTACCCCAGCTATTTCTGAGACTCTCTGGCATGCCATCAGATCAAGTTTAGAGGTCATATAAGAGAAGCTCATTATATTATAGTCACATCTTGTTTTGGACCAAAAATGGTTTTATTTAGTTTGATCCCATAGACTTGGCTTTGAATAACTGTTTTTCCCCCCCAAAGTCAAATCCATTTTCAACAGATGAATATTTTTGTCACCACTGAGGTTTTAAAAAGAATGTGATGTGAATTCTGAAGACCTTGGGGACACCAGTGAAATATTGGTCATATCTTCTATATGTGGGCTGAATTGCAGTTTTGAGAATGCTTTTCTGGCCATTTTCTTATGTAATCCTCCCAGCAACCTCTAAGGTAGGTCTTTTTGATCCCATTTTATATATGAAGAAGCTGAAGCTCAGTGATTCCCTAAAGTTACACCAGTTGCGCAGAACCGGACTCCGGTCTGACGTGTTAACTTTAATCCTCCTCCTGTAATGCCCCGTCCAGAGCAGAGCTTCACAGATGATTTGGACAACGATTACATTTTTGGGTAGAATGTCTAATGCATTTAGAAAGGGGCAGTGCTAGCTAGAATGGAAGGTTCTGGCTTGTTCATTAAGAGTAATACAAAGAACTATTACTTTTTAGCTATAACATTTGAAGCACTGTTCCTTGGTAGAACTTTCCGCAGAGTTCCCGGTTTCCTGTGAAAGGCAAGGATCGACACCTCCTTTTGTCCTGGTGCAAGCAAAGCTGCGGACTCTGCGCACCTAGTCTCTGTGAGGCCTTGTGGCAAGCGTGCGGTGGTGTTTGTCTGGGAACAATAGCGTCAGGCAGAGCGCAGTAGATTCCAGCCCACAGGCTCTGCCGGGAGCCGAGCGCTGGCCCTGGCCTGGTGCGCGGAATGCGCGCCCAGCGACTTCAGAGCCACAATTACTTCAATTGATTAAAGAGGTTTGTTCCCACTTTCCTTCTGGGAGCCTCGGGGACACAATGTCCGCATTCACCTCTCGTCTCCAGAGCTGGAGGGAGAAGAGCTGAGGGAAGCGTTGATTGGATTATTTCACCATAGAGTGGTGCGCCCTTTGCTGTCCTGCTGCAGGGCAGAGGGACTTTGAAACGTGTGTGCTTCGGACACCGAAGGTGTGAGGGACACCGATGGAGTGGGGGACACTAATGTTGTGAGGGAGATGGTGTGCGGAACACCGTGAGCTTTTTACAAGATCACCAGATCTCAGCGAGGTTTACAGTACACTTGTGTGCAAACAGTGCATTTTTAGTTTTAATCTCGGAGGTTCACTCTGATAACTTTCTTAAATATTCTGGAAAGATTTGATATCCTAATGTGAATGGGGAGCCTGGTGGTCATGTTTTTTGTAATACTATGAACTCTAGATCAGTTAAAGCTCTCTTTACATAGAATGCCTGCGCACTTTCAAGTTTTAGACTTGAAAAGCAGTTCTGGTACATTTCGGAAATAGAAACTTTAGTAGAAAACTTGTGTATCCTCTTCATGTAACTCTTCATGTGGTCAGTGAAATCTTCACGTTACCATACTTTTTGCACTATTAGAGACTATTTTTAAATAACTTTTTCATGTTTTATTTTTCAGAGAGAGAGAGAGAGAGAGAGAGAGAGAGAGAGAGAGAGAGACAGCATGAGCAGAGGAGGGTCAGAGAGAGAGAGAGAGGGAGACAGAGAATCCGAAGACAGGCTCAAGGCTCTGAGCAAGCTGTCAGCACAGAGCCTGATATGGGGCTCGAACCCACAAACTGTGAGATCATGACCTGAGTTGAAGTCAGATGCTTAACTGACTGAGCCACCCCGACACTTCTAGAGACTCTTTTAAAGTAGGCTCCACGAATGTGGTGCTTGGACTCAGGACCCTGAGATCAAGACCTGAGCTGAGATCAGGAGTCAGATGCTTAGCTGACTGAGCCCCCCAGGCCCCCGATTACAGACTTTTTGACTTGAAATTCACCTGGGTTGTCTGGAACTTGATGGTAGCTTCTGAAATGACAGCCTCATGTTTAAGACCCTCTTTCTACAAACGCCTATTCCTCACCTTCTTAATTCATCCCTTGGCAGCAGGTAACTGAGCTGTGTGCTTGTTCTTCTTATTTACCCCTATCTTTTTTTTCTAAATTTTTAAAAATGTTTTCTTTTTGTTTGAAAGAGAATGTGACCAGGGGAGGGGCAGAGAAAGAGGGAGACAGAGGATCTGCAGCCACCTCTGTGTGCCGACAGCTGCGAGCCTGATGTGGGGCTCGAATGCAAACTGGGAGATCGTGCCCTGAGCTGAAGTAGGATGCTCGACCAAGTGAGCCATCCAGGCACACAGCCCTGTCTTTTAACCATGACGTCTAAAACCTCGCTTAAAAATAAATCACGTTCTATATTTCTCTGTCGAACAGTACCAACTCTCATTATTCTTGGACCTTGATTATTTGTGTTCAGCTAAAACTTCATTTTGCATCTGTTGGTTATATTTGTGATTATACTCAAGTTATTTGAAGTTATAGCTTTCCAACTAAAAAATAATTTCAAGGACAGTGATACTGTCATTGTTTTCATCTTATTCTTAATTTTTTCCTTCATTCCTAAGTCTAATATGGTACAAAAATAGAGAAGCTGATAAACTGAAATTGATCTTTGTGTGTTGCTCTTTATTCTCTTTTTTCTTTCTTTGTTTTTTATTTTTGAGATTTTTTTTATGTTCTTTATTTATTTTTGAGAGACAGAGAGAGACAGTGGGAATAGGGGAGGGTCAGAGAGAGAGGGAGACACGGAATGTGAAGCAGGCTCCAGGCTCTGAGCTAGCTGTCAGCACAGAGCCCGACGCGGGGCCCGAACCCACGAACCGTGAGATCATGACCTGAGCCGAAGCCAGACGCTTAACCGACTGAGCTACCCAGGCGCCCCTATTTTTAAGATTTTTAAGAAATCTCTGTACCCAGCGTGGGGCTCGAAATTACAACCCCAAGACCCAGGTCATCTGCTCCACTGACTGAGCCAGCCAAGCGCCCTCCACTGACTCCCTCTCCTCTCCTCTTGTAGACCTGTTGGCCGCCATTGCCTCCGTGCCCACCTTAGTCCTCGGCTCTGCATCAGAAAGTAAGTTTCTAAACTTGTGGAGGTTATTATAACTTAACCATTTTTCCTTTAAGGAGCGGCAGTGGGCGGTTGGTTTGGATTTGCAGGGTATGTATGAAAGAAGGTAGTTGTAAATGGTTGGCTGAAAACTTAGTGATTATGCTCACTCTTTTTCTCATCTGGTCGTTAAAGAGGGAAGGATTAGAATATTAAATATTAAATTTGCGAAATATACTTTCAGAAAAGTTAGAAGACATATTTTGCTATGTTTACTTAAAACTCTATGTATTTTAGGTTGTGTCTTAAGAAATTGTTACCTTTGTTGGTCAAACCTGGTCTAATATTGACAATTTAATGTGGTTCAGGCTGATGTATATTTAATTACTGTTAGTATCTTCTCTGAATTCTTTGAGATTAAGTTGCAGACACTATGAACACCTTGCTTTTTTTTTTTTTAATTTTTTTAACAGAGTGCTAAGAAGGTTCTGTACTGTTCGCACAGAGCCCAATGTAGGGCTTGATCCCATGAACCATGAGGTCATACCTGAGCTGAAATCAAGAGTTAGATGCTTAACTGACCGACCTCCAGGTGTCTCCTAAATACTTCTTCTAAGAAAAGGAACATTATCTTGTGTAACAGTATAATTATACAAACACAGTTATCAAGGTCAGAAAATTTAATAATGATATACTCTTATCCAATACACAGTTAGTCTTCAGATTTTCAATTTTTCCCGAATAATGTACTTTATAAAAACACAGTCCTCCTGTCCCCCCTCCAGGAGCTAATGAGGCTCACACATTGTATTTACTTGTCATATTTCTCTAGTATCTTTTAATCTGAAACTGCTTCTTAGCCTTCCTTTGTCTTTGATGATACTGACATTTTTAGAAACTTTTTTGAGAGACAGAGCGTGAGTGGCGGAGGGGCAGCGAGAGAGGGAGACACAGAATCTGAAGCAGGCTCCAGGGTCCAGGCTCCAAGCTTTCAGCACAGAGCCTGAAACTGGGCTCGAACTCACAAACTCCCGTATCATGATCTGAGCCAAAGTCAGATGCTTAACCAGCTGAGCCACCCAAGGTGCCCTGATACTGACATTTTTGAGGAACCCAGGCAAGTTGTTTTGTAGAATGCCTTTCAGGTTGGCTTGTATGACTTTGCTATGATGAGGGTCAGGCTACCCATTTTTGGCAGGAGTGATATGTAAGTGACATTATATTCCTGGTTATATTCACATCAAGGGGCATGGGATGTGATTTTAACTTTCATCATTTGAGTAATGGAATGTCTGCCAGGTATTTTTCCACTCTGAAGTTATTGGGTTTTTTCTTTTTGTAATTAATGCGTAGGTTATATTTTCTTTTTCTTTAAAAAAAATTTTTTTTAATGTTTATTTTTGAGAGAGGGAAAGACAGAGCATGAACAAGGGAGAGGCAGAGGGAGATACAGAAATCCAAAGCAGGCTCCAGGCTCGGAGCTGTCAGCCCAGAGCCCGACATGGGGCTTGAACCCACAGACTGTGGACTGTGAGATCATGACCTGAGCTGAAGTCAGATGCTCAAACCACTGAGCCACCCAGGTGCCCCACATTTATATTTTCTTGAGGGGATGGAGTCGTGTTTAATACAGGCATGTAGTAAATTGAATTGTTGAACGTAGCTGTTCAGCACGTGACTTCAACCCAACCCAGTGACAAGGTGAACCAAGAAACTGTTCAGAGGTGCTGAGGTCTTGATTTTTGAGGATGTGAAAGGGAGTCTTGACAAACCAGGTGAGACCAGGCGGTGCCCATGTATGAGGCTGCACCCGTGCCCTCGGGAAAGGACGATCCATTTATGTGAATAACTTGAAATACCGCACCTGCTCTGCTGCCCAGGACAAGTGGAGGAGGGCAGAGAGAGAGGGGCTGTTGCAGGGGCTGCATGAGGGGGGCCGCAAGGACGAGGTGCCCTCCGTCCCGGCCTCCTTAGGTGATTGAGGTCATTCATAACCGCGTCTAACTTGGCATAAAGATAAGGGGATTGGACAAACATGTTTTCTTTCTACTGTGGGTTCATCTAGCCCAGCTTAGCTTTTTTTATTTTAACTTTTTGTTACGTAAAGTCTTGAGACCAAGTGTACTTCGAACCCTTTTAAAGTCTTGTGTCTTCTGGTTTTGTTCTAGTGCCGTTCCTTTGGGAACCACAGCCAAAGAAGAGATGGAGAGGTTCTGGAATAAGAACGCTGGGCTGAACCGCCCTCTGTCTCCTCATATCACTATCTACAGGTACGGGCTCGGGAGCCAGGGAGTCTGGAGGCAGTGGGGGAAGGTCCTGGCGGCTGGGCCATTGCATCCCTCATTATTTCCCTCAGACCTTTATTTTATGAGAAGACGACTATTTTCTGTCTTCTAGCCTTAGAGGGTAATCTCTTCTGCAGAATTACCATTTGGAAAATGCTGGCAAGTCAAAATGTAATTCCTGTTAGTTGAAAAACAGTCTTTTGAAACAATTCCATTTATATAGATGTTACAAAAACAATACGCTCCGTTCCGCACACCGTGGTGCACAGTCCGAGTTTGTTACCGTGTGCAGATGAGGTCACATGGGGCGCAGACGTGATGTCCCGTTACTCCTGCGTTAGCTCTCATGCTGCTGTAACAAGTGAGCGTAAACTTGGTGGCTCCAAACAACACATTTATCATCTTACGGTCCTTTGGGGCGGAAGTCTGACGCAGTCTCACTGGTTAGAACTAAGGTGTTGGCAGGGCTGCTTTCTCTTCTGGAGGCTCAGCGGAGGAGTCTGTTTCCTTGCCTTTTCCAGCTTCCAGAGGCTGCTCCGAATTCCTTGGCTTGTGGCCTCCTCCCTCCATCTTTGAAACCAGTGATGATGGGGGGCATTCTTCTCCCCCCACCCCTTCCACCCTGCCTCCATTGTCACATTTCTTTTCTGCTTCCCTTCTTCTGGCCGCCTCTTGCACTTTTAAGGACCTTTGGGATTATGTTGGTACCTTCCAGATAATCCGGACTACTCTGTTTAGCCTAAGGTGCATTCATTAGCAACTTAATTTCATCTGTGACTGTTAATACTCCTGCCGTCTAAGGTAAAAGACTCACAGGTTCAGGGGTTAGAATGCAGACATCTTTAGGAAGGTCATTACTCATCACTCAAGTACCCTTGATACTTGAGTGCGTGTTGCATAAATTCAGGGACGCTCTATAGTACAACCATCACAGTCAGAAAATTGACTTTGACCCCGTGTTACCGTATAAACCTCAGCTCCCATTCAGATGTTGTCAGTTGTGCTAATACTGCTCGCGATAGGTCCGAGATCCAGCCCGGGATCATGTATAGCATGTAGTTCTCTCTTTAACTCTTCATCTCCTTCGGTAAGGAAGGAGTCTTTTCTTACCTTTTATGACCTTCACATTGTTAGAGTGTTCCTAGGTTTGGGTTGTTTGCCTGACGTTTTGTGACTTAACGCATTTTTGGCAGGAAAACCTCTCTGGTGATGCTGTGCTCTTCTCCGTGCCAGGTATATACATGGGGATGACTTATCCCGTTACTGGGGATGCCGACTTGTTTTTTTAATGCTTATTTATTTTTGAGATGGAGAGCGTGAACAGGGGAAGGGCACAGAAAGGAGGACAGAAGATCCAAAGCAGGCTCTATGCTGACAACAGGGGACCCGATGTGGAGCTCAGACTCATGAACCATGAGATCATGACCTGAGCCCAAATGGGCCTTTCAACCCACTGAGACACCCACGTGCCCTAAGCAGACACATTTTAACTGACAGTTGTATCGCCAGGGACGCCTAGGTGGCTCAGTGGCTGAGCGTTTGACTTCAGCTCAGGTCACATGGTCTCAGGACTGGTGGGTTCGAGCCCTGCATCGGCTCTGTGCTGACTACTTGGACCCTGGAGCTGCTTTGGATTCTGTGTCTCCCTCCCTCTCTGCCCTCCTCCACTTGTCCTCTTCTCTCTCTCTCTCTCTCAAAAATAAATAAACATTAAAAATAATAATAATAAATAAATGTGTCTGCTTCAGTTTCTCCATCTATAAAGTTAATGAATAAAGATAGTGTGGTTATCGATTGATCATTATTTTGTGGGCAGACTTTTACCCACCATCTGTTGACGGTACTTAACCACCAACATTTGTTATTATTACAATGAGTTATTACTGTGACGGTTGCCAGATTCTAATTTTTCTAACTCCATCATCCCTTCTAGATTTATTTGTAAATAAGTAAATAGAATGAAGTGCGCTTTATCAGTACAGCCTCAAGGATTCCTAAAAGGAAGAACTCTCTTCTCCTCTACTCTGATGACGCCAACGAAAGGAAGAACAACCCCCTTTCCTCTGTGTTCTCAGCACTGCTGATACTGAATGAGTGGAGGTTCTGCCCACACCAGTCAGTTTTCCGGCTCCCTGGATGCCAGCTGGGTGTCCAGGAATCCCGTGAGGACACTTACTTTCTGGCGTTAGCACAGAGCCTGCAGGCTAGGGACTCCGTCCCAAAGGCTGTCCGCCACTTCCGATGCTCGTTGCATGTCCTGTACTTTTGACTGACCAGCTATAAATCAAGCGTTCTCTCTACCCCTCCTTAGGTTCAATCACTTGCTAGAATTGCTCTCAGAACCTGGAAACATTTACTTAACATTTCCCCGTTCATTGTAAAGGGTCCTACAGATGATCCAGATAAACTGTAAGATGCCCTTTTAGGCACCGCTGTGTCCAGAATAGTTCTGAGCACAGGAGCTTCTGTCCCTATGGAGTTGGGGACACCACCTTTGTGACATGTAGATGTGTTTGCCACCCTGGAGACCCTGACCCGTTTACTTTTGGGATTTTTATGGAGGCTTCATCACGTAGGCATGATCAATTATTAACTCAATCTCCAGCCCCTCTTCCCTCCCTGGGAAAAGATGCGGGTGGACCGGAAAGTTCCACATTTCTAATCATGACCCGGTCTTTCTGGTAACCAGCCCCAACCCAGAGTCACCTCATTAGAACAAAGGGCGCTCTTACCGCCTAGGAAATTCCAAGGGATTTAGGGACTGTGTGTCAGGACTCAGAGTCAAAGACCATATATTAGGACAGAGGATGTTCCTAGCACTCCTATCACTAAGGAGATTAGAAGGGTTTTAGAAGCTCTGTGTCAAGAGCCAGGAAGAGAGACGGTGTAGATGCATATTTCTTATTATTTCACAGTTCCTATTTTGCCTAAAGGGTTACACTGTCACTCTCCTTTATTTTGATGTCCACACTGCCCCTCACTTAGCCTTCAAGGAGGCTCCTGCAAAGTCAAGATCTGGGTGCTAGCCATGCTCATTGCTGCCAGAATGTCATTGCTAGGATGTGTGTGGATGCAAACGCAGGTGTCCGTGTGGGTCCGTGTGTGCACAAAGACGCAGACGCATCTGTGGCCGTCCATCTGTTGTCCTCAGAAGTAGCATCGCTAACTGGTAGGCTGGTGTCTTCAGAGAAAACCCCTCCGGATCCGCGCCTCCTCCTTCACGCAGCACGGCAGCCCGAGCCCCACTGCCCTCCTTACTTGGGCTCCTGCCAGGGGGGGCTGGCCGCTGCTTTCCCGCCTCCACAAATCCCATAGCCCTTCAGATTTTTTCCAAGCCAGATTCCAGAAATAATTCTGGTTGCAGAAATCAGACATTCTACTAAAACAGAGGGAGACTGATAAGTGATCTTAATCCTTGCAACTTGGTGGAACTTTTTTTAAAAGAGAAAATATTTGGGGAAGAATTATAATGATGAACAACTTCTCAAATTATTCTGAATCTATATATATAAAGCCCTGGCCTTTTTTCTTAGGTCACACAGCGAATGTTAGTAAGCTGGTGGTGTGAGTCTTTCACTACCTTCTTTGCTCTTCCACTTGGGAAACTCTAGATGTACTTGTAGGGGGCCGGGGGAAGCATCAGAGAACATGGGGCTGTTTCCGAACTGGTATGTCCCCGAAAGATGTCTGATTTATGCTCTATGGAATCCTATTTTCTCTTACTAACTTCTTTAGAGTGTTTTGGAGGAGGCATGGGAGTAAATGGTTAAGGCAGCACTTTATAATAAAGTATTATTTATTTCACTATATTGCATCAGTTTATCAAAGCAAAAGTGTATGCAGGGCTTAAGTTATCAGGAGAACAAGAGTCACTGAAAAAGATGTTAGAAAACTTCTTAATATGGAAACCAATTTGACAATAAACTATTTTAAAAAATAAAAAAAACGTTTATTTATTAAAAAAAAAAAGAAAACTTCTTAAAACTTTGAGTTGAAAGGGTCCATAAAATTTAATTTCACCATCAACCTCATTGGTGGTTTTTGTGTGTTGTTTTTTTAAGATTTTATTTTTAAGTAATCTATACACCCAACATG
>PISW01003864.1:0-188843 GCA_004023785.1 Mungos mungo
TATGATAGAAAAGAAAGCTATTTCAAATACAGTATTATGTAAATGAGAGGGGGGAATTAAAATGGACTGGTTATAAAATGAAATTTTATTGTTTTAATCTATGTGATGAAAATTAAAACCAATCAAGTGTATTTTGAACTTTTTTTAAGTTAATTATTTTAGTATTCTTTACACCCAATGTGGGGCTTGAACTCACAACCCCAAGATCAAGTATCATGGGCTCTTCCAACTAAGCCAGCTAGGTGCCCCCCATCGAGTATATTTTAATCTCTTACTTTAGAGAACTACAAAAATATACCAGTGGGATTTTGCCAGCAAGATTTTCTTGACTTTGTTGTCTGTGTTTGCAGCAACTACTTAAATTTGTATGACAATAAATGGACTTAAAATTTTAAACATTTTTCTATCATAGAACTTTAGATCTCAGAGAACTTACAAGTTTGATCTAAACTGATTTTTTAAACAAGAACATTGAGACTCAGAAAGTTGGTGATTTAAACATTAAAAGAACGTTCCTTTCCAAAATAACCTACACATCATTATTTTGGCTAAGATTTAGTATTCCTTCTTCCTCGTGACAATATATTTTTTTTAATTCCAAATTTTAATTTAAATTTTAGTTAACATAGAGTGTAATACTAGTTTCAAAGGCAGAGTTTATAGTTTAGTAATTCATCTCTTACATATAACACCCAGTGCTCAACACCAGAGTCTTCTTTAATACACATCACCCATCTAGCCCATCAACATGCCCACCTCCTCTCCAGCAACCTTCAGTTGTAGTCTTTGTATAGCTAAGAGTCTCATGATTTACCTCTTTTTGTTTCCTTTCCTCTATGTTCATCTGTTTCGTTTCTTACATCCAACATATGGGTGAAATCATACGTTGTCTTTCTCGGACTTATTTTGCTTAACCTCATACAGTGTACTTCCAACCACATTGTTGCAAACAGCAAAATTTCATTCTTTTGATGGCTCAGTAATATTCCAGTGTATTCCATGGACATATCACATCTTCTTGATTCATTCATAAGCCAATGGACATTTGGGTTCTTTCCACAAGTTGGCTTTTGTTGATAATGCCGATATAAACAACAGGGTGCATGTACCCCTTCACATCAGTATTTTTGTATCCACTCTTTGGATAAACACCTAAGAGTGCAAAACACGTAATATTTTGTACTCATTGGATGCTAAAGCTTAAAAAACACTGTTTTTAACATAAGAAACAAACTGCTAGAATCAACGTCACTGAAAAAATAGAGAAGGTGGATTGATCCATTACGGCAGCAGTCAGAAACCAATTTTTCTGGCTAGACTTTAAAAAGAAAGAAAAGAGAAACTTACTGCCTTTTTCTGCTTCTGAGCGTGCCTTCCAAAAATCTATCCTCCCCAAGTTAGTGAAACTCTTTAAAATATATCAAGCCATGGGGCGCCTGGGTGGCTCAGTCAGTTAAGCCTCCGACTTTGGCTCAGGTCAGATCTCACGGTCGTGGGTTTGAGCCCCACGTTGGGCTCTGTGCTGACAGCTCAGAGCCTGGAGCCTGCTTCGGATTCTGTATCTCCCTCTCTCTCTGCCCCTCCCCACTCATGCTCTGTCTCTCTCTGTATCAAAAATAAATTTTAAAAATTATATAAAATAAAATAAAATAAAATATATCAAGCCATGTCATTTCTCCTTCATTGACTTGCCTTCTGTACTCAGAGCCAAATCCAAAACCCTAACATGGCCCTGTACCGCCTCCCTGCCCTGCCCCCCACACATCCCCTTTATGCCACCTCCTTTCCCTCTCCTCCTCCACACCCCCTGGTCTCTTTTCTCCAGCACTCCAGGCACACGCACACCTTCGGGCCCTTCCGCTTGCAATTTGCTTTTCCTGGAAATCTCTTCCCACAGATACCCACGTGACTTGCTCTCCAGGTTACTCCACGAATGTGCTGATATGTCCACTCTGAAGGGGAAGGCCCTCCCTGACACCGTCTAGGTGGTAGCAGTCTTCCCCCACCATTATATATATTTACCTGCATTTACTAGCTGCCACCTAGCGTGTTTATGTATTGATGTATCATCTGTCTCTGACTACAACATAAAATCCATAGGAGCAAGGACATCTGCACATCCCTAGCACCTAGAACAGTGGCATGACAAATAAATGTTTAATGAGCTATTTGAATGGAAGAATGAACCCCTTTCTGCATTTTTTATGAGCTAAATTGAAAGTTTACATCAGAATTCGCTCTGTACTGTATAGTTCTATGGATTGTGTCAAATGTGTGTCACATATCAACTATTACAGCATGATAAGAATAGTCTCATCACCCTAAACATTCCCTGTGTGCCACCTATGCATCCTACCCGTTCATGTCCCAAGCCCCTGGCAACTGTTTTCTTTTTTTTTACACTCTCTAACTGCCGTTTCCAGAACGATGTCATATGGATAAAATCATACAGTATGTAGCCTCCTCAGTATGTAGGTTTCTTTCACTTAGCAATATTCATTTCTGATCCATCCCGGTCATTGGGGGGCTTGATAGCTCATTTCCTTTTATTACTGATTTAAATGCCACTGTACGTATGTATCATGGTTTGTTTATTCATTCACGTCTTGAGGGATGTCTTGGTTGCTTCCAGTTGTTAGAAATCCAGCATAACTCCTATCCTTATTCCTCAATAGGTTTTCAAGATTTTTTCTTTGTCTTTGGTTTTCTGCAACATTCATCCAATATGGCTAGTTGTAGATTTTTTGGTACTTGTCCAGATTTCTGGATCTACGATCTGAGGGTCTGGCATTAATTTAGAAAATTCTCCACCATTATTATTAGAGATATGTTCGCTGCTCCCTTCTCTTCCTGCTCTGACTGATGTTCTTGTTCAGCACAGCCCACTTCTTAGTAACTGCCCCACGGTTCTTTGGTATTCTGTTCAATTTTTTCATTCTTTCCTTCTGTTTGTATTTCAGCCTGAGAAGTTTCTATGGAAAGATCATCAAACCCACGGATGCTCCCCTTAGCCATTCCAGTTTCATGGTCAGCCCTCCAGAGATATTTTTCATTTCTGCTACATTGTTTTTGACTTATAGCATTTCTTTTCGACTCCTCAGAGTCTCCATCCCTCTGCTTAACCTACCCATCTGGTCTTGCACATTGTCCACTTTTTTCCATTAGAGACCATAACATAGTTATTTTAAATTCCCAGCCCCCAGGAATTTAAATTCCAAAGTCTCTGCCATATCTGCATCTTGTTGTATTGCTGGTCTTATCTCTTCACACTGTTTTTGTCTGGTCTTTTATCATACCTACTAATTTTTTGTTGAAAGACATATGTGATGTTTCAGGGACTAGAAATTGAGGAAAGACCATTTGGTGTGAGGTTTTACGTTTATCTTGCTTAGAGTTAGGTGTGTTTACATGTGTGGTTTTTTCCAGCTTTACAGAGATAGAATTAACAAATAAAATTTGTGTAAGATTAAGATTACCCTGTGATGCTGTGATACATGTATACATCATGAAATGATCACCACAATAAGGTTAGTTATTGTGTCACAGAATGACAATTTTTTTGGTATGATGAGAACATTTAAGATCTACTCTCCTGGCATCTTTCAATTACATAATACAGTATTAACTATCATCACCATGCTGTGTTTTAGACCCCCAGAGTTTATCCATCTCACAACTGGAAGGCTGTACCCTTTGACCAATATCTCCTCATTTCCCCATCCCCCACCTCACCCCACCCCCACCCCAGGTGATTCCAGTGCTCCCACAAGCTTAGAAACCACTGTTCCACTGCACTGGTGGAACTTCATGGAATATCAGAGGTTCTTTGGCCAATAATTAAACTTCCTACTTCAGAAAATCATAGTAGAATCATCCTTCAGGTCTTCTATTTTAGAAAATGTCTCCATATGAGCAAATGTTAATTAATTAATTAATGCAAGACCAAACAGGGCAGGAGACCTAGAGAGGACTAAAGTCTAAAAGTACGTGCACCCACTGGTCAGGCACGTAATGGGGAATAGATCAGTCTGGAGGTGCTATAGAGAAAGCTATTCCAGAAGCCAAAACAAGGTCCAGGTCCACTAAGTACTGGGAGGAAAACCACAAAAATCTTAGCACCCTAAAGAGTATGATGCTCACAAACAGAGGGACGGTCTAAGGCACTGAACGGTTCCCAGGATTCGCTGGACATTGGAATCAGCTGGCTCCCAGCCCCAGACATTCTGGTGTCCTTGGTATGGGGTGCTCCCTAGGGCATTTGGGTTTTTTTAAGCCCTGCAGCGGATTCAAATGTGCACTAACATTTCAGAACCACTGATCAAAGGCCTTCTCAGGAATTCATCACCCTAGTCAGTGCCTTCTGGGGTCAGGTGAACTGGAATGCTTGTCCCTCTGATGGACAGCCATCTGGAGCACTAACCATGTGTTGACTAAGAGCTAAAATTCAGGGGAACTTACGGTACAGCCCTTACATCAATTTTGTACTTCCATGAGTAGCATGGATAAATTTGCAAGTCCAGGGTCAAAGAATCTCAAGAGAGCAAGAAACCTCTCATTGCTTTAGTCCCTGTAAAAAAATTCAAATTTCCCACAGTGCCCCAGCTGACTTAGTAGAGAGACATTCCATTTCAGGTTTGGAAGGACACTTTTCTGGCCCCAACATTATGCAAAGTTCCAAAGATTCCTTCAGAGAGCAAAACAGCCCAGGGGGATCCCCTCCCTCTGTCCAGTGGTAACCCCAGAGAACCCCAAAATGCACATTATCCTGACCCACCCATTTTTCAAAAGAACATGGAAGTCATCCCATTGAAAAAACATATCTTTTATAAATGATTAATTAAAAACCACATTTTGAATAAATCAATGAATTGATCATTTGTTAGATTCATTTGGAACAAGTTTTGTTTCATTCCCCCAACTGAGATTTGTGAACACTTACTACACACAAGAATTTTTTTTATATTTAAAAATTTTGTTATAGTTTATTTTTGAGACAGAGACTGAGCACAAATGGGGGAGGGGCAGAGAGAGAGGGAGACACAGAATCTGAAACAGGCTCCAGGCTCTGAGCTGTCAGCACAGAGCCTGACTCGGGGCTCGAACTCATGAGCTGTGAGATCATGACCTGAGCCGAAGCTGGATGCTCAACCGACTGAGCCACCCAGGCGCCCCTTATAAATATTTTAGGCTGTGAGCGGATGACTTGGACATGAATTCTATCTTCAGAAACCTACACGTTTAATTATTCTAACCTAAAGGAATAAAGTTGCCATAAGAAAAGATAAGAACTAAGGAATCAGTTAGTGAGAGTGTCTATACAACACAGGACAGATGAAAAAAGAAACACAAAGATCGGAGAAGACTTTATGGTGAAAAACAGCAACTGAGTTAAACTTTCAAGGATGACTGTGATTGGCTGATTCAACCTCACATTATTTCATTTTTCCCCATAAAACCCCAATGTCACATGTGGAGCAAGAATTCTGGCTATCATAATTCATCATTGCCACAGGTTTTCAAGTGGAAAAAAAAATGAAGACCCAAGGTGATTATATAAATTACCCGAAACCACAAATCTTATCAGTGATAAAACGTGAACTTGAAATTCTACCTTTTGACACCAAAAGCCAACCTCTTTCCACTTAGCCAGGCAATATTTACAGATATTTATATCTTCATCATATTAAATATTGTGAAAAGTACTCTTTATTATTGGTGGAATCTCTTTCCCAATCTGATTGATTTTTTTGAAGATTTCATCACTCTATTAAGTCGCTCATGACTGGGGCGGCATCTCACTATACCAATCTGATTTAAATGTTTGTCTTGGGAAGAACTGGTCTCAAACTTTACTACGCACAACAAGAAACTTAAAAAATTCAAAGAAATTGAAAGTAACTCAATAAACCTTGGGAATACCAGCCCAAGAAAACAAGGGCCGTCCAGAAGAAGCCAAACTTTAGATCACCATCACATTGACAAAGAACTTTAGTAGGAGGACTTAATCATGTACCCTGTTCCATTTTCCCAGGAAAGAGCGTTTAGGATGCCACGCTGTCATTAATCAGGGGACTCCTAAGAAACAGCACCAATAGGCTGTACGTACAGAAGGAAAAGAGATTTATGAGGAGGAACTGGCTCAGACAATGATGGAGGCTGACAAGTCCAAGGTCTGCAGCCAGCAAACTGGAGACCCAGGAAGGTGGAGGGCGGAGATTCAGTCTGAGGCTGAAGACCAGAGAAGCAAAAGAGCAGTGTTGATTCGCAAACTACCTCCGTAGGAGCAGGAAGAAAGGGCAACCTTTCCAGATCAGTGGGCGGCGGGTTTAACGAGCAAGGGAACTTACATCCGAGGCTTGTGTTAGGTATGCAAGACGCATAGATCTCCGCACCAGGCCGCCTGAATCTTAGAAGTGTGCAGAGAGACCTTACCTGGGCCAGTAGCGCGTACTGTCCATTGCTCTCTCAAGGCTGCTGTCCTTGCAGAAGGCTCCGGCCTTGGAAACAGTAGGCTGAGCTCGGTTTCCAAGGGCAAGGGAGGGGCCAAGTAATGGGGTCCCGCACGCAGGTCAACCAGACCTGGTCGCCTGGATGACCTCCTCCAACAGGCGGCTGGTTAAGTCCCAGTCTGAAAGCATTGGCCTCCAGATCCCAAAAGAGCCGAGGTTTCAATGTCCAAAGGCAAGAAAAGCTTAGGCCCCGGCTCAAAGCAGTCAGGCAGGATCGTAGCTGGGGTGTAGGGGTACAAGGGTACCTGGCTCTGGGGGTCCCAAACAGACCAGGGACCAAATCAGCCACTCGCCAGGAACAGAATCTAAAGGCAGAGAAAACAGGGACAGTGAAATAAGAAAGGGGCCAACACCGGGAAAGGAGCAGACTAGCTTCCAATGCTCAATGCTCAGCCCCGAAGTGCTGAAGCTCCTTTCAGGTTTATATGAGAAAAATGTGGGGTAAAGAGGGGTGAGTAGCTGCAGGTGGGCTGTGGAGGCTAACTCCATAACTGTTTGGAGGTCAATCAAGGCAGGAGTCGGCTGACTCAGGGCAGTCTTCACGGCTGGAGGGGGGGGTTTCCATTCCGTCAGACGCATTGCCCTCAGGGTCTCCTACCTGAGCAAATGAAAGAGCTGGAAAGAACCTAACTAGAAAGCAGGAAGTTAAAATGGAGGAAGCCTAAATCCTCTTTCAAGATGAGTTTCTCCTTGGGGCACCTGGGGGCTCAGTTGATTGAGTAGCCTACTCAGTTTTGACTCCAGGCATGATCTTAGGGTTGTGGCATTGAGCCCCACACTAGGTTCCACACTGAGTGTGAAGAATGCTTGAGATTCTCTCTCTCTCTCTCTCTCTCTCTCTCTCTCTCTCTCTCTCTCTCTCTCTCTCCCTCTTTCCCTCTCCTCCCCTTCTGCCCCTCCTCCCTGCTAGTGCACTCTCTCTCTCTCTGTCTCTAAAATAAAATTGAAAAATAAAAGATGAGTTTCCCCTTATTGGGCCTTTTGATTCTGTTCAGATCTTCACTTGATTGAATGCGGCCAACTCAAATTCTAATCCCATCCGGAAACACCCGGACACGCCCAGAATAATGTTTGATGAAATGTCTGGGCACCTGTGGCCCAGGCGAAGTGACCCATAAAAGCCACTATCACAGGGACCTGAAGGAGACCTCACACAGGGATGCAATGTAACTCCAACAGGCCCTACTGGGAAAAGTCAAATTCAGGCCCTTTTTATTTTATTAAAATACAGTCATTGACATTTCTGTGACAGAGAATACAGAACAAATGCAAGTGACAAAAACTATAGTTTATTAATTTACATGCAGTTCCTTTTTCGAATGTTAACATTAAAAAATAATGGGAGTTTCAGGGGCACCTGGGTGACTCAGTAGGTTAAGCATCCAACTCTTGATTGAGGCTCGGGTCATGATCTCACAGTTCGTGGGCTCAAGCCCCCCTTTGGGCTCTTCACTGTCAGCGCAGAGCCTGCTTAGGATTCCCTCTCTCTCTCTCTGCCCCTCCCCCATGTGCTCTCTCTTTCTCTATCTCTCTCAAAATAAAGAAATAAACTTAAAAAAAATAATGGACGTTTCAAAGCCTCCCTTTCAAAGGTTCAACAAAAGGCACCAGCAGACAGATGGGGGAAGTCACTGCTTCTTACGTGAACCCACAGCAGCGCATGATCAGTTCAGGCCAGGACACCTGAGGGGCGTGTCCTCTGCATCAAGCTCCCTGTCCTCCATCTACCAGCTCCCAGAGTCCTTGTTTAAAGAAACCTCTGGGTGGAAATTAAAGGCATGCATGCTGAGCCACATTCATGGCTCAATTCAAAACAAACAAACAAACAAACTCTATTTCATTTTTCCAGAATTTTCTTTAGGTAATGGGACTAAACTGTTACTGGAAATTTAAAAAAATGTATCCAACTATGAAAATGACAACAAAACAAAGTGCCCAAGGCCCCTGGGCTTTATCAGGTTTGACTTCCATGTACAATATTTAACTCGTAATAAGGCTCCTCTCTTTTTTTCCTAATAATTTGTAAAACTAAAATAAAAAGTGTGTGAAAAATACTTACAGATAAGTTAATAACGTGTACGCTTTAGTTTGCTTTTACTTTCAGTGAATTCCTGGTGTGGTACCATCTCTCTTATTGAAGAAGTGAATTTCCCTTCTGGCTGGGTGATGGGAGAAAATAATTTCCTTTCAATAAGGAAATATGAACACCGAGAAACTGTCTGAAGATGTTTAATAACTAAAATGACAAAAGACTGCCTAAGAAAATGCATTTAGCTTTTGGAAATAAGCATCAATCAGCCTCGCATGTGGCCCTGGGAATAGGCAACCACGAGCCAACTTCCTTCCCCCCTTACCAGTTAGAAGGATGTGGCATGTGACAAAATGATGCTCAAAGTGTTGGATAAAGAACCGTAACAGCTCTTGTTTTTCAGAGACTCTTTCACATGAGTTACCAAGCAAGGCTCTTTAAATAGTCATGTAAGAGACCCCCGCAATCTATATACGTTTGTCATGCCTACGCATAGAAAGGAAATTAAGAGAAATGAGATTTTCAGCTGATAAGCTAATAAGGGGCAAAGCTAGGGTCTAAAGCTTGTATTTGCTTTCAGTGTTTGCACTACCCCACTACTTGAAGAGCTGAGTTATAGATTTGGAAAATTTTTAGGCTTTGTCCTAAAGTCGTATATAAAACCACAAACATAAAATTACAAATTCAGGGTAGAAAAGTCCAGTGTGAAGGGAACTTCGCATCAGCAACTATTCCAGGAGGACCTTTCTGCAGAAACCGTAGAAAACATAGTTATAATAAAGAATCCTCATCTTCACGAAGAAAACTGAGACAAATACATGATTTATAGCGAATGGGATAAGGGCATATGAGTGAAGAGTCCTACAAAACATCAGTGGCAAAAGTATGATGAGGAGGAAGGATTCGTGTGGTCCAAACAGACCAAGCCAGATGGACTGCGGAGCGGAGGAGGCACTCCCGTGTGACCTGAGTCACTGCCATGGATCAGAGTCAGATTCACAGGGTCTGCATCCAGCATCCATGGGGACACAAGCAAACTTGAAGGATGAAAAGCTTTGAAATTGCATGTGAAAATCTTGTGTATCTGAGCATTTTTCTGCTCTGGAGAGGGTAGAAAGGAGCCCCTGTGCTTCAGCAGATTTTCAATTTTGTCCATGACTCAGAGAGGTTAAGAAGCACTGAGGTAGGAAAGGAGGCTTAAAGGGGAGATTTTAGCTTTGGCAAGACATGCCATTCATGGCATGGTTGGACAGTGAGCTCACAAGTCCTGCCCAAGTGCAGGGCTCCACCCCTCCACCCCCCCCCCCCCCGCCACTACACACACACACACACACACACACACACACACAGGTGGAGCCCAGGTCCAAGAAAAGCTCACATCCCAGACCAGGGGCCTTGGAAATGATAGGTTAAGTCAGGCAGTGGGTTTGAGGAGGAATATACCATATGGTCAGTGCCTGGGGAATAATTTGCTTTGTAGCCATTTCTAAAACACACTAGAGGAGAAGAGATTGTTTGCATGCCTCGTCTAATATAAGCCGGAGGTCTAACCTTGTTTGGTTTAAATGTTGCTAAATGCTGGGGGGGGAGGGGTGCCTGGGTGGCTCAGTCGGTTAAGCGTCCGGCTTCAGCTCAGGTCAGGATCTCATGGTTCGTGGGTTTGAGCCCCGCATTAGGCTCTGTGCTGACAGCTAGCTCAGAGCCTGGAGCCTGCTTTGGATTCTGTATCTCACTCTCTCTCTGACCCTCCCCTGCTCATGCTGCCTCTCTCTGTCTCTCAAAAATAAATTTAAAAAAAATTTTTTTAAATGTTGCACAATGGGGACACCTGCGTGACTCATCAACGGGACATGTGACTCTTGCTCTTGGGGCCATGAGTATGAGCCTCATATTGCTATAAAGATTACTTAAATAAATGAAACTTTAAATAAACAAACAAACAAATGTGCAATGATCAGAGTTTAAATAGCAATAGCCAATGCATGCATATTTTTGTCTCTATTAGATACTTCTCATTTGGTTACTAAGCTCATCCTGCTTAGGGCACCTGGGTGGCTCAGTTGGTTAAGTGTTCGACTTTTGATATCGGCTGGGGTCATGATCTTGTGGTTCTTGAATCAAAGCCCCACATCAGGCTCTGCACTGGCAGCATAGAGCCTGCTGGAGATTCTGTCTCCCTCTCTTGCTGCCCCTCCCCCACATGCGCTCTCTCTCTCTCTCTCTCAAAATAAAGAAAAATAAACTTTAAAAAATAAAATACAATAAAATGATCCTGCTTTTAAAAAGAGCAGACATTCAGTATTTCTGTCTGGAGGTTGTAAAACATAATCCAACTGAAGGCGTAGTCTTATGCTTAGAACAGCCAAAAAGTGGGGCTCCTGGGTGGCTCAGTCGATTGAGCGTCTGACTTCTGCTCAGGTTATGATCTCAGGTTTGTGGGTTCCAGCCCCACGTCGGGCTCTGTGCTGACAGCTCAGAGCCTGGAGCCTGCTTTGTATTCTGTGTCTCCCTCTCTCTCTGACCTTCCCCTGCTCGCGCTGTCTCTCTCTGTCTCTCAAAAAAAAAAAAAGGAAAAAGAAAAACTTTAAGAACAGCCGAAAAGAAAAGCTTAGCATATCAAAGATGCAATGGAATATAAACTGCACTTATTTGTTGCCCAATAATTTAGTAAATAACTGCAGATCTTACAATGAACAAATTGTTCTTTATATGAATTTAAAAATTGATATTAGTAAATAAGAATATAGAAATCCCCAACATCTTAGGGTGCCTGTGTGGCTTAATCAATTGAGTGACCCAGTCTTGGTTTCAGCTCAGGTCATGATCTCCTGGTTCGTGGGATCAAGCCCACATCCGTCTCTGCACTGACAGATCAGAGCTTGCTGGGGAGTCTCTCTCTCTATCTCTCTCTGCCCCTCCCACGCTAGTCCTCTCTCTCTCTCAAAATAAATAAATAAGCATCTAAAAATGCTTTAAAAATTCTTAAATTTTTAAAATTTAAAAAATCCCCATTCTTTATAAATTAAAAAATCCCCATATCCTATTTCCCAGAGGTAACCACGATTTGCCTCTTGACATATTGCTTCCCACATTTATTTTTATGTATATTTGCATTCATGTTTATTTTAAAATAATAAATATTATAATACATACCATTGAGTGACTTGCCTTTCCCACTCAAAGAGATATCGTTTCCAGAATAAGAAATGTATCTCTCTACCTATTTGAGTGACTGCATACCAAACACTGCAGAGATAAACTATCATTTCTTTAACCAGTCTGCTGTTTGGATTGTTTTGATTATTCCCGACCTCATCAATGCTATATAAAGTGATCGTCGAAAACAGCCACCAAAAAGTAGTCCTGGGAATAAAAGTAAGTAGGTGCTGGAAGAAATTTGCAAGAAACTCTTGAATGTTTTCAAAATCCACATATATTAGTCTCCTAGGGCTGCCATAACAAATCATCACACACTGGATGGCTTAAAATGACATACATCTGTCCTCTTACAGTTCTGGAGACTAGCAGTCCAAGGTCAGGGTGTTGGCAAGATGACGCTACCTCTGATCTGCCAGCTGTAGGGCAGATGGATCCTCACTCTCTCCTGATTTCCGGCAGTGACCGACCATCCCCTCACTCCAATTTCCACCTCTATTCTCGCATGGCCTTCTCCCCATGTGACTCTGTCTCTTCATTTCCCTCTCAGTGTGGATCTGTGTTCAAAGGCCCTCCTTATAAGGATAGTAGTCGTTACACTAATCCGGTGTGATCTCAACTTGATTACATCCTATAATTTCCTATAAGGTCACACTCACAGGTAGCAGGGGTTAGGTCGTCTACCTATTTGGAGAGATGGAGGGGGGTGTAAGTTAGCCCACACAAATGTGTGAACTTTGAAAGAAAAGAGTGGTCTAGCCATCACCAGGACTTCATATTTTAAGCCTGTTCAGCAACAAAAGAGATCCTTACAGCAGATAAAAGCTCAGAAATACCCCCACGTAGGGTGGCTCTGACACTGGACCAGGGCTGAGTCTAGAGGAGGCAGTATCAGTGGGCCAGACTACAGGGACTTGGGGACAGGGAAACAAGGACTGGGTCTGACCCAATCACCCCATTTACGCACCCTCCCTGCACAGACAAATCCCATCCATCTGATAAAGTCTAGTCCCTTAAGAGTTATCGAACACTGGCTTTTCTTTAAACTCCTGTGGTATAATATCCTATCCATTTTATATAATTTATATACATTATTACCACCCATCATGTCATATTTTTTTAGTTGTACTATCTCTTTAATAATCTTACCAGATTAGGCACCACCCCTAATATTTCTATGCCAACCCACGACAGCAGTCACCACAGTGGTGAGCATTTAGGAAACATCTGTTGCACATAAAATACTTACTGAAAAACATAATTCTTTAATTGACATGAGAGAGAATGACCTAGCCAGAGCAAAAGGGCAGAGCAGGTGACCTGGAGCCTGATTTGTGAAGTCCTCACGCTTGAACTTGGAGGAAATCCAACTCGCCTCCACTTGCAGCCACTCTTCAAATTTGCTCTCTGCATGTAATCTTTGTCTGACATTTCTCTTCCCCAAGTTGGATTTCAATCACACACTCCAAGGTTTTCTATCAGAGCTGGACCCAGTAAATGTAAAGGGTCACTTTGAGAACTGGCGTCCTTGTGGTCCAAACACAGCCTGGGATTTTGCACTCAATCAGCACCTATCAGGGAAAGGCCCTGCGCACTTTAGATCTCTTCCTAGAATGCCAACATGGCCACCCCTTAACCCCTGACTTCCCAGTGAATGAATAAGCCAACTGAGATGCAGTGAGTCTTGAAAACAGCCCAGACTGCTAGCAGAGACCTGCCTAACTAATTTACAGTCCCCATCTGATTCTACGCCCATGCCCCTCAGCTAACAAAGGCATTAGCCCACAGCACTTCTAAGAGCTAAATTGCTTTTCTAACAGCAATTATAAGAGTGCTAACAAAAAGCTAAAGATTTGAAGAATCAATGTACTTCTTTTACTTTCAAATCATTGTATCTGATTTTCTTCATTGAATTATAATTTTATGCTATGAACGAAGAAATTGCTTCCTTTCAAGCACCAAGTAAGAAGACGTATTTTTGCACATTTTATGCCTTCTTTTAAGAAACATCACTTTCATCTTCCTATTTAATAGGCATAAAGAGGGAAGTCATATTTGAATAATTAGAAGAAAGAGTTTCTTATAGATGGCAAATGTCATTTAAAAAACCTATTGATGACAATTAAGCAAACATTGGGGGAAATCATAAAAAGGGCCAATTTGCCTATAAAAAACACATATTGTCCTCCATGTTCCTGTACAATTAATTAATAGAGGATACTGGGGAATCTAAGCACAAAGGCACGTGTTTTTATTTTATGTCAACTGAAATTCTTAGCTCTTATTGTCTGATTTTTAGGGAGCTGTTGCTCAAAGTATATGTGGAATAAATTCATATTTAATATTATCTGTAATTATGCCACATGTTTTGTCAATTAGGGTTATTATTCTTTTTCTTTTTTTAGGTAATCTCTATGCCCAACTTGGGGCTCAGACTCGTCAACATCAGTGTAAGTCAAATAGGTTATGCAAAAATTTGTTATTTCTACTGTCTGATTCATAAACATAACAAACAGAACACACACAAGGTTGAATGAGTCATAGATAAGGTGTGTCTGGTGTCCTGCTGTACTGGGATTTGAGGAGCAACAAGAAGGAAAATGTAAAGACATTGGATCTGGAGGATTGAGAGAGGGAAGTTGGGTAAGAGTCAGGGATAATCCCCAATGTGAGTCACCATTAGTACAAACTGGATGTCCACAGATAACTGGTGGACTTGGATTTAATTTAGCAGTATCCTGGAAGTCTAATCAACTACTTGAGAAGTGGCTGCAAGAGTTTCCATGAAGTGATTAAATATAAGGAAAAGGATTGTACACAGTGTGATTCTAAGAGGATTTACTTTGAACCAAATTCTAATACTATTGTTCCGGGAAGATAGAGCATTGAGAGAAACATCTATCCTTGAGGAAGATGATTGGCAAAGCTAATCAGGGGCAACAATGAGAAGGTTTCAAGATAGGAATCCAATCGCAAATGAAGAAGTACCTGGAGTACAAATTGGGAGGCTGGAGCAAAACCTCAGTCAAAGATGAGCGATGTGGTCAAGCTGGTGTGAAGAAAGGTTGCCTTCCTTGATTCTAAGGATGATTCCAGGACCACTGACAACTGTGACCATAACTGATTTAGTCATTTGAGACCATTTACTTTTGAAGATGATTCTTACATATTTCAGGATTGACTTAGAAACTATGTCAGAGTGATGATAAATGAGCCCAAAGCAATAAATAAATGACCGATGGTTCCAGAAGAAAAAGTGTAGCTAATTCCATTGTGAGGAATAAGAAGGAACATGATGATGTATACCATTCAACACAAAAAATGAAACAAAAATTGTTTTGATTGATCTTTGGAATATATCCTACAGTTGGCTCATCATTTACCAACTTCTGGCTCATATTTGGCCTACTCCCAAAGGAAGAGAACCATGTTCTGTATTTATATATATTTATATGGAAAGGTCTCCCATGATTATTTATAGGAAATATAACTCCCATAATTGTTACATGAAAAATAAAATGTAGGGGTGCCTGGGTGGCCCAGTCAATTAAGCATCTGACTCTTGATTTCAGCTCACAGTTCATGAGATCAAGCCCCGAGTCAGGCTCTGCACTGGTAGCATAGAGCCTGATTGGGATTCTCTCTCTCCCTCTCCATCCGCCCCTTCTTCTCCTCTTCTCTCTTTCTCTCTCAAAATTCAGAAATAAACTTCAAAAAAAAAAAAAAGAAGGTCACCTAGATGGCTCAGTTGGTTAAGTGTCTGACTTTCGCTCAGGTCATGGTCTCACAGTTCCTGAGTTCAATCCCATGTCAGACTCTGTGCTGATAGCTCACAGCCTGGATCTTGCTTTCGATTTTGTGTCTCCCTCTCTCTCTGCTCCTCTCCAGGTCACACTCTGTCTCTGTCTCTCTAAAAAATAAATAAATGTAAAAAAAATTGTTTTAAAGAAAAAGAAAAAATGTCAGAGCCATATGCTTGACATGCTACCATTTGAGTAAAAAAAAAAAAAAGAGGTGGAAATAAAAGTAAATTAAATAAATTTGTATTTTTCTATAGGCATTTAAAAAACTTCTGGTAACAGCAACAGGAAATGGGGGAAGGAAACTCAATACATAGAGGCAGGCTAGGAGGGAGACTTCTCCCTGTATACATATTTTATACT
The DNA here is from genome assembly GCA_004023785.1 of Mungos mungo. Lineage (NCBI taxonomy): Eukaryota > Metazoa > Chordata > Mammalia > Carnivora > Herpestidae > Mungos > Mungos mungo. Next base: position 15,858 of record PISW01003864.1, read on the forward strand.
TTGGATATTTTAGTTATATGATTGTGTTACCTATTTTTAAAGGTAAAACATTTTAAAATAAAAATATCTTAAGGAACTCACCAAACTCCACACCCAAAAAACAAATAATCCGGTGAAGAAATGGGCAGAAGACATAAACAGACACTTCTCCAAAGAGGACATCCAGAAGGCCAGTAGGAACATGAAACGATGCTCAGCGTCACTCATCATCAGGGAAATACAAATCAAAACCACACTGAGATACCACCCCACACTAGTCAGAGTGGCTAAAATGGACAAATCAGGAGCCTATAGATGCTGGCGAGGGTGTGGAGAGATGGGCACCCTCCTACGCTGTTGGTGGGAATGTAAACTGGTGGAGCCACTCTGGAAAACAGTGTGGAGGTTCCTCAAAAATTGACTCTAGAACTCCCCTATGACCCAGCAATAGCACTGCTGGGGATCTATTCAAGGGATACAGAAGTTCTGATGCATAGGAGCACATGTACCCCAATGTTCATAGCAGCACTGTCAACAATAGCCTAATCATGGAAAGAGCCTAAATGTGCATCAACTGATGAATGGATCAGGAAGATGTGGTCTCTACATACAATGGAGTACTACATGGCAATGAGAAAGAGTAACATCTGGCCATTTGTAGCAACGTGGATAGAACTCAAGGGTGTTATGCTAAGTGAAATAAGTCAGGCAGAGAAGGACAGATACCATATGTTTTCACTCATATGTGGAACAGGAGAAACTTAACAGAAGACCATGGGGAAGGGGAAGGGGAAAAAATGTTAAGGAGAGAAAGGGAGGCTAACCATAAGAGACTCTTAAATCCTGAGAACAAACTGAGGGTGGATGGGGGTGGGGGAGAGGGGAAAAGGTGTGATGGGCATTGAAGAGGGAACTTGTTGAGATGAGCACTAGGTGTTATATGGACAATAAACTATAAAAGAGCACTCGTGTTATATTTGACAATAAACTATAAAAGAAAAAAATTTTAAATATATATAAATATTCTTAGTTTATATTTAAATATTTAATAGTTAATAATAGAAATATAAAAAATAAAAGTTAATACATAAGAACCATATTATGAGGAAAAATAATGGAGATAAAATTACTGAAAAGGAGGTACCTGGCTGGCTTAGTCAGCAGAGAAAGTGACTCTTAATCTAGGCAGGGGTAATGAGTTCAAGTCCCACATTAGGTGTAGAACATACTTGGAAAATAAATAGCAAAAGCTAGTTAGGTGGCACAAAATTTGACTTGAATTCCCTGGAAGTCAAAGAATCAGGGAAAACAAGGCGATTTACAATAACTATTATAACTTGTAATCAGATGCATATTGTTCAGTATTCTTACTATGGATAGCCTCGCTATGTGTGGGTTCCATAGGGCAAAGGCTGGGGATAGGAGCATCTCTTACCTGAGTTCTGGATATATTAACATGGCGAGGAAAAAGAATCAAGTAGTATGGTACTTTGTAGTTGGCAACACTGGAACCAAATTTCCAAGAACCCCTGCCCTATAGAATTCCAAGTTAGATCTGGCCCAAAGAAAATATGATGGCATTTGGATGCCAGAAGTGAAGTAGCCATGAGTCCCCAAGGTCAGTGTGGTTATACGCGACAGGAAAAGCAGAGATGCCAGCAGATTCCAACTTGGGTCCATTCTCCTCCACTCCAAGTTCATCTCTTCTCAGCTGACAGTCTGCTTATCAACAGCCACCCAAGAACCACTACCAGATTCAGAGGCAACACCCCGCAGGTGACTTCACCAGCATTCTGCAGTCTCATCCCAGCGCCTGGACCTGCTTGGCTTCTCAGAGTCCCCTGGAGCTCCAGCCTGTTCTCCCTGTGCTTCAGGAAACCTGGTGAAAGCCTTGTCTTTGATCCACTCACTCTCTCTGGACACTTCCTTCCTGAGCTGTGTTCAGTAAGGTCTTATGCCTATAGTCAAGTGCCTTATTTCACAAACTTCACAGAGGTTCTGTTTTCCTAACTGACTCTGAGAGATGCATTGGCATTGAAAGGGTTAGCAGTCCTAAAGCACATGACCAAGTGTGGCAATAGGAGTATGCAAATAAGTAAGAATCAGAAAACCCAAGTGAATGAAGAAACAAGGCAACAAGAACAGAGAACCAAGGATCAGGTAGAGAAGCAAAAAAGACCATCTTGGAAAGAAGCAATTTTTATGGGTGGTTGGGAAACCAGAGGGCAAAGAGACAGAGCTGTAACATAATGCTGCCACCTCACACTGGATCACAGATACTCTCTTCCTGCCCATTTCTTACATAAACACCTGATTCAGCCTGATACCATCCTGTACTTCAATTTGAGACTTCAGTAATTTAGTCTAAGAATGTAGGTTCTGATGATCTATTTTAATGTCAAGTTTTAGCCCAAAGAATCCAAGGACATGGTTTTACTCCTTTGGCGCTCACTGACCTATTTAGAATGATATCGATAACAATACCCAAATATCTTTTGTAATATGACAAGACCTACACATTTGGTTCTCCTAAAAACTGTCCTGAGTTATGAAAACAAAATTTAAAAATACAGGACCTAATATGCAACCCTGTTTGTAACACTTAGTTCTGGAACTTTATCTTCAAGGCCTGGTCTCTGCTCCCTGTGGCTGTCATGTGAGTATCGTGAGAAAAGCTTCGGAGCACATACATCCTGGAATACAAACCATGGTCATCAAGACTAGCACGTAGCAGGGTTTTATTGAAGCAATCAAAGATCAATACATTCTGAGGAATTAAAGATAATAAATTCTAAATTAATTTCAATAATAAATGCCTAAGGAATCCATGATCAATAAATTCTAAAATTAATCTTAAACTGGACTTTCTTCAATTAAATCAAACCAAGCAAATAAAAACTGTAATGGAAAATATCTGTGCCCCCAATCAGCTTGTTTCTCATCTAGGATATTAGACTGGGAGTCCCAGAACTGCCATTTACTGAGGATAAAGCCAGACCACAGATGTGAGGATATTCAGGAGGCTGATGGATGTGTAATTTAAGAAAAGAGAACATCATTTTTCCTTTAATTTTACTTTTAATATGTTTCTATTAAAGCAAATCATATTCCGATATTCAGAATTACTCTGCAATCCACGACAACACAGGGGTTGATAAGATATCTCAAATCAAGATAAATAGCAGACAAAACCCATCTTGGACATTAAAATTTTCCACAGCCGTTTACAATACTCAAATCTGGATAATCAACTACTAATGCAATTTATTCACTATTCATTTATTTCACCAACATGCATTATTGAGTCATGACACATAGTGAGCTTTCAGAAATGAATGAGACAGATTCTCTGACCAAAGCAGATTTCATTATGGTATGACAAGGTATTTATGAGAAAAAAAAACAAATGTGGCACAAAGTCTGGGCAGAAGTGGGCAAGTAAGGCTGGGAAGTCTTCACAGAGAAAATATTGTTTTACTTTGATCTTGTTCTTAAAGGATAAATCTTGAACAAAAGAATATTCTAGGGGAAAAGATGCCATATCCAAGGAAAATCAACTTGGAACAGGGTGAAAGGTGGGTGATGGGCTGGAAAGGGAGTAGATTCAAGGTACAGAGAAAGGAGAGAGACATAAAGAGATGTAGAGAGAAAGAAAGACAGAGAGGTAAACACAGAGAGAGAGAGAGAGAGAGAGGGATGCAGGAGGGTGGAAGAGGGAAAAGAGAAGAGGGGAACTGGGAAGGGGAAGCGGAGGGGAGGGGGGAAGAGAGGTGTTTCCAAAGCACTAACTAATAGAATCCCTGGAAAAATGGTTCCTTTTTTAATTTTTTTAATGATTTTTTTTTGAGAGACAGAGAGAGACAGTGCAAGCAGGGGAGGGTCAGAGAGAGAGGGAGACACAGAATCTGAATCAGCCTCCAGGCTCTGAGCTAGCTGTCAGCACAGAGCCCGACATGGGCCTCAAACCCACAAACCGTGAGATCATGACCTGAGCCGAAGCCGGATGCTTAACCGGCTGAGCCACCCAGGCGCCCCTTGAAGAATGGTTCTTGATTGATGGATTATTTATTCCAGATTATTCTTAATCCAGTTAGTATTTTGTTGTATATAAGATGAGAAGATGTGGGACACCTGGATGGCTCAGTTTTGTTGAACATCCAACTCTTGATTTCAGCTCAGGTCATGATCTCACGGTCATAGGATCAAGCCCTGCATCAGGCTCCAAGCTGGCAGTCCGAGCCTGCTTGGGAATTATTTTCTCCTTCTGTCCCTCCCGTGCCCATGTTTGTTCTCTCTCTCTCTCTCTCTCTCTCTCTCTCTCTCTCTCTCTCTCTCTCTCTCTCTCTCTCTCAAAAAAAAGAAAGTTTTCCCAGCATTTGTTGGAAAAAACTGCCCTTTCCCCACTGAATGGTCTTGACACTCTTATTGAAAATCTAGTGACCATGTATGTGAGGGTTCATTTTTTCTCTCTAAAAAGAGAGAGAGATTAAAAGTTTAAAAACGAAAGATTGTCCTTAAGGTTTGCCAAGACAATGCCAAGCAACTGGTTTAGCTGCAAAAAAAGGAAATTGATTTTGAGGAGATAAGGAAGAGATACAGACCAGAATCTCTAATTAAACAGGGAAGACAAATTACTGACATTATTATAATGTCATATATGGTATCGTATATAGTATATATATGGCGTATAGTATGATACCATATACTATTTTAGTACCCACGCCACAATTTTAAATCTAAGACTCTGTCACCTACTTTCTCTTCTAAATTAAGGAATTACATTACAATAACTTTCTTAGAAGTGCTACAAGATAAGCCAGAATTCTACAGTAACAACTACCATATAGTTTGAAACCTCCATGGCACAAAGAGAGGAACCTTACTCTGCAAAGTAGATCACGTCTGATCGTTTGTCCGTTTCAATGTGCAAGAAACAGATCAGGAATCTGAGAGGTCATCTGCCAGCATGTCCTAGGTGCCCGTGGACTGACCTCATCATTCTGAAGAGATGCTACGCAATGAAAGTTGGCAGTTAATACAGTTCTTTTCTTTTCTCTTCCTGGCTTTGAAATTGCAAGATAATTCCAATGACATAAATTATAAACTAATAGTGAAACCGAAACATGTCATAAGATGTGTGCCAACAAAAGACCTGAGAACAACAGAAAGAATACAGCACACTGTTTGTCAATTGCAGTCATCTAGAAGAAAAGAACCAGAGTGTAAATTAAGGTGACATGAGCGGCAGAGTAGGGGGTGGACCAACAGGAGAGATGCTGAGAAGACAGAACCAGAACGGGGAGGGGTAGATTGGAAAAGTTTCAGTGGAGTAAATGCAGTCAGAAATCAAAATTCAGTGTTCCAGAAAATACAAAGGATGCGATGAGAAAACAGTGAGTATATAATCTGGTAACAAATAGAGCATTTATTCTTCTGTATTAAGCTTATTTTCTATCGTATGTATGAGGTTTGGAAGAGAGATTTGGAAGAGAAGATACATAGTTCAATTTTTAACAAGCTGTGGTGTCCACAGGCATCTGAATAGAAGTGCTCAGTGAGAAGTGGGATGTAGTGATTTGGAGCTCAGTGGGGACTTGGGGGGCTATGAGTTAGAAGCCAGAGGCACACAGGTAGTAGTTTATCCCATGGGTATAGAGAAAATCAGCCACAAAAGTATGTGTTAGTCCAATAAGAGCTCTTCAGTATGTAAGCAAAAGAAACTGTGGTTATCCCAGTTTTTTAAAGGAGCCTTACAAGATGCATTGTGTGTGTGTGCGTGTGTGTGTGTGTGTGTGTGTGTGTGTGTATACAATTTAATATTCTGTAGCCATGAGATAAAAGGAAGTCCTGGCATTTGTGATAACATGGATGGGCCTTAAGGGCATTATGCAAAGTGAGGTAAGTCAGAGAAAGACAAATTCTTTTTTTTAAGTTTATTTATTTTGAGAGAGAGAGAGTGCAAATGCATGAATGCACAAGCATGGGCGGGGCAGAGAGAGAGGGAGAGAGAGAATCCCAGGCAGTCTCCAAGCTGTCAGCACAGAGCTCCAGGCAGGGCTCAATCTCATGAACTGTGAGATTATGACCTGAGTTGAAACCAAGAGTCAGTTGTTTAACTGACTGAGCCACACAGTCGCCATGAGAAATACAAATTCTGTACGATATCACTTATATGTGGAATCAGAAAAAGCTGAACTTGGGGAAATCGAGAGTAAAATGGTGCTTACAGGGGCTGAGGATTGGCGCAATTGTGGAGACGTTGATTAAAGGTACAAACATGCAACTAGTAGAAAAATAAGTCTTAATCTCTATTGCCTGACATAAGGATCGTGGTCAAAATACTATGCAATAAACTTAAAAGTGCTTGAGAGACTAAATCTTCAATTGTTCTTTACACAGAAAGAAGATTATGTGAGGCTACAAAGGTGTTAGCTAGGGGCACCTGTGTGGCTCAGTTGGTTGAGCGTCCAACTTCAGCTCAGGTCATGATCTCACGGTTTGTGGGTTCGAGCCCCGAGTCAGGCTCTGCGCTGACAGCTAGCTCAGAGCCTGGAGCCTGTCTTCAGATCCTGTGATTCCTTCTCTCTCTGACCCTCCCCTGCTCACGCTGTCTCTCTCTCTCTCTCTCAAAAATAAATTAAAAAAAAACATTTAAAAAAAAAGGTGTTAGCTAACACTGCATTATTAATCTTACTGGAATATATAAATGTACCCAAATCAATACACTGTATACCTCAAGCTTATACAATGCTATATGTCAATTATCTCTTAATAAAATATCATCAAAAATATTTTTTAATTTCTAAAGGGACTTATTGAACATCTATCAAGGACTCACAAACTTGAGTAAAGGTTGGAAAACTAGATTTGGAAAATGGGCAGACACCAAGGGGACCACCGAGGCCCAAGAAACAGGAAGCACAGCAATGATCTCTTAGCACTTCCAGTCTTCCCAGATACTGACACCCAGAGGGGACACTGCCCTTGTCCCTGGGGACCACTTCCATTGTGAGGAAATTCTCAGCATTCCTCCACCTTTACAGCACTTTCTCAAAGACAGAATTACATGGCAAGTTTGCTAAGTCTAGGCTTATCCATCCTGGCCATCAGTGTGTAGGAAGAGAGAGGAGCCAGGTCTTCTCCTACCTTTCACACAAATGGGGGATCCCCCAAACAAGGAAGGAGATTGGAAAGCTGAGCTGCCATGTAAGCCCCACACCTGTCCACCTCACGGTATAGAACAAAGAGAGTAAAAAGCATAGCAGACCAAAGATGAAATCTGGTGCTTTCTACACTGGAAGAGGTGGATGAGAGCTTAGAAGCCAATGATGAAGTCTTAAGAGGAACAATCCAAAGAATAGAAAGTGAACAAGGAGAAGTTGTGTTGCAGAAAGCAAAGGAAATAACGTGAAATAATTCCTAATGCCACAGGGAGTTCAAGTTAGGGGAAAAACTGGGAAAGTGAATATTAAATTAGCCTTGGGGACAAAAAGTTTCAATGGAAAAAATGCAAAGAGAAATCAAAATTCAGTGGTCCAGGAAATAAAAAGGATGTAAAGAAAAAAGCAGTGAATATAGACTATACTTTTAAGAATCATTGTTCTAAGGTTATAATTCCATGCCTCAGCATTTCTACTTCTTGAAATAGATGCAAAGTAAATAAGTATGTATGTATGCAAATAGCCACCTGAATGTTCTTTTACACCATTAGTGAAAAATGTGATGTGAGTTACATATCCAAAACCAGAGGCCTATACATGTGTTGATTATGCATATATTTATTCAATAGAATATTATATAACCATTTAAATGATGGAGTAGCAATAAACTTATTCATGCAAAAATCTGTCCATGATCCATTGTTGAGTTGATAAAACCTGAAATATTATGTTGGTTAAGATTTTGGCTTTAGAGGGCCACCTGGGTGGCTTAGTCGGTAAAGTGTCTGACTTCGGCTCAGGTCATGATCTCACGGTTTGTGGGTTCGAGCCCCGCATCAGGCTCTGTGCTGACAGCTTGGAGCCTGGAGACTGCTTCAGATTCTGTATCTCCCTCTCTCTCTGCCCTTCCTTTGCTCACGCTGTCTCTGTCTCTCAAAAATGAATAAACATTAAAAAATTTTTAAGCAATTTTGGCTGTAGAAAAAGTTAATTCATTAAAAGATGGATAGATAGACCAATAGGTGGGTAGGTAGCCTGGGTATTTGTATAACATTTAAGGTACTCTGGTCTACAAATAACAGAAGACCACATACTAAGAGGGTTAAATAATAAGACCATTTCTTTCTTTTATTTTCTTTTTTTAATTTGAGGAGAGAGCAAACACACAAGTAGGGGGAGAGGCAGAGAGAGAATCATAAGCTGGCTCCATGCTCAGCTCAGAGCCCATCTCAGGGCTCAAACCCACAACCCTGGGATCATGACTTGAGCCGAAATCAAAAATGGGACACTCAATGGACAGAGCCACCTAGGTGCCCCAATACCATTTCTTATACTATCCATGGGAAATCTTCAGTGATAGCATTAAGGAGCCTTCTATCTTTCACCTTGATCTTGAAGCTCATTATGGTCAATTGCACCTTAAAACCTATTATCCCTACTCTCTTCAAGGGTACTTCTGGAAGGAAAGGGGCTGTGTGTCCACATTGTGTCAAAATCAACATCTCTCTGTCATCAATCTAACTAACTCCCACAAACACTAATTCTTTTACTTAAATGTATGATATGTAGATACATTTGTCAAAAAAACTAAAGGGCCGACTGGGTGGCTCAGTCAGTTAAGCGTCTGACTTCAGCACAGGTCATGATCTCATGGCTCATGGGTTTGGGCCCCACAAGGTTCTGTGCTGACAGCTCAGAGACTGGAACCTGTCTTCAGATTCTGTGTGTCTCTCTCTCTCTGATCCTCCCCTGCTCTCCCTGTCTCTCTCGGTCTCTCAAAAATAAATAAAATAAATAAATAAATAAATAAATAAATAAATAAATAAATAAATAAAAAGAAGACTAGAGTCCCCAACTCTAGAGCATTCTTACCTTGTTATGGACTGAATGTTTGGGACCTCCCAAGATTCTTCTGTTGAAGCCTAAGTCCTACTCCCCTGAGTGATGGCACTAGCAAGTGGGACCTTTGGAGGGTCATTAGTTTTAGATGAGATCATAAGAATGAACATACATGATGGCATTAGTGTCCTTAAGAGAAGAGGAAGAGAGATCACAACTTGTATGTGAGGCTCACTCATGTTCACTCGCTCTCTCTCTCTCTCTCTCTGCCATATTAAGCCACAGCAAGAAGAGCAAGAGGCAGCCATCTGAAAGGCAGGAAGAGTATCCTCAACAGGAATTGAATCTGCCTGCCCCTTGATCTTAGACTTCCTACCTCCAGAACTGGAAGTCTATTGTTTATGCCACCCAGTCTATGGCATTTTGTTACAGTGGCCCAAGATGACTAAGGTATACCTAAATATCTAAGTTAACACTCTTTATTATACTTTAGGATATCACAAGTTTCAGCAAGTAGACGGCATGATAACATACAATTATATGGGTGGATATATATATATTTCCCAAAAAAAGCAGTAAAATTTTTTTAAAACTTTGTTTTCTCTATATTAAACCCTAAATTAATGATTCGTGTTTCTTATTGTGTATCTCATTTCTATAAATCAAGAACTCATTAGCAGAATTTTGTACAAATTTTATTTCTGCTTTTATTCAACCAATAAAAATGCAAATTAGTGTTCAAAATGTCCTTGGCAATCTAGAGAAACTAATTTATGTGTGCCTGAAATTATAAAACAGCAGTGAATTAAAAGAAAGAAAAATGGTGATAATGTTTTAATGCAAAAGTTGCATATCAAAGCCAAAGTGGAAAATATTAAAATATAACATTTTATACTTCTTGGACTCTTAGAATATAGGTTGCAGAATTTAAAACTGTATTCTCTATACAAGAACTAAACAAATAATATCAAGCATATGCTTGTACGTATATCTCTCTTAACTTCCAAAAAACTTGAAGAAGCTGGTAGTAAACACTATGAAAGAGGGGCGCCTGGGTGGTTCAGTCAGTTAAGTGTCCGACTTCAGCTCAGGTCATTATCTCACAGCTGGTTAGGTTCGAGCCCGACCCTGGGCTCTGTGATGACAGCTCAGAGTCTGGACCTGCTTCAGCTTCTGTGTCTCCCTCTCTCTGCCCTTCCCCCACTCATGCTCTGTCTCTATCTCTCTCAAAAATAAACATTAAAAGCAAATTTAAAGACAACCATAAAAGAGAAGCATTAAAATAATATAGAAAAACAAACAAGAGCCACTGATGAAAAGGTGAAGAAAATGCTCTGCAAATTTTTTCATTATGATAAGTTTCAAGACTGAACAAAATGGCTACCCCTGAGCTTCACCACAGCCAGGACACAACAAACTCCCATGAATTAAGTCCCTCTTGTTCAGGTACTAATTGTAAGCAAATAACTGTACTTACAGGTACTGACTGTAAGTAAGACTCTGTAGACCTGGATGTTGCTGATGTGGAGGAAAGAAAAAAAAAGATTTCTTACCTCAAGAATCACCCCTCCTTGGATGGTTGGATTGTTTTATGTCCATTTTTTAACTAGCCAGGTACCCTTGAACGAAATCATGGCACAGTTCTGGGGGGTTTTTTTCTCCAACCTCCATTTTGAGCATCTCTATGAGCTCAGGACTCAGCCACCTCTGGTCAGAAGTTTAATGAAGTCATGCATACAAAGCAGTGGTTCCCAAAAGTGATTCAAGGCTTCATACTTGAAACTTATTAGCTAATAAGGTGACAGAGCTCTTATCCTCTTGGGGTATCTTCATTCAACTGGGGCATCTAATACCTGAGGGGAGAAAAACAAATATTTTACCATTGTTTTTCTAGTTATTCAAAAACAAATATTCCAGAAAGAGAAAGAAATGTATAAGAAAAAGATGTTTTCCGCTACACAGAATTACCCCTTGTTAACATTGGATACCTTTCATAATTTTTTCTGTGCATGCATATGAACAGAAAGATTTAACATCATGTTCATAAAATTGAGGTAATGCTTTTTTTACTTAAGATGGATGTTTTCAAACATCATCCAAAACTCTGAAAATGCAGGGGGTGACTGGCTGGCTCAGTTGATGGAGGATAGGACTCTTGATCTCAAGAGTTCAAGCCCAACATTGGGCACAGAGATTCTTTAAAAAAAAAAAAATACTCTTTGACAATATAATTATTAATGGCCGTGAAATATTTTACTATATAAATATGCTATCCTTTTTTGACTAAAATTATTATTATTATTGGGATTTACTTAGCTTTGGAGGCCAATATTTCTGGGGAGTTTTGTTTGTTTCTTTAACCAAGAAAGTCTTAAAAGTATGGAGAGGAGAGTATATACATACATGTGTGTGTGTGTGTGTGTGTGTGTGTGTGTGTGTGTGTAAAACAGATCAAGCCAAGTATGCCTATTTATGTAGCCAATGAAGAACCTTTTATCCCTTGTTCCCCATTTGCAGCCCAGGCACCCAGTCCCCTAAACAGCAGAACAAAGAAGAAAAGCTGTGGCTCTGGGAACCAGCTTCACACATGGTCTCACTTGCAGACCCATTTTTATATTCTCTGGGAGGATGCCCTGGTGACCAGCATCCCTGCACGTTGGTAAGGATTCCCCCGAGCAGTGTTTCAGTGAGTCCGATGGTTCCAAATGAGTGAGCAGATGACTTTTGAAAAAACAAATCAATAATTAGAAGTCAGGCATCGAGAAACTGCACAGAGGATGCCTGGGTGTCTCAGTCAATTAAGCATCCGACTCTTGGTTTTGGCTCAGGTCATGACCTCACAGTTCATGAGTTGGAGCCCCGCATGGGGCTCTGTGCTGACAGCAGAGAGCCTGCTTGGGATTCTCTCTCTCCCTCTCTCTCTGCCCTTCTGCTGCTCGCTCTCTCTCTCTCTCAAAATAAATAAGCCTTTAAGAAGAAAAGAAAAAAAAGAAAAGAAAAGAAAAGAAAAAAGAAAGGGAAACAGCACATAGGCTGAGAGCTTCAGCTGAAACTCCTTTAATTTCCTCTGCAGAAGGGAAATTCGGAGGTCAGTGGCAGCTAGGGTGACCCGCTTGTACAGTATGCGGAGTTAAGTAAATCTGTGCGGGAAGCACCGTAAGGACTGACGGGCAACGGTCTCAGCTGATGTGGGACAAAAGCAGCACCCCAGAGTTAATCAGGGTGACTCATCGGGGCTCTGAGTCAGTCCTAGATCCTGTAAATTACAGGGTGCCTTTTTACTCACTGTGGGTTATTACTGTGTTTGTTTTTCCAAACAACGAAAATGAGTTAAAAAGCTTAAGGGGAAAAAAAAATTACAGGACTTTTTTAAAAAAATGTTTTACTATCCAGGTTAACCTGATCTCCAATATCAAGTAAAAAAAAAAATAGAGAAAAGTTGAGAGCTAATAGAAAAATTACATAGCTTAAGCCAAAGAAAGGAATAAAGGAAAGGTAACAGCAAATGAGGATGACAAAAGAAGTTGTTCCAAGTGTGGGGGCGGGGGAGCAGGGGAAGGGAAGGGTAGGGTTCATGGGGGAAGTTACTAGAAAGATGCAAGACGGTTATGGCATTGCACTAAAGAACATAATAAATACTGAGACCAGAGTTACTATTCAAGCAGTAGTTTGGAGTCGTCATTATTACAGAACTTGAACTCCATAGCCTAACAGTGGGTGCAAGTCCCCCCTTTCTGAGCTCTGTGGGGTCACATACTTGTTCTCTGCCTCTCTGCTCAGTCATAAATCAACATCCATCGAGTGATGGACTCTGTCCTGCTAACCCACTCACTATTTGTACCCTTCTGTACATGATCAGTACAAAGACATGGAAAGGAACTATATTGCTTACATTTAAATCCGCCTGTTGATTAGATCAGGGAGTGAGGGACATGGGATAAAGGCATTCGGGAACTCTTTATTTTCTTTTGGACTGAAGCAGCACCAGTTGAAAAAATTAATAAATGATGAGCTCAGTCTAACTTACAGGAAGAAAAGAAGAACAGCATTCTAGGCTGGGAAATTGAGGTGAATAAATGAACTTAGTATAGAATAAATTTGAATACGAGCTGGGGACAATGAGGATACTCATAATGACAGAAAAAGCTGTTTGGTGAGATGTAGGAACTGGCAGGAAATAAGGAATAGACAGTAGAAACTTTAAAGGCAAGAAGACTGAAATGTACCTTACGGGCAATATAGAGATTTTTATATTGCTGAGCAACAGTGAAGGTAGAGCAGCAGTAATTTAGCCTAGGAAGTTTATATAGAAGAGATTTGGTCACCAGGAACCTTCAATAGAAACACGCAGTGAATGATTTTGGTCTTTTTTATTTATGTTGATTTATTTTGAGAGAGAGAGTGAGCGAGCATGCAAGTAAGGGAGGGGCAGAGAGAGAGGGAGAGAGAGGGAAAGAGAGAGAGAGAGAGAGAGAGAGAGAGAGAGAGAGAGAGAGAGAGAGAGAAAATTCTAAGCCAGATGCGAGCTCAAACACACGAACTGTGAGATCAAACCTGAGCTGAGATCAAGAATTGGATACATACCCAACGAAGCCATCCAGACACCCCTGTTGGTCTAATTTAAAGCGCTGGCAGTGAAAAGGTAGAGAAAAGAGAAAATTGTTTAACTCACCTCAGCGTAAAATAAAATTTGATTAGATATTAAAAATCAAGTTGCAAACCCAGTTATTCCCACGTTTCTAACATAGGATGTGAGCAAAGTGTTGGCTACCAGTAAGCCTCGGGTCAAAAAAGAAAAATAGTCCCCATCACATACAACGCCAAATCTAACCTTTGGGGCCTGGCAGCCAAAATCCAACAGAAATTGTCTTTTTCTCCCCATAACACATTATTTCAAGCATTCAACTAATATAGCATGTAATTAGTTGTTACCGTGTACCCAGCCTATGAATGGTACAATTTCCAATATTAATCCAGACTTGGTTTCTGTCTCAAACGTTCTGCCCTAGGGTATTAAGCGTCCTAACTTATGTACCAAGAGGCAATGTACATTATCACCAGTGGTTTATACTTCACTGTGTGTTCACTTTTCTCTACCGATTCATAGCAAATCCATCAATGCTCAAATCCCACCAATATCATGAAGGACATCATGAATACCTCAGTTTTATGTATCCCTCCTTTATTGTCCATAGTGTATCTCCTTCTCTCATCAAAGCAAACACCCACACTGTTCCAACCAAGTGTTAATAATTTTATCCTCCCCATCAGTTGGATGGAATGCCACTGAAGACGCAACTCCATTATTCTACCTGGTGCTGGACAAATGCTAGGTATACTACATGCCATTGAGAAACAGAAAAACTCATAGCCCAAAATAAGTTTTAAAACTTAGTTATTTCATTAATTCCCTCAGGTCATGAAGAATAAGAGTATCTGCATCATAGTGGGGAAATTAAAATAAGAGCAAAATACCTACAAAAAAATTACCATGGAATATTTTTCTAGCCTGGGAATATATATAAATATAAATATAAATCTCCTTCTGGAATTTTGTTTAAATTCTTTAAATTTGTAAAAGTGCAAGCTATAAATAAAAGATAGATAAATTTTAATTAACACTAAAATTGCCATGGATGAAACAATAGAATTAAAAGAGCTAAAAAAAAAATTGAGAGAAGGTATTTGGAATATACATAAGTAACACAAAAGGATAGGAGATATATATGAACTAACACAAATCAATACATTAAAAAACAAACAACCCAGTAGGAAAAGGAGTAATAGATACAAAAAGGTAATTTACAGAAGAAGAACCCCAATGGCCAAATGGGGAATCAGGCAAATGCAAAAAAAAAAAGATATGATTTCATATCCATTAATTTGACAAAAACGAAAACGTTGGTAATACTATTTGCTGGTGGGAAAATAGAAAATTCCAACCATTGCTGGTGGGAACATACAAATCAGTATACATAGTTGGAAAGCCACTCTCCATATTTAGTAAAGTTTAAGATAGTCAAATTAGTGGGCCGCCTGGGTGGCTCAGTCAGTTAAGCCTCCGGCTTCAGCTCAGGTCAGATCTCACATTCATGGGTTCGAGCCCCGCGTCAGACTCTGTGCTGACAGCTAGCTCAGAGCCTGGAGCCTGCTTCCAGTTCTGTGTCTCCTTCTCTCTCTGCCCCTCCCCCTCTCATGCTCTGTCTCTCTCTGTATCAAAAATAAATAAAACATTTAAAAAAATTTTTTTAAAAGATAGTCAAAATAGGGGTGCCTGGTGCTTAGTCAGTTAAGCATCCAACTCCAGATCTTAGTTCATGCTGTGATCTCAGGGTCATGAGTTCAAGCCCTGTATTGCACTCCATGTTGAGTACGAAGCCTACTTTAAAAAAAATGCATACCATACAACCTAACAGTTTTACCCGTAGGTACAAGCTCTAGAAAAGTTCTTACACATGATGCCAAACAGATATGTGTAAGAATTTCATTCAGCATTATTTTGATGACAAATAATTGGAAACAATCCACATGTTCATCAACAATGCAATGGATAAATAAACTATATATTCTTCAAATGAAATTCTATACAACAATAAAAATAAATGCACTAAACCTTCATGTATCAACATGGATGAATCCCACAAACATGATGTCAGTAAATATATATATATGATGGGCACATATTAGTGAATATATAGTGTGTAGTATATGGAGGATATATGTGTATATATGTTATCTATATAATATATAAAAAGTAAAAATATAATAGTACATCATGCATATATGTTAAAATATACATGTGTGTATGGTATGTTACCACAGATAAAGTTTTTAAAAACATGTAAGCAGGGGCAGCTGGGTGGTTCGATTCGTGGCGCCTGGAATTCTTGATCTCGAGTTGTGAGTTCAAGCCCCACGTAGAGATTACTTAAAAATAAAATATTTTAGGGGAGCTCAGGTGGCTCTTGATTTCAGCCCAGGTCATGATCTCACAATGGTGAGTTCAAGCCCATGGACAAGCCCTGGAAACAGCACCGTGCTGGGTGTGGATCCTGTCTGGGATTCTCTATTTCCCTCTCCTTCTGCCCCTCCCCCACTTGCTCATTCTCAAAAATAAAATCTTTTAAAAACAAAAAATAAGGGGTGCCTGGGTGACTTAGTGCAATATCTGACTTTGCCTCATGATCTTGTGGTTTGAGTTCAAGCCCCAAGTCTGGCTTTCTACTGTCAGCACAGAGCTAGCTTCAGGTCCTCTGCCCCCCTCTCTCTCTGTCCCTCACCTGCTCAGGTACACGTGCACACTCTCTCTCTCAAAAATAAACATAAAAAAATAAAATAAAAACATACAAGCAATCCATTGTATATTTTCGATATGCACACCTACATAGTGAAATTTTTAAAATTTTACATCAATGGGAGTAAAAAAAATAAATTCTGGAAAACAGTTCATCTGACAGGGAAGGAGTGTGATGCAATCGGAGAAGGACACAGAGGGATGTTCAGCTAAATCCCTAATGCTTTCTTTTTTTTAAATTTTTAATAAAAAATTTTCATATTCATTTTTGAGAGATACAGACAGACAAAATGAAAGCAGGGGAGGGGCAGAGAGAGAGGGAGACACAGAATTCAAAGCAGGCTCCAGGCTCCGAGCTGTTAGCACAGAGCCCGACACAGGGCTTGAACCCACAAACCATGAGATCATGACCTGAGCTGAAGTCAGACACTTACCCCACTAAGACACCCAGGCACCCCCCCCCATAGTTTCCTTTAAACTGGGAGTTGGTACCTGGGTTGTCAATCTAGGAGGATTTATATTTTAAATCTTTTTTAAATTTTATTGTGGAAAATTTCAAATATACATGAAAGTAGAAAAAACAGTCTACCATAGCACCATGGATGCATTGCCCAGCTTCGACAGTTTGATAGTCTGTCTTGTTTCTTATACACTCCTATCAAAATCCTCACGCAAAAACTATTTCTAAAAAACTCCAGGCCATCATATTATCTTATTCATTAATAATACATGTCAGCGTTCTTAAAATTTTGCTAACAAAAAGTTAACTCTGTAAAAAGTCACTACGTTCAGAGAGTCGTCATTATCCTAAACCCTTATATTTATATAGAATTTTAGAGTTTAAGAAATATTCCCATTTATGTTATTTATAGATTTCTTTTGAGCCTAGTGATAGCATTGTGAAGTATGAAAAATAGGTTAAGGGGTGTCTGAGTGGCTCAGTCGGTTGAGCTTCCGACTTCAGCTCAGGTCATGATCTCATGGTTCATGGGTTTGAGCCCCGCGTTGGGCTCTGTGCTAACAGCTCAGAGCCTGGAACCTGCTTCAGATTCTGGGTCTCCCTCTCTCTCTGCCCCTCCCCTGTGTGCTTGCTCGCTCTCTCTCTCAAAAATTAACATTAAAAAATTTTTAATAAATTTTAAAAAATAAAGAATAGGTTAATATTTTAGCCTTAATTTTGCTTACTCATAGTATCTGGGAAATGAACTCCTCTAGATTAAAATGTTTTTCAGGTTTTTGTACCTTATCTTCAGAAGGGCATAAGTTCAGAGAGAGAGAGAGAGAGAGAGAGAGAATTCCCATATGCACACAGTTCCACTGTGATATTCTCAGAGTTGTGAGGCCTCCGTATCTCCAGAAAGAAGGCAGCCCCGTGTCAGACTCTAATGACTTAGCTGACATCACCCACAGTCATCTGCGTGTGGGTGCATTAAGCCTTCCCTAAACACTTCCACTGTGACATACCCTGCTTCAGTCACGGCCTCCAGAATTGTGTAAGATCAGTCATGATTGTTTTAAAGGGAGCTTTTCTATAACAATTTCCGATGTTGGGGTGTTTGAAGTATTTAGCCTCCCACACAAGCGATTTTTTTTCTAATATATTTGTGACTTTGGTGAGCCAAATTTGTAATGAAGAACGATTTCAGCCCATCTCTCATTTCACACACTTAATCAAATATTTTCTGACTTCTGGCTTCTGAGTAGGTTGGAAAGAGCTGGAGAGTGGGTGCTCCCACTTACAAAAAAAACAAAAAAAGCAAGCTGCTTAAAATCCATCAAAAAGCCACACTCACAGGTTCACCCAAATCTCAGGAGAGACAGGTGTTTCCAACGAAAAACAGGCTGTGAGCACAGCGGTGAACATCATGCAGATAGTGAAAACCATTCAAGCTGGTCGGACGAATTCAGCTGAAATTCTGGTTTTTATTCATCTCTGATCCACAGGTAACTTGGTTTGCTTTTACTTTTAACTGAAGTAAATTAATTGCAAGTTAATTGAATGGAATTGAAATACTTTTAATTGAATAATAGTGGGCACACAATATCCTATTCATTTCAGGCGAGTCGCATAGTGATTTGACAGCTACATACATTACAGAATCTTCACTAAGACAAGTATAGTTACCATCTGTTGCCGTACAAAGTTCTTACATAGTATCGACTCTGTTCCCCAGGCCATACTTTCCACGCCTATGATTTATTTTACATCTGGAAATGTGCACCTCTTAATCGCTTTCACCTATTTTGCCTGGCCCTCCATCAGAGCATCTGAACCAGGCTATGCTGACAGCAGAGAGCCCCATGCGGGGCTCAGATTTATGAACCGTGAGATCATGAGCTGAGCCCAAGGCAGAAGCTTAACAGACTGGGCCGCTCAAGCGCCCCTCTTGTCTTTCTGAGACTAGCCATTCTGACTGGTGAATCTTAACAAGTCACTCAAGTCAGACTTGATGGCAAGCGTGTATGGAAGCCACTTGGAAGCCACAGACAGAGCAACACAATAAGGAGCCTTCTTCCAGTATCTCTTGCTGTTCCAAGCATTCTCAGAATCACCTGGGAAGGTTTGTGGAGAAGAGCCTGTGGGTGGGGGCACCTGGGGAGTGGGGAGGAATGCATTCTCCAATATCCACAGCTCCCAGAGTTGCAGCCTCTCCTTCTGTTGGCAGGCGGGGCAAGTTCTGCGTTGTTGCTTATTTTAGGCAGGTTCTGTGTCCCTGAACTGGGTGGGGTCTTCTCAATGACCCTGCTCCTTCCTTAGGGATAGAGGATCTGGCGGGGCGTTGGGGCGGCTCAGTCGGTAACCATCCAACTTCAGTTCAGGTCATGATCTCATGGTTCGCTAGTTCAGTCCGGAGTCACACTCTCTGCTGACAGCTTGGAACCTGGAATCTGCTTTGATTTTTTTTTTTTTTTTGTCTCCCTTTCTCTCCGCCCCTCCCCTGCTTGCGTGCCCTCTCTCAAAAATAAATAAATACTAAAAATTGAAAGAAAAAAAAAAAGATCTGGAATAGTTTGTACCCAGGACGTTTCCCTATTCCTCACACAGAAGTAGAGAGTGATTTTTTCTTTCCCTCTACCCCTCCTCCCTGCCCGCCCCCCCCACATCAACTCCTCACCTGTGCTCTGAGGGTGACAAGATGTGTCTCCCTTTCTTCAGCAGATTGAGGCTTTTGTTCTGTAGAGATGACTGGAAAGAAGGAGCTGAGTGAAACTCAGTGTCTCCCCCCACCACCCCCTGCCTCCTCAAGGCGAGATGACAGATTTTAATCCAACAATATTAACACTTATATTAAACATAAATACCCTAATCACACAAATTAAAAGATTTATTGTATAGCAATATTTCATCTTACACAATATGAGAAAGTTCTAGATGCTTGCTGTATAGTATTGTGCCTCCAGTTAACAATGGTGCATTGTGTGCTTAAGATTTTTAAAGAGTAGGGTACCTGGGTGGCTTAGTTGGTTAAGTATTGGACTTTGGCTCAGGTCATTGTCTTATGGTTCAGTTAGTGAGTTCCAGTCCCACATCAGGCTCTGCACAGAGCCTGCTTCTGATCCTCTGTCTCCCTCTCTCTGCCCCTCCCCTGCTCACACTTTGTCTCTCTCTTTCAAAAATAAATTTAAAACAATTTTTTTTTAATTTTAGAACATTGTTAAATGTTCTTTCCACAATAAGAACATCATGTTAAGTGTTCTTACCACAATACAAAAAAAAAATTTAAGACAGAAGTTGTCATCTTAGATTTTTTTAAATCTTAAATTCATCTTACTATGAAATGAATTCCAGGATACAACATCAATATACAAAAATCAACTGTACTTTATATACTAACAATAATCCAAAATTTAAAGTTAAAAAAAATGAGTCAGTTAACTATATTTTCTGGAAAAAAAGATACTATTTACAATAGCATCTAAATATGTGAAATGCATAGAAATAAATCTGACAAACGATGTGTAAAATTTGCACACTGGAAATTTAAGGGAACCTAAGTAAATGGAAAGATAGATTGTGCTGATGAGTAGATTATAAGACTGAACACTGTGGACATGTTGCCTGTCTCCCAAACTGATCCACAAATCTTTAGAATATTTTGTAGTTTGACAAGATGATTCTGCAATTCACAGAGCAATGCATAAGGCATAGCATAGCCAAAATCACTTTGGAAATGGCAAAGTTGGAAGACTACACTATCTGATTTCAAGAGTTAACGTAAAGCTTTCTTGAGACAGTGTGGTATAGACAAACTTGGCAATGAGATGGAATAGAGGGTCCAAAAGTAGACCCACCGGTATATGATCAATTGATAGTAAGTAAAAAGGGAATTCAGAGTAGAAAGGATAGCCTTTTCAACAAATGGTTCCAGAACAATGAATCCTGTATATAAAGAGAGAGACACAAAGAGAGACAGAGACAGAGAGAATTTTGCTCCATACCTCTCATAATATACAACAATTAACTCAAAATGAATCATAGACCTAAATGTTAAAACTTAAATAAAAAAAAAGAAAGAAATTTTTGATTTCTTAGGTAAGACATCTAGGAGCATGATTTCTAAACCAAAACAATGATCAATGGGACTGTCTCAAAAATCAAGAACTTTTGTGCTTTCATTGAATGTTATGTGGGTGAAAAAATACGCCACAGAATTGAACGTGGCGTATTTGCAAAAGGATTTGTATCAACAATATATAGAGTTCTTACAACTCCAAAATGCGAAGTTACATAGCCCAATAAAATATGGTGCCGAATATTTGAACAGTTCACCAAAAAAGATAAGTAAATGATAAACAGGCACCTGAACATATATTCAAAATGATTAGACACTAGAGAAAAGCAAATCAAAACTATAAGATACCATTACACAGCTCTCAGGCTGACTGACCCTCCCGAGTGTTGGGGAGAAAGTAGAGCAACAAGATGTCTCAAACTCTGATGGTAGGAATGCCAATATGGTAACCATCCGAAAACAGTTTGATGGTTCCCTAAAAAGTTGAATATATACATACCATCTAATAGTCATTCGACTCCCAGAAAATCCCAAAAGAAGAAGAAAATGTATCACCATACAAAAAAATAGGATGCAGATGTTCATAGCAATATTATTTATAATAAGCCAAAGCTGGTAACAATCCAAATATTTATCAACAGATGACCAGATAAACACAGTGTGGTACATCCACACAATGGAATAGACACAGCCATAAAAAGAAATGAACTATTGTTGTAAGGAACAACATGGATTAATCTCAGAGTGGTTATACTGAGTGAAAAAAAAAGCCAGAGAGTAAAGCAAGTACATACTAGATGATTCCATTTGTATAAAATTCTACAAACTGAAAATCTACTGTGAAAAAGTAAATAACTACTGCTTGCTCAGAGAAGGACGGGAGGGCAAGGAAAGGCAGGAAAGAAAGATTTACAAAGAGCCATAGGAAATTGTGGATATGGTCGCCAGGGTAGATACATCTAACAAAACGTATCAGGGCACATGGGTGGCTCAGGCATTAGGCATTTGACTTTAGCTCAGGTCATGTGCTCACTTCGGCAGCACATATACTAAAATTGGAAGGACTTTAGCTCAGGTCAGGATCTCACAGTTAATGAGTTTGAGTCCCTCATCGGGTGAGCTCAAGCCCCACTTCGGGTGAGCGTGATCCTTGCTTTGGGTGAAACGCAAGTCCTGGGTGAATCCTGCTTTTCTGTCTCTCTCTCCTTCTCTCTTTAAAGAAAAAAAAATCACAGTATATGCACAATTTATTGGATATTAAATATACCTCAATAAATCTGTGAAAATGACAATAGCCATTCTTAAAATGTTGATACAAAATATGAAGACTAATATACATACTCTTCTGTAATCTGCTTTTGTTTTGTCCTAACCCAAACTATCAGAAAACAATTTCATCGAAAGGTAATCAACAATTTTATTAAAACAAACATGTGATCTAAAATCATTGTGTTTGTCATGCTTTTTTCTTTCCCCATTATTGGTGGTTTTGATGTGCCAAAAAGACAATCCCACTGCATTTAGGCATTCCTCAACACTGAACTTCACATACAATGTCAGAAATTTTTTTCTACACTGTCACCCCTTTTTCCTTCTATTTAAAGAAAATTTCAGCCAACTTTTTTGTTCCACATTGTGCATAACATAAAATTTGAAAAACATGATGTGCATTATTTGAGAATATATTGCAGCATAAATACCATGCAGAATGGAAATAATCTGGAAAACAATTGAAAGTTGCAGAAGGGGCACCTGGGTGGCTCAGTGGGTTGAGTTATTGGCTTATCCAACTCTTGATTTCAGCTCAGGTGGTGATCTCACGGTTCATGGGTTTGAGCACAGAGCCTGCTTGAGATGCTCTCTCTTTCTCTCTCTCTCTCTCTCTCTGCCCCTCCCTGCTCTCTCTCTCAAAATAAATAAATAAATTTTTTTTTAAGTTGAAAAAGCAAAAAGGATATTTTGTTAACTTCCTATAATATTTTGGCTTACTTTATTACTCTTTCTTATTTCACAATAAAATGAAACATGCAAGATGTGATTTTTCTCTAATTACTTGCTTGTCCCGAATAGTTATGCTTTGATAAAAGTGCTTCCCATATCTAAACTAAAACTTCTAAACGTTAAAACCTTCACTTAAACTTTGGTAAAAACTTACTAGATTTTTAGTTAAACACCTGTGATTTTTACTTATATTTCATCTTATATGGTAAGAGAAAAAGATCTGTTTAAATTTCATTTTGATGGAGGTGCCTGGCTGGCTCAGCTATAGAACATGCAACTCTTGATCTCAAGGTTGTGAGTTCAAGCCCCACGTTGGGTGTAGAGATCACTTAAAAAAATTAAAAATCTTTAAAATAAAAAATTTAGAGGCACATAAGTGGCTCAGTTGGTTAAGCATCTGGCTCTTTAATTCAGCTCAGGTCATGATCTCATGGTTTGTGAGTTCAAGTTCCACGTTGGGCTCTGCACTGACAGTGCCCAGCCTGCTTGGGATTCTCTTTCCCTCTCTCTCTGCCCCCACCCCTGCCCAATGCTTGAGTTCTTTCTATCTCTCTCAAAATAAATAAACATTAAAAAATAATGATAAAAATAAAAAATAAAATTTAAAAATTTTGTTTTGACATTTATTAAGATTTTCTCCAGGTTTAATATATAAATGGTTCTGTAAATGTTACATTGTCTGGAAACGAAAGTCCAGTCACTTAGAGAGGTAAAAGATTCAGTATTAAATCAATTTTATTGTAATGTTTGTATCCTCCATGTTTTTCCTCAAATGTTTTATTTTGAAAATTTTGAAACCTATAGTAAAATTTAAAGACTATCCCATTTATGCTTCACCCAAATTCATCAACTACTAGCATTTTACCACATTTGATATAGATAGATACAACTTGTGTATGTTTTTATGTATCTTAAGAGAGAGATTTTTTTTGAAGAATCATTTAAAAATAACTTTTAGACATAAAAAATTCAGCATGTATCTCCTGAAAACTAGAACATTCTTCTACATAAGCACAAGTCTATTATGATAATGAAGAAATTTGATGTAATTATGTTTCCTAATGCAAAGTCTATATTCAAGTTTCCTCAATTGTCTCAATATTGTCCTTTATAACTTTACTTCTATCGAGTTGATAGAATAAATGAGAGAAATTATATGCAGAAAATGCATTTGATCAAATTGAACATCCTTCATCCTTTCATGATTAAAAAATAATTTTCAGCAAATGAAGTCTAGAAGGGAATAGCTTTCTGATAAAAGTTACCTGTGAAAAACCTATTGCTAACATCACATGCAATGAAAACTCATTGAATGTTCTGAAGGTGCCTGGCTGGCTCGTTCAGAAGAGCATGCAACTCTTTGAGTTTGACCGCCATATTGGATGTAGAGATTACTTAAATATAAAATGGAAAGAAAGGAAGGAAGAAAGGAAGGAAGGAAGGAAGGAAGAGAGAAAGGAAGAGAGAGAAAGGAAGAGAGAGAGAGAACGAAAGAAAGAAAAGTTCTCTTTACAAGATCAGAAACAACACAGGGATATCCACCATAACCACTTCTAAACATATATATATGAGATCCCAGCCAAAGCAATACATAAAAATTAAATACATAAACAGTGTAATTCTGTCATTACTCACAGATGACATGACTGCATACATAGAAAAACTAAAAGAACCTAAACTGTCAAAATTAAAAAGAAAATTTAGCAAAGTTCCTGGTTAGAAGCTTAATATATATTTTTACCTATTAACAATAACTGTCCCCCACCACCAACAACAAAAAACTATTGAAGAATTAAGTAAAAATCAATATCATACACAGTAGCACCAAAAAGTCCACAGGAGTAAGCTATTAAAAGATGTTCCACATTGATGTACCAAGAACTTTAGAACACTGCTGGGGGGGGGGGGGCAGGGGGGCAGGGTGCCTGGATGGCTCAGTTGGTTAAGTATCTGACTCTTGGTTTTAGCCCAGATCACAGTCTCACAAGGCTCAGGTCATGACCTCACAGTTCCTGAGATCGAGCTCCACATGGAGCTCTGTGCTGTCACCACAGAGCCCGATTGGAATTCTCTCTTCCCCCTCCCCCTCCCCCTCTTCCCCTCTCCGACTCACATGCGCTCTCTCTCTCTCTCTCTCTCTCTCTCTCTCTCTCTCACTCTTTCTCTCAAAAAAATTTTTTTAACTAATTAATTAAATTTTTTAAAATTTTAACTAAAAATAAAATTCACATGTTAAATATAACTTAATTTTTAAGTAATACACATCATATGCTTTTGATGCTATAAACACTGGGGTAGCCACTAACATTCACTTAATTAGGGAAGAAAGAAAATTAAGTATTCAGATGACAGTTTCTGCAAACTTTATTTTAAAACAATGTTTATTCTGAAACTTGTCATTATGAATTTCATCCTCTGGGTAGATCTTTAATAAGAAGGCTATGTTCTTGCCTGCATTACCTAGAAACCTGCTTGAATAATTCTAGAGCCTGCTGATTTGTAATGTGAAACTATAAGGATTTGTTATAGAAAATTACAAGTAGAAAATGGTTTACTGAATGGTTTACTTAATGTTGAAAACAATGGCATCAGAGGTTAAATTTTTTATGTATTTAATTTTCCATTTACAAGGCCTTGTATGATCACTTTGCCTTGTCCCCTATCCTAAACTCATCTTTTTTCTTTCTCTCTTATTCCCTCTCCAGCCACCTGGGCTTCTCAGCTCTTCCTGGAACATTCAGACACATTCTCAACAAAAGCCCGGCTTGATCCTCCTGGAACACCTTGTTCTGCTTTCTGTAGGTTAGTTCCCTCACCACCTTCACACCTTTCCTTAAAGATCACTTTCTCAGTGAAGCTACTTACTCGACAGCCAATTTAAAATTATAACCTGACCACTGCCACAGCCCTTCCCAC
Source organism: Mungos mungo (assembly GCA_004023785.1). Classification (NCBI taxonomy): domain Eukaryota; kingdom Metazoa; phylum Chordata; class Mammalia; order Carnivora; family Herpestidae; genus Mungos; species Mungos mungo. The sequence continues at coordinate 41,561 of PISW01003864.1, forward strand.
CCTTCTTCCCCCGATCTTTGCTTTTTCTGTTCTATCACTGATCACTGTCACTTTTCACCCTCTAAAATAGTAAGTGCTTTATTCATCTATGTCATGTAACTTATTGTGTTTACTGTTTACTTCTGGGCACACGCACCACCCTTGGGCAGGGATCTTTGTGGTTCATTGTTGTTGTTTTGTTATTGACACTCGTAAACATCTCGAGGGCAGAGATAACATATAGAACACAGTAGTTGCTCAATAAATAGTTGTTGAATTGAATTTTTTGAGCCTTATTCTTTCCCCCATTGACTCGGGCTTCACTAATATTACAATACATTTTTCAACCAGTATAAAGTACTACGGAGTCTCTGGAAGTTAGAAAATGCATGCGTCAGGCTGTCCTATCACATATGGTTGTAAATAAACAAGTAATGGTGGCAGACACCATTTTAAACATAATGTAGATCTTTGACTTTATGAAGATTAAAATCTATCAAGAAAAAAATCTATCAGGAAGAGAGTGTTATGGAATATTTAATTTAAATGAGTATTTCATTTCATTAAATCATAAGAGAATATTTAGTTAAATAATTACAAGAGTGTAATGTTCTGCAAAGAGGTATTATCAGAGGAGTAAATTTATAACACGTGGGCCCTAAGACGTGTGTTATAGCCTATGACTCCTTATTATAAGTCCAGGGAACTAGCAATGGCCACCAGGAAACCACTTGGTCTCTCTGAGCAAATGGAGTAATCTATGCAAGCCTTGTATCCTCTGAGATCTATTTTTTAAATTCCCCAAATTTATATATTTGGGAGAAAATAACAAAAAAAAATACTAGAGGTATCTAGGTGGCTCAGTCAGTTGAGTGTCTGACTCTTGATTTTGGCTCAAGTCATGATCCCAGGGTCACAGGATGGAGTCCCACATGGGGTTCCATGATGAACATGGAGCCTGCTTAAGATGCTCTCTCTGTGTCTCCATTTGCCCCTCTCCCCTTCTCAGACTCTCAAATTAAAAGAAAAAAAAAGACACCCTGGTGTGTCAGTCAGTTAAGCAACCGGCTCTTGATTTTGGCTCAGGTCGTTTTCTTATGGTTCATGAGATCAAGCCCTATGACATGCTCCATACTGAGGACATGGAGCCTGTTTGGGATTCTCTCTCTCTCTCTCTCTCTCTCTCTCTCTCTGACCCTCCCCCAGCTGGCACACTCTCTCAAAATAAATAAATGTTAAAAAAAAAAAAGAAATGTTTAAAAGGAAAAGAAAAAAGTACCCTGAAGAAATTTTGATAATTTTTTTAAATGCTTTTAGACATCCACCTTGGCCATGAGGAAGTAAGACAGTTCAGAATTACCCCATAACTGCAAATAAAAAATCAGACAAAAATATAAGAAATGACGGTCTTCAGATATAGACAACAGGCAGCACAAAGCTGTTTTCCTTGAGGAAGAGGAAAGACACAAGTGGCCCCCCTGTTGCCTATGGCTTATGCCTACAGGGAATTCCCCCCAGAGAGCCCCTTACCCCCATATACCCTCTAAGGTAGCCCTAACCATATGGTTCTTTTTCTTTTTACATTTATTTATTCATCAGAGAAAGAGAGAGAACAGGGGAGGGGCAGAGAGAGAGGAAGATAGAGAATACCAAGGAGGCTCCGTGTTGTCAGCACAGAGCTCCACACAGGGCTCAATCTCACGAACCATGAGATCATGATCTGAGCTGAAATCAGGAGTCAGTGCTTAACCAACAGAGCCACCCTAACCCCTCACCATATTGTTCTTTAAGTAGCTGTTTCTCTTTCTCCATAGACCGTGAAGTCCTCCTGAAGGGTAAAATCTTTCCCACCTCTGTATTTCCGGAACATACTACAGAGAACCCCTCAGTGAATACTGACTAGCTGAAATGAACCTTGCAAAGAAAGGGAAGTGAAGGAACTAATGTTTACTGCACTCTGGAGCAGACACTTCCTTACTTTCCCATTGAGCGGCCACAGCAGCCTTGTTGCAAACATGCTAACTTCACATTTGGAAACTTGAAGTTCATTAACTTGCCAGAGTCATGCAGCCAGGAAGAGGCAGCCCCAAAGCACATGCTCCCACCGCCCCATCCCACCGCCTCCTTCTTAAAACGGGCCTCCTCCTATGCATCCTGCATCATTCATAAACACTTAGTCATAAAAGCAGAATCTCTATAGTCAGGAGTCTAAAGTCTTCTTGGAATGTCTAAGTGAGCAAAGTCAAGTAGAAAGATAAAATGATCTTACGAGAAATTTTTTAAATAAATGGAAGAACAGCATGTCCAAGAGCTATTGGTTTCTCAAAAGAAGAGGACTCAAAATGCATTATCCAAAGTGACAGTGTACTTGGCCAGCTCGCCAGCTTACTTCCGTGGACACTGCCCGGGTGGCTACACCACTTCCTTCCTGAAGGATCTGCGCTGGTCTCGGACTCCCCCAGAAGCCGCAGACCCCTGGCATGTGCGTGTTCTTCCTGTCCTCACTTGCTTCCCAGGGCTCCACAGCCACTTGGGAAAATTCTGCTCATTAAATATTGTGTATAAACAGAATAATGCTAAATAGGCATGGCCAAAGAAAGATTATCCCCTCAGTAGAGAATACAGCTTCTGAAAGGTATTTAAAATGAAATCTAATCATTTGAGCATCTGGGTGAAGGAGAAATCATCTGGGCAGGATGAGATTGCTTCATAAATGAGTAAGGTAATTGACTGTGGGACTATTTGCTGACATTAATATAGAGAGTTCATATATACTTGATTGTTTGTGTTCTGCTTTTATTACTTGTCAACTCAATATTATTTCTTATGGGAGGGTTCTTTGGATTATTAACTACAAGCTTTTGGCTACAAAGCTGTTCCATCATAAATGCTTGTATCATTTAAGATTATTTTTCACAAAAACTACATTTTCAAATTTCATATTTTCTGTAAAATTAAAAGCTTTTGAATGCACCTGATTCCTTCAGAGGCTCTTTCGTGTTTTATTTTTTTTAATTTTTTTAAATGTTTATTCATTTTTGAGAGACAGAGGAGGAGGAGCAGAGAGAGAGGGAGACACAGAATCTGAAGCAGGCTCCAGGCTCCAAGCTGTCAGCACAAAACCTGACGTGGGGCTCGAACTCCCTGACCATGAGATCGTGACCTGAGCTGAAGTAGGACGCTTGACCAACTGAGCCACCCAGGCGCCCCACTCTTTAGTATTTTCAACAAAGTTCTCATCTCAAGCCTTTCCCAAAAAGAAAAGAGAGAGAATGAGAAAGAAAGAGAAAGAGAAAGAAAAAGGAAAAGGAAAAAACAGAAAAAGAAAAAGAAAGAAATCAAAAGAGAAAGGAAAAAAAATCAAAAGAGAAAGAGAAACAGAAAGAAATCAAAAGAGAAACAGAAAGAAAGAAAGGAAAAGAAGAAAAGAAAAGAAAGCCTGCAAAGTGCCATGTTTTCCCAGGTAGGGCAAGGGCATTCTCAAGACGGGTACATACCATTCCAAGACTGTAGGTCTTACACGGCAAATAGTGCAGTGCCTCTCCAGCTTGATCTCCCCCTTTTCATGCTTCAAAATCCAGAACGGACAGATTTTATGCAGAAATAAGAAAAATGACGAATTCTCCAGCGACCATTCCTCTTCATCGCTTCCATTGAGAACAGCGGCTCTCACAATGCTGACCTTGACCAGCCAACACCAGTGTCATCAGGAACACGTTAGAGATGCAAATTCGTTAGCTGCCCCAGAGCCAGAATCAGAAACTCTGGGGCTAGGACCCAGCAAACTGAGTTTGACAAGCCGTCTGGTTAATTGAGAACCACTGATTTAGAGCAGCCATTTGGAACGTAGCTACACACGTTCAAATCATCTGAAGCGTTTAGACCACAGGTACCTGGGTCGGGACTCTTAAGAGCTCTGCGGGTAATTCTAATATGCACCACATTTGAGAACCACCACTTTAGACCTTATTTGACCCCTTGCTGATGAAAATAAGTCTGTCTGGAAAAAAGGCAGCAGCTCAGTGGGGTGGACCCACTTGTTAAAAGAAACCAAGAGAAGGTACCCTTCCTGGAGAGACCTTGATTATATATAAAGGCAGGTGCCAGGCACCCCTTATTCCCCAGGGCCATCTGAATCCCGTATGCTTCTCCTGAGCACCCAGCTGTCCCAGGTTGTACCTGGAGCTCAAGCCCGACAGATGGCACCTGAGAGCAACTGGTAGCGTATCGGTGGGAAATGATGAGATTAAACTTGGGGTTTTTTTTTTCAATGTTTATTTATTTATTTTCAGAGAGAGAGTACAAGCAGGGGAGGGGCAGAGAGAGAGGGGGAAAGAGAGAGAGTCCCAAGCAGTCTCCATAGTGTCAGCGCAGAGCCCGATGCGGGGCTCGAACTCACAAAAACTGTGAGATCATGACCTGAGCTGAAATCAAGAGTCAGACACTCAACCACCTGAGCTACCTGGGTGCCCCTAAACTTGATTCTTATATTTGTTTTAAATGTCTTTTATTTTATTTTGAGAGACAGAGACAGAGAGTGAGTGGGGGAGGGGCAGAGAGAGAGGGAGACCCAGAATCTGAAGCAGGCTCCAGGCTCTGAACGGTCAGCACAGAGCCCGATGTGGGGCTCGAACCCACGAGCTGCGAGATCATGACCTGAGCCAAAATCGGACGCTTAACCAACTGAGCAACCCAGGTACCCTGATTCTTATATTTGATACTACTTTTGAGATCCAGATTGGGAGTGAGAATTTTTCTCACCTATGGCGATTAGCACCTTCATGTATAATTTGTTGTGTAACAAATAGAAACATAATTCAAGATACAAAGCCTGTGTTCCTTCCAGTCCCGTCCTTAGAGGTGCTTGGAGGGACCTTCCCTGCGCTCCCACGGTTGCTTTATTTCAGCACACAGGAGACTGTGTTCCGGGGAAGCACTTCACAGCGCTCGCCGCTGGCAGGCTGCAAGCAGGTAATGCATTTTAAGCACCTCTGTATCTGCAGGACCCAGCGCTCAACAGGCATTCATTAATCCTTGTTGAACAAGTCTGCGAATGAACTGTGAAAGCTGCTCTCAATTGCTCAGCAAGAATTTGGATATTCTGTCAGCAGTGACAAAAGGAACAGATTTCATGGCTTTCAGCAAGGCAGGGGCTACAAAAATGGTGTTTACCACAGAGGACTGTGTGTGTCCCTCTTCTTAATTTTCCCTTGTTCTCAACCAAGTAACTGATCTTTAGGAAAGCAAAGGATAGGGGCGCCTGGGTGGCTCAGTAGGTTGAGTGTCCGGCTTCGGCTCAGGTCATGATCTTGTGGTTTGTGGGTTCGAGCCCCACCTCAGGTTCTGTGCTGTAAAGCTTGGAGTCCAGAGCTCTGCCTTGGATTCTGCGCCTGCCTCTCTCCTGCTCACATTCTGTCTCTCTCTCCTAAAAATAAATAATAAAACATTAAAAAAGAAAAGCAGAAAGTTGATTATTTTATTTTAAAAGAAGTTCTGATCTTTTAGGAGAGGGAGAATGGGATGCACTTAAATCCCTTCAAAATCAATGCAATGACAGGACAAAATACGCTTCAGGAAAGGCCGACTCTGCAGTTTGTATGTTTATGCGGTTTTGTCCACAAAAACTGCTCATGCACATGTGCCAAGGGCAACAGTGACATCAAAATACATTTTTGCAAATAATCAGAGCCATAAGTCTACTTTCTTAACCATTTTTTAGGACCTATATTCTAAACATTCTGTAAAAAAAAGGGGGGGGGGATGGTGGTGGTTGGGGTTGACACTTTTTTTATAAGAGGCTGAAAGTGTCTGTAAGTTTCGTGAACCCTGTGGTCAATTGGGGCAACTACTCAGCTCTATCTTTGGCAGCACAAAAGAACCGCAGACAACACATAAATGGATACGGCTGTGTCCCAATAAAATGTAATTTACAAGAAAAGGGAGCGGGACAGATTTGCTTACTGGCTGTGCTTTGCCCACCTCTCATCTAAATTAATACTTAGGGGCGCCTGGGTGGCTCCATCAGTTGAGTATCCAGCTCTGATGTCTGCTCAGGTCATGATCTCAAGGTTAGTGGGATCAAACCCTGAATCAGGCTCCACACAGACCAGCCCACAAGCACAGAGCCTTGGGGTTTTCTCTCTCTCTCCCTCACTCCTTCCCTCCCTCTCTCTCTCTCTCTCTCTCTCTCTCTCCCTCCCTCCCTCCCTCCCTCTCTCTCTCTCTCTCTCTCTCTGCCCCTCACTCTCTCTCAAATAAACAAACATTTTTTAAAATAAAATAAAAATAAAACTACATTAATACTTATACTGGGGCCTATTTCCCTTTTCTCTACATTATGTTTACAGACAGTCTGGATTTCAGCTTCTAGGTTGCTAAGGGATCCAAAAGAAACATTCCAGACCCTTCCAGAACGTTCTGCAGCAAGTCATGCCGGTCATGTCTCACCTTCCCTTAGCGCTCATCTTAATTATTCTTTGCTCCGTTACCCAGATTTTCTGAAAATGCGGAGTGCAGACCACTAGCATCAGAACCACTCAGACGCTCATGAAACATGTAGGTTCACAGTCTCTCCCTCTTCTCTCACCGACCCAGAATTCCCGGATACGGAGCCCACGAATCACGTTGGGACAGGCACTCAGGCAGGCGGGATCCCGCTAACGTTTGAAAATCGCTGCCACCCTGCACCTTCTCCCCCAGGACCATCTCACTGAGAGTAGTACTGGGTCAGTTTGGGGGGCTTCTCACTGGGGGTGGGAACAGACTTCCTAGCTCCTCGTTTCTTACATTGTAATGCCGCCATCTTTATGGCGGTAGCCATAGTTCTTGGCGAGTTCAGACTGTCGTGTCCCTCGCAGATGGTAGATAATGGAAAGGCCTCCAGCTGTGGAGACAGACTGACTTAGGCAGCTCCCTCCTGTTGGCACATTACTGAAACTCTCTGGGTCTTTCTGGGTCTAAAGTGGCTCAATAGTATTGGGGCTCCTGGGTGGCTCAGTCAGTTGAGTCCCCAACTCTTAACTTCAGCTCAGGCCACCATCCCAAGGTTGTGGGATGAAGCCCCATGTCAAGCTGAGCTGGAGCCTGCTTGGGATTCTCTCTCTCTTTCTCTCTCTCCCTCTGCCCCTCTCCCCCACTTGCTCGCTCTCTCTCTCGCTCTCTCTCTCTCTCGCTGTCTAAAATTTTAAAAATTATTTAAAAACTAAAATGCCAATAGTATTAAATGCTTGCAGGTGTTGGGAAGGTAAAACGATATAAAACATTTAAAAGCACGTAGCACTTGGTAGGTTTATTGTGCCTCCCTGTCTCCTGTATTTTCACTCTATAAATGTGCCTCGGGAGTATTCCTTCCTCTCTGTCACTTTCATCTCCACACTCCTTGGAGGCCAAGAGATCCCCGCTCAGCCATCTCTTTAGCCATTTGTTCAACAAATATTTGCCCAGCATCTGGGAAGTACTAAGCATTATGTTCTTGGGAATCTAGAAGTGAGAGGGGAAAAAACACGAGGTCCCGCTCTTCTCGAGTTTATAACACAGGGAGAGACAGAAACTAGATATACAATAACTGATGAGTTCTCCATGGGGTGGGGGGTGCTGGTTGGCTCCAGGGGACACACGGCAATATCTAGAGACATTTGAGGCTGCCACGCCTCGGGGAAAAGGTGTTTCTGGCATCTGGCGGGCAGAGGCTGAGAACATTGCCAACCCTCCCACAATGTACAGGACGCCTCTCAACCAAGATGATAATATCCAGCCCCAAATGGCGGTGGTGCCGAAGGTGAGAAACCACAAACCAGAGACCAGACACATCCAATAAAGGAAACTGAGAGCCGTGACAGCTCCTGATCTAGACGGAAGTCTTCTGGAAGATGTCCTTAAGGAAGTGACAGGTGAGTCCTGAGTGATAAACAGGAGCTTGACAGTTGGCAAGGGAGCATACAAGCAGCATTTGGAAACTCTGATGGCCACACCCCACGGTGATCAACTGAAACAGAACCTCCAGATTCTGTTGTTGTTAGAGCATATCAGACCAGGACAAACCTATCCGCTTCAAAAGCAAAAATGAGGGGCGCCTGGGTGGCTCAGTCAGTTAAGCTTCTGACTCTTGATTTTGGCTCAGGTCACGATCTCACCGTCCATGAGACAGAGCCCCAAGATGGACTCTGTGTGCTTGGGATTCTCTCTCCCTCGCTTTCTGCCCCGCCCCCGCATACACTCTCTGTCTCTCTCAAAACAAATAAACATTTTATTAACAAAGCAAAAATGATTTTTGGTCTGGAACATGTTTTTTGAAAGGCTAATGGTGGGGCGCCTGGGTCGTTCAGTCGGTTAAGCATCCAACTTCTGTTCAGGTCATGATCTCACAGTTCATGAGCCCGAGCCTCACATGTGACTCTGTGCACAGTGCAGAGTCTGCCTGGGATTCTCTCTTGCTGCCTCTTTCCTGCCCCTCCCCCTGTTGCATGTGCACATGTGCAAACACACACACATGCGCTCTCTTGCTCTCTCTCAAAATAAATAAACTTAAAAAAGAGAAAAATAAACAAAATGATGTGAATGAATTCTCGTACATTTCTAATGGGAATGCAAAATGTTACAGCCACTTTGGAAGACAATGTGGCCTTTTTTTAATAAAATTAAAGGTACCATATGACCTAGCAACTTCATCGCTAAGTGTTTACCTTAGAGTACAGACAACTTTGTGGCACCTGGGTGGCTCAGCTTGTTGAGAATCGCACTCTTAACCAACTGAGCCAGCCAGGTGCCCCTAGAATCGCACTCTTGGTCTCGGCTCTGGACATGATCTCAGCTCAGGACATGATCTCATGGTTCACGAGTTCAAGCCCCAGATCGGGGTCTGAGCTGACAGCGCAGAGCCTGCATGGGATTCTGTCTCTCCCTCTCTCTGCCCCTGCCCCACTTGCACTCTTTCTTTCTCAAAAAGTAAATCAATCAACTTAAAAAAAATCTTCAATCTTAATGTTCATGCTAAAATCTTTACAGAAACATGGGGCGCCTGGGTGGCTCAGTTGGTTGAGCATCTGACTTTGGCTCAGGTCATGATCTCATGGTTCATGGGTTCAAGCCCTGTGTCAGGCTCTCTGCTGACAGCTAGCTCAGAGCCTGGAGTCTGCTTCAGATTCTGTGTCTCCCTCTCTCTCTGACCCTCCCCTGCTCAGGCTGCCTCTCTCTGTCTCTCAAAAATAAATAAAACATTAGAAAAACATTTTAAAAAAATAAAAATAAAAAATGAAATCTTTACAGAAACTATTTGTAATTGCCAAAAACTGGAAACAATCCAAATTGTTTCTCAGCTGGTGAATAAACAATGGGCTACATCCACTCAAGGAAATGAACTCAGCAGTAAAAAGGAATGGGCTACAGAGACACACGATATAAATAAATCTCAAATGGTGACTATAACTGGAAGAAGCCTAATGTAGAAGACTCACACTGTGATTTCACTCATCTGTTATTCTGGAAAAGACAAAACTGTAGACACAGAAAATGTATGGGGGACTGAGTGTGAATCCTGCCACAGCCTTCCCCCATATAACACCGCCCAGATACACACTTTGATTCTGTCTTTCTGCCTAAATGTGCAACCATCCAGAACTCAAACTCTCTTCATACTGTCCAGGCTGTACTTCCTTGACTTCCTAAACAAACTCACTTTGGTCAAGATGACATTCTTTTTGTCACTAGATAAAAAATACTCCAATATTCTGCTCCCCCTGTTTTCCCGATATCTGGGGTGGCTCCTTCATTATGCCACACTTTTCAAATTTCTACTAATCATTGAAAACTCTCAGACCACTGCAGCCTACGTAACTATGCCTGTGCAACCCTAGATCATCACGGGTCTGCATCCCACATTCTGGCTCCTAATTATAATATTTGCTTTCATTTGAATAGATTATTTGCATATTACCCATTGCCCCTCATTACTTCCACTTGGTATAGCCAAAATCTCCATTTCATTTTTTTAAAGATTTTTTTAATGTTTATTTATTTTTGAGACAGAGAGAGACAGAGTGTGAACAAGGGAGGGGCAGAGAGAGAGGGAGACACAGGATCCGAAACAGGCTCCAGGCTCTGAGATGTCAGCACAGAACCCGATGTGGGGCTCGAACCCACGAACCACAAGATCATGACCTGAGCTGAAGTCGGATGCTTAACTGACTGAGCCACCCAGGTGTCCCCAAATCTCCATTTTATACATGACAAAACTGAAGCTCAGGGTTAAGTTTCTTCTCCAAGATCAAAGAGAAGCTGGGCAACCTAGGAAGGATGAATCCAAAGGTGGTCTTCTTTTTGTGCTAATTCACTATCTCCTTTGCATTGTTTTAAATTTGAATGTCAATAATTTCACACTGAAGCGCTTTGAGGACAAGCATATAGTTTTTTAAAAACATATACTCCTTTTGTATTCCTCAACATGCTACATAAAGAAGATATTTCTAAAATAAATGTCTTAAGGATTTAAAATTATCACCCAGAGGACACACACATCTCCGAGGCTCTTGCCCTCATTCAATCAGGAGTAAACCAAGACCCCTTTGTAGTTCACCTGTGTGAGCAAGTGTCAACTTCCTGTGTTTGGCATATAAATGTTGAGCATGTTCTCATATAAAATCAAAGGATAATTCTGATGTTATTTTGATAAGGACTGCATTGAACATGTAGATTGCTTTGGGTAGCATCGACATTGTGCAGCCATTCTGGAAAGCAGTATGGAGGTTCCACAAAAAAATTAAAAATAGAACTAACCTATGACCCAGCAATTGCACTATTAGGTATTGATAATGCTGATTTGAAGGGGCACATACACCCCAATGTTTATACCAGTGCTGTCAACAACAGCCAAACTATGGTAAGACCTCAAATGCCCATCAACTGATGAATGGATTAAGAAGATGTGGTTTATATATACAATGGAATACTACTTGGCGATGGCAAAGAATGAAATCTTGCCATTTGCAACCACATGGATAGAACTAAATTGTATTATGCTAAGCAAAATAAGACAGTCAGAGAAAGACAGATATTTTATGATTTCACCCATATGTGGAATCTGAGACTCATCAGGTGAACATAGGGGAAGGGAAGGAAAAATTAGATAAAAACAGAGAGGGAGGCAAACCGTAAGAGACTCTTAAATACAGAGAACAAACTGAGGGTTGCTGGAGGGGAGCTGGGTGGTGGGTACGGACATTAAGAAGGGCACTTGTGATGAGAACTGGGTGCCATATGTAAGAGATGAATCTACTCCCGAGGTCAAGACTACACTGTATGTTAACTAACTTGAATTTAATTTTTTTAAGAGTAGTTCCAAATCCTTAAAAAAAAATTGTTCAAACTAAAACTAACCCACACGAGAAGAAAATGCCCCCCTTCCTCCTGACCACAACCAAAGTCATGTATGTTTGTAACACACTTCAAACATTCTTTGAGCTCTTGAATGTCATCAGTTTTTCCCTGGGTCTTGGATTTCCTGCTATTTGTCCTTCCTTTCATCTCTGGGTATTGTTTTTTCCCTTCCTTTCCTTCTGTTAAACTCAAACACAAATGGAGACCAGACTAGAAAATTCTCTGAGTAGACAAAACAAGTTTAGTTGTTCTATCAAAGCTTATTGTGCAAGGGACCTGGGTCCCTTCTTGCTTATGCCTCGCTTGCATAAACAAAACTTAAGTTGTTCCATAAAATTTATAGGAGGTGGCCAGTAACCAATTCCCTTTTATTTAAGAAAATTCTCCTGTTGGAACCAATCACTGTAAAGAATGAAGTTACTTCCTCTACACTATATCAGCCACTTCAGAACAGTACATCTCCGGGACGCCTGGGTGGCTCAGTCAGTTGAGCATCCAGCTTCGGCTCAGGTCATGATCTCATGATTTGTGGGTTTGAGCCCCACATCAGGCTCTGTGCTGACAGCTGGCTTAGAGCCTGGACCCTGTCTTCAGATTCTGTGTCTCCCTCTGTCTCTGATCCTGCCCTACTCACGCTGTCTCTCTCTCTCTCAAAAAACAAACAAAACATTTAAAGAAAATTCACACACACAAAAAGATCAGTACATCTCTGAGCCTCAGTCCATATTTTGATGTGAGGGCCCCTGATTTGCAAAATGTCTTTTTGGGGAGTCCGTGATACACTTGTACTGATTACCACTTCACTGATGCAGTGTTTTTACTTTGGGGGCGGGGATGTGAGGGGGGTTGGTTTTTATTTCCCTGAGCCTTTGACACTTTTGCTTTCAGTTTTATAATTTGTGCAAACCACTTTTCAAAAATTAAATTCTCTCAAATATCACAATGGAACCAAATTAAATGACAAAACTTTCATTCTGGAAATGGATGTTTTGTGACGCAGAACAATACCTCCACAGTTGCAAGATGAAAAAGAAATTCGGTATCATCATCAGAATTTGTTTCAGTTTAAGTTTGTTTAAATCATTGGATAGTTTCGGAGGGAGCTCAGTTTGTTAAGCATTCGACTCTTGATTTTGGCTCAGGTCATGATCCTCAGGCAATGAGATCGAGGCCTGAGTCAGGCTCCACACTGAGTCTCTCTCTCCTTCTGCCCCTCTTCTCCCCCACATGTGTGTCCTCTCTCTCTCTCTCTCTCCCCCAAAAAAATCATTAGATGGTTTAAGTTTTATTAAACTTTCATCTATTTATTTTTTAACGTTTATTTATTTTTGAGAGAGGACACACACAGAGTGTGAGCGGGGGAGGATCAGAGAGAGAGGGAGCCACAGAATCCGAAGCAGGCTCCAGGCTCTGAGCTATCAGCACAGAGCCCAATGCAGGGCTCGAACCCACGAACCATGAGATCATGACCTGAGCCGAAGCCGGACGCTCAACCGACTGAGCACCCCAGGCGCCCCTAAGCTTTCATTTATTTTTAAAATTTCCCTTGCTTTTTCATATAACATAGAGTCTATCCTTTATCACCAAGGCCACCAAGAAAGAGAATTCTTTACCTCTGCCTTTGCTTCTTGAACAGGAGACAGCTTAGCTGATACTGAAGGTTTAGAATATATTGAATTATCAATATAAAGCTTATGTGTGGCTTTATAATACATGGGACATTGCTGTTCTGGAAATATTAGAGACCCTCCCACTTGAACCTCAGATCTATAGCCACAATGGTTTTGGAGAGACGTTCGCATTAGGTGAAGGGTTCCACCTAGCGGCCAAATCCTGCTTAGCATGTTTCCTCAGGATTCTTGGAAATCCCTAAGAGATTTTCTCTAAAAAGAAAACTGTCTACAGTGGGTAAGCCAACCTACGTATGAATCAAGGCTCTGCTGTCTGCTAGCTGTTTACCAGCCATTTGACCTTGGCAAGTTAATTTACACCTGGAAACCAGGAAGCCTAAGTTCTAGTCCTGGCTCCCACACTGTAGCCGTATATATAATCCCACGGAAGTCCTGACCGGCTGCACCAGGCACTGGAGGAGTCTATGGGTGGTGTCTCTGCTAACGTGTCTAAGTCAATGTACTGCCCTAGATCTGAAATGAGTAATCTGGGGTGTGGCCATGACAGTGTTGGCTTCATGAATGTGAGCGGCAGGGAGATGTGAGAAGGTAAAAAAGCTGGACACATCTAGTTGAAGCTAATGACAACCACACCAGCGGCCAGGTAGCCTCCTGAGCATGGCGGACCTCCACTTCCTCTCTGGAGGCTGTCGCTGCTGCATGAATGCCTCCTAATACCGACCTGTGGTCGCCTTCTCTGAGCCTCCCCTGGAAATCACGCTTGTCTGAAAACCACTGTCTGTTGGTCTAGGAAACAGCAGATGAAGCGGCATCCCAGAGAGGAGCCTGTCGGCAGTTTGTTCCTAAACTCACTCTCCAAATGCCCCCTGTCCTTTCTCCTTGAATCTCTACTGGTCTCATTGCTACCTTCACTCCAAATCATTTGTGAAACACTCAGCCCAGTTCTGTTGAGACGGCCACTCGGATAGGGGTTGTGTTAGGCTGCAAGTAACGGAAACCCCAACTTGGAAAATGACAAATGTGCAGTGTTTTTTTTTTCCTGTCTCATACTGATGTCATGAGCTAGACACCTGCTGGCTTCGTTTCAGCAGCTCACAGACATCGGGCCTGAGGCTGTGGCCACCTGACTCTTGGTGATGTTCAAACCGGCTTGGGAAGCTCCGGAAATCAAGACCATTTCCCCCGAAGGAAGATGAGAAACCCAATCAGAAAGGAGGCATCTGTCCCTGAGAAGCATGGCTTTCCCAGAAGTCCCTGGTAGATGTCTTTATCCCTCAAGGGCCAGACTCTGTCACGTGGCCACCCTACTTGCCAGAGAGTCTCAAGTGGGATTGTGGCTTTCTATATTCTGGGATAGGACGAGAAGGGAAATCAGGGTGAGGGGTAGAGAGAGAGTCAACCACAGCCCGTGTCCCAGGCAGGACTTCAGGGAATACTGAGCAATGATGCAGAAATAGTAAAGATACAGCAATAGGCTTTCTCAGAAAGGGTTTTTTGTTGTAACACAAATAAAACATAGCCACAGGTTAGTGGGCACGTTGACGGGCACTTCGATCCCGAATTGCCTTCTTCCACTTTGATTCATTCTGAAGATCCCTATGGAAAACGTTCACTCGTGGGTGCCTGGGTGGCTCAGTTGGTTAAGTGTTCAACTCTTGATTTCAGCTCAAGTCATGATCTCACAGTTTCATGGGTTCAAGCCCTGCATCAGGCTCTGTGGTGAGCATGGAGCCTGCTTGGGATTCTCTCCCTCCCTCTCCCTTTCCCAGCTTATGCTGTCTCTGTTTCTCTCAAAATAAATAAATGTTTTTAAAACATTCACTCTGAGGGGCACCTGGGTGACTCAGTCGGTTAAGCGTCTGGCTTTGGCTCAGGTCATGATCTCATGGTTCGTGGGTTCGAGCCCCGCATCAGGCTCTGTGCTGACAGCTAGCTCAGAGCCTGGAGCCTGATTCGGATTCTGTATCTCCATCTCTCTCTGACCCTCCCCTGCTCGTGCTGTCTCTCTCTGTCTCTCAAAAATAAATTTAAAAATTAAAAAAAATTTAATAAATAAAATAAAAATTAAAAAAATAAAAATGTTCGCTCTTTACAGTTCTTAAGTCAATCAATAATGTATATACATATATCAAATCATCACACTGTACACTTTAAATATCTTACAATTTTACTGGTCAATTATACCTCACTTGTTTAAAGCTGTGGACACATTAATAAGAAATACAGAAGCAAATATTGACAGCGTGCCCGGAAGTACTCACCATGAAAACTCTTTCCAATGGATTTTTCATGGTCCATTTCCACTGGGGTTCTGTCTCTACTGCACAAAGAAAAGTCAAGCTGTGTCAGCCATCAATCATTTGACTCCTCTAAGTCCCCTCTGTTTCGAACCAAGCATCCTGAAGAAACGGTTGCATTTCTCCCGCAGATCAGCCTCTAGGGAGAGAACGCCCTGGCCAGGAGGACTTGGAGCTTCAAAACCGTGGGGCGCAGAGCAGTGATTCTCGAACTTCGGCATTCCGCGGGAGAGCCTCGTAGATCGTAACTGACTGAGCCCGCCCCCAACGCTCCGGGATGAGGCCCCCGAGTTTACACTTTGTAACAAGCTCCCGGGTGATGGTGGTGATGCCGGCCTGAGGAACATACTTTGAGAATCAAGGCTTTCATTGAAAAGTATGGAAGAGACGCACCTGGCTGGCTCAGTCCATAGAGCATGTGACTCCTGACCTCGGGGTTGTGAGTTCAAACCCCACAGTGGGTGCAGAGTTTACTTAAAAAAAAAAAAAAAGGACATAAAGATGAATGAAAGTGGTGTGATGCTCAGGAAGAATACAGCTAATATTGCACGTGTGAAGGAAAGGGCGTGGCTACCAGCAACAGGGACCAGAACGGGAGAGCGTCAAGGATTTAAAACAGCCGCTGTCCAGAATTATGAGCACCTGTGCGGTGTTAATGCCCTATCTAGGGCCATGATGGTGACAGTTTTCACTGAGCTGGGGCTCTATGCCAGGACTGTGCTAATTTATCCCTCCTACAACCCTACCTACTGGGAACTTTTAGTCTCTGCATTTTGCAGGGAGACTACAAGCTCACAGGCCTAAACAAGTAGAGAACCCAGGATTTGAATTCACAAAGTTATAGGGGGTTTTTTGAGAGACAGAGAGAGAGTGTGTGTGTGTTTCTGTGTGTGTGCATTCACATTGCACAAGCAGGGGAGGGGCAAAGAGAGAGCGAGAGAGAGAGAATCCCAAGCACAGAGCCAGGTGTGGGGCTCGATCCCATGAGCACAGATCGTGACCTGAGCTGCAATCAAGAGCCTGTCGCTCCTCCAGCTGAGCCACCCCGGCGGCCCTGAGTCACGAAGTTTAATTGCAGTGCTTATGGTCACGGTAAGCATGCGAGTCTGAATTTAACTCATTAAACTTCTTTATTTTGAAATGAGTGTCAGCCAGAAGGACCCATGGGACTCCTTTCTGTGGCCAACACACAGCATTTCTCCCGAAGCATCTTTTAGATTCTCTCTCCCTCTGCTGTTGACAGTATTGAGGGAGCGGAACAGGACAGGGGAGGGTGAGCTGGTTTCCGGGGAGGGGCCTCACGGTTTGGAGGGTGCACCACCGGAGAGCTGGCCCTCTGCCCCCCTTATCGGCGACTAAACTCTCACGTCACTGACGGATCGAATGCCAACTCATTCGTTTCCAGTCAAGGAGGATTCGTCCTTACAGTGGTATCCAGAACGCTTATACTCAATCTCCAGAGCACATTCTTCCAGCCATCAGAATGCCTGGGACCCAAATTAGTCGTCAAAATGCAATTTGTCAAGCAGAGAGGCAGACAGAAGCAGTAAATGGAGGGGCTGGTGTCCAGCCAGCAGGACTTGGGATGGCTGGACGGTGTTTTCATGTCCTATTCATGTCATGTCACACTCCAAGCCATGTCATACTCATCCTTAAATCATTTCTGTGTTTCCATCACCTAAATGGTCAAACACAGAAAGCCATAAATCACAGCGGCTCTGTAAGAACATTTCATTGGAAACTAGCAGCGCCCAATGAAATCGTGAGGAATTCGTTACAAAGTGAACATCTCATCAAGGAAATATAGTATTAAATATTTAGTGCGCTTTGACATTCGGAAAATATCCAAGGACTTTTCAGGTGAAATCACTTTTTAAAATATTTATGTCATTTGGCTAAGAAGTAATCTTCGGTTTGCTGGAAAATTCAGTTATATACCAAAGGGAATTCCTACAGGATACAAATGAGCTTAAGTAGCAAGAAACAAATGACTAACTGTAAATCCCCTGATGCTTTCTCGCCTGACTCCGTCTTCCTTGGGACTAAATAAATGCTTATCTAAGGACAAAGAACAGCTACTGCTCAAGCAAACAGTTTAACAGGTGTAAAAGAGTCAAATGTCAGTTAAAGGCCCACATATAAAGGCAGATAATTAATTTCGTTATTTTAATGTTCCTCGAGATGTAAATACACACTTGATATGTGTAGCTAAGAACTATGTTCACAGGTAAAGTCATACATTTTAAAGATGCTCAGAATACCATTTTCCAAAGATATTCACACGTAGCCCAAACCCTGTTCAACTGGGAAAATGATGATGATGGAGCATTATCCACACGGACAGGCCGAAATATTGAGGTAGCTACTTGACTGGTTCTATTCCATTCCCAAAGCCTCCCACTGACGTGGGAGTTCCCCATTCCAAGCTGTCAGCACAGAGCCCGATGCAGGGCTCAAACCCATGAACCGAGAGATCGTGACCTGGGCCGAAGTCGGCCGCTTAACCCACTGAGCCACCCAGGAGTTCCTCATTCTGAGTTGTTGCTACAAAAAAGAAACTATTATCGATGAAGGTTATGGTTTTGTTACTCCATTTGCATACGACACACAGAACATTACACACAGTGATCACTGAATTCTGTTCACAGGGACAGGACTGATAGATGAAAGCTTTTATAAAAGCTAATAAAATCAGCCTCATCAACATAGATCACAGGCAATTTTTTATTGTTACAAATTAGAAAACATTTCAAACTCTGTAAAAGCCCAAGGTGTTCCTTTAGCACATAAAATGAGTACCTTTAAGAGTACTTTTATTTATAGAATTTTCATAAGCCTGGTCAAGAACAATTTGAAGGGGCACTTGGGTGGCTCAGTGGGTTAAGCATCTGACGTCGGCTCAGGTCATGATCTCATGGTTCATGAGTTCAAGCAGCCCACTGGGCTCTGCCCTGACAGTGTGAAGCCTGAGATTCTCTCTCTCACCCTCTCTCTCTCTGCCCCTTCCCACCTGCACGCATGCTTTCTCTCTCTCAAAAATAAATAAATAAACTTAAAAAAAAATAACCATTTAAAAAATGCCCTCAAGTTAACAAACTTTTTTTCCGAGCATGGAATTTTTAAATGTAAAGCTTTAGACTCTAGGGCAGTTGAGCCAAAAAAAAAAAAAAAAAGTAAACTAAATAAATTTGATACTTCTTTTAAAATTGAACAGGATGTTACCACACTTAGGAAATCCATTTAGCTTTAAAAAAAAAAAAAAAAGTTTAAAACTGGGCTGATTGGTAGGCTGGTGTCTGGCATCCCCTACTGGTCACCGACGAAAATTTGCTCCTAAATATTTCCTCAGCTAGTGGGTCAATTATTATTTAATTCATGTAAGAAATGAGGACTCGTGAAAATAACCGGAAAGCATTCTGAAAACATAAAAACAACTGTGTTTAGAGTGGCACTTTGTTGTTTCCGAAGACCATTTTTTTCCTGAGAAAATAAGTTGATTTAAATATTTACAAGTTACAGAAATACAGAAGCTTGAGAGATTTGGGCAAAGGGGGGAAATGAATAGCACCAGGTTTGGGAATGACTCTCTGCCGTCACGTCACTTCCCACAGGGAGGCGGGCACTGTGGACTGCCACAGACCTGGTGCTGGTGACCAAAGTCATCTGAGCAGTCAATAGTAAAGACCTACTTTTCCTCCTGTTTACAATTAAAGCGGGTTATCTAGCATGATATAAATCAAGATCGCCTATGGCTGAGCATTATGGGAAATTTATTATAACAGATTTACTGCCTGGTGGTCACAGGAGAAAAACCTCTGAAGGCATTCTTTGAATTACCGAAGAAAAGTCAATATGTGCGGGGCTCCCGGGAGGCTCAGTCTTGGTCACGGCTCAGGTCCTGATCTCACGGTTCTTGAGATCCTGAAGCCCTGCTTCTGGGCTCTGCCCTGACAGCACAGAGCCTGCATGGGATTCTCTCTCTCTCTCTCTCTCCCTCTCTCTCTGGCTTTCTCTCTTTCTCTCTCAAAATAAAATACATAAACTTTAAAATATATAATAATAAATAAATAAATGATGCATATGGTTTATGTTGACTAGAAATTCCCAGGATCGACTTTTCTGGGGAGTAGGGGCTCCAAGGCCTTGCTTGGACCATGTGAACTACAGCCTTGTGGGAAGCTAGGCACTGCAATGTGCTACCACTTGGTAGCCATTCTTATGGATGCCCCTTTCCCACACTTTGTATACGGACCCTCAAACACATGCCTTGGACATGTTTGTGGGCATGTTTTCTTCCATAGATCTTACGGAAGCTGTAATATCATATCCTTGTGTTTATTTCTTTGTTTCACACTGTCTCCAAGAAGACCAACATTAGACTGTCTCTACCGGCTTCCTCATTCTGTCCTTAGTTGCCACCATGTGCCTGGTACATTGGTGCATGTCTTCATACAGTAAGCACTCAGTAAACATTTTAATAGTTCATTAAAATGTAGACCTGGGGCCAAACATGAGAGAGTAGGGGAGGGACAAAGCAAAGGAAAACAAAGAGAGGACAATGAAATAAAAGGAAGAAAAATAAGAGGTCTATATAGCGGCCCTCATACTAGAGGTAGAAATGGCTCCAGGTGGTTGCAGACACTGCTCCCAACTCCAGGGATGAGAGTGACCTGCAGGCGAAGCTGGCACTCTTGTCATAAAGCTAAGTGTCCAACCCCAGCACCGGAGCTGGAGAAGACGTGGACCTGGCTCCTGCCCCTGTAAACGAGGTGAGGCAGCCAAGGAGCAAGACCATGCATGAACAGACCAGCTGGGGCCCCGCCCCTGCTCTCGGAGCAGGAAAACAGTGTACTGCTGCTTCGCTTCTCCCTTCCAAGTCTCATATGTAAATGCCCCCGTGGATGATAGTAACTCTAGGAAACTCAGCAGGGAAGGAAATTATGGAAATATTTGAGAGAACACCTGCCAGTTTTCCTTGTGGAAAGGTTTTCAACTATAAAATCAATCTTCTTTATAGATATAAAGCCCAAGTTTATTTATTTATTCTTGCTTGAGCTTTCTTTTTGGTATCTCTCAAGGAGTTTGTCCATTTCATCTAAATAATCGAATGTATTTGCTTAATGTTGTTCGCAACGTCCATGTTATCCTGTTAACATAAGTGGACCTGTAGTGATGCCTCCTTTCAATCCTGGAACTGGCCGCTGCCATCTTGGATCCAATCGGCCTTGTTGCATTTAGGTTTCTCAACTTAGTGACTGCCATCCCAACGGTAAGTTCTGACCTGCAGAGGATAGCGATGGCAAAGTTCTTCAAGGATGCCAGAGCTTCTTTCTCCAATGTGTTTCCCCCAAAGGGTCTTCTGGACTCACCCAGTGTGAGGAACAGGTGTGAAGTGACAAGTTCACTCTAACATTCCAATCTCCTTTAGCCATGTAATGCACTTAATAGCGTCCTGGAACATGTTAGCTATTGTTATGTGTTAGCTATTAAGATTATTTCAGATTTGTCATGTGTTCATTCTTGTAACTTTACACTGAGATTAAAAAAAGTAGGTGACCTGCTCTGACTCCATGGGGACATGACAGAGAAGCTACGTGTTTGAGACCTTCTTCAGACCTCAGCCTATGTATATCCTTAATAATAAAATGTTTATCCTGTAGATAAAAAAACATCAAACAAACTCGTTGTAGTGCATTTGTAATTTGCATTGAGTCCACTTAACTAAGCTGGGATGTGTTGATACACACAACATAGATGAATCTCAAGAACATTATACTGAAAAGAAGACAAATAGAAAGAGTATATACCATGTGGTTCCATTCTTTGAAACCCTAGAAAAGAAGTCTAATCTCCAGTGACAGAAAGCAGACCAGCTGTGACCTGGGCGAGGCGTCAGGGCAAGGGTGTGAGGATCGGGCACAGGAACTTTTTGTCACAGTGGAAATGTTCTGTGTTTTGACCTTAGTGGTAGTAGTAGGAATGTATAAATATTTCAAAATCACTGAAATGCAACCTTTTAAAAGTTTATTTATTTTGAAAGAGAGAAAGAGGGAGAGAGTGCACATGCATGAGAGCTGGGGAGGGGCAGAGAGAAGGAGAGAGAGAATCCCAAACAGACTCTGTGCTGTCAGTGTAGACATGGATCCCACATACTCAGATTAAGTCCTGAGCTGAAACTAAGCATCAGATGCTTAACCAACTGAGCCACCCAGGCACCCTGAAATGTACCTTTTTAACAGACACATTTTATTATGTAAACTATACCATAACAGAGCTGATTTATGTTAAAATTGGGGCTTGAGTGAGTCCAGCTTTTCCCCTATTAGTTGTAGGATATTTTTCATTTAATCTCTCCCTGGAATAACTTTGAAGAATCCTGAATTCT
This sequence comes from Mungos mungo, assembly GCA_004023785.1. Taxonomy (NCBI): domain Eukaryota; kingdom Metazoa; phylum Chordata; class Mammalia; order Carnivora; family Herpestidae; genus Mungos; species Mungos mungo. The sequence goes on from PISW01003864.1 coordinate 63,223, forward strand.
GACTACCGAGGAATCGTTTACTAAAAAGGGAAAAATTGAGCAGGCCAAACAGTCCTAGGAAATGCAAAAACTGTACGAGGAACAGGAGTGATCAATCATTCAGCGCTGCAGATGACACAAAATAATTAGTCCAATTGACTGTAAGCCAATCATCACCTTGGGCCACCTGGGTGGCTCAGCTGGTTGAGCGTCAGACTTCGGGTCAGGTCATGATCTCACAGTTCGTGGGTTTGAGTCCCACATCAGGCTCTGTGCTGGCAGCTCAGAGCCTGGAACCTGCTTCTAATTCTGTGTGTCCCTCTCACTCTGCCCCTTCCCTGCTCATGATCTGTCTCTCTGTCTCTCAAAAATAAATTAAAATGTTTAAAAAAAAAAAAAACAATCATCACCAGTGGTCACTCATAATGGCCAAGTAGAGACCACATATTTTAAAGTTTGAAAAAATTTTTTAATATTTATTTATTTCAGGGGTGGGGAGAGAGCATGCATGGGGGAGGAACAGAGAGAGAGAGAGAGAGAGAGAGAGAGAATTCCAAGCAGGCTTCACACTCAGCCCAACACGCAGCTCAATCTCACAACTGTGAGATCATGACCTGAGCCAAAATGGAGAATTGGATGCTTAACTGATGGAGCCACCCAGGCGCCCCTAACGTTTTAATACTAACAGTTTAATAGCATCATTGACCAAGAGATTGCTTATTTGCGTGAGATCATGATAACTTCAGGCAGCACATTTAAGTTCACAGCCACCGTTTAAGCTTTCTATCCTCCATTACTCTGCCCCAAAAGGAGGAGGAGGAAGTTGACAGTGAGAGGAAGAGATGACAAGAGAATAAAAAGTCACCACCCGCAGAAAATTACGTATCTTCTTCCTGCGTTGGCAGTTAGAATAACTTTTTATCATTGGCAAAAAGGGAATTTGCATTTGTATTTCACACCCATGAGTGTGCAAGGAACCAAGGAACATCTGCTATTAAAAGCACTTTCTGTGTTCTGGATCCCACAGGGCGTGTACCATTCACTTCGTCTTTGCCCAGAGGTTCATTAAGACTCAGAACAGAGCCAAAATGAGCCATCGTGACAAAAGCAAAATGAAAACCCAAGAAACAATTTTTTGTAAAATGTGAATTTTCTATGTCTGAGTGCAAAATATTTATCATCGTCAAGTGGGTCATATCCACCTGGTCTAGCAAACTCTGGGCAAGTGTGGTTTCGTTATGAATGAAAGAGACTTTTCCACCCTGCTTTTTAAAAAGGTATTTAAAATCATTGCTATAGGAAATGATATGCAATACTGGAAAAGTCTTTATATAATGGATTGGCATATTCATGAGAAAGTTGAAAATGTGCTCTCAGATGGTTAAAAGGAAAGACGGAGTGTCCAACTATTTTGTGACTTTTTAAGTTAAAAGATTAAAAACTGTTTTTGAAAGTTAAAGTTAGTTTTTTTTTATTTTTTTATGTTTATTTATATTTGAGAGAGAGAGAAGAGAGAGAGCGTGAGCAGGGGAGGGGCAGAGAGAGAGATGGAGACAGAATCCGAAGCAGGCTCCAGGCTCTGAGCTGTCAGCACAGATCCCGACATGGGGCTCAAACTCACAAACCAGGAGATCGTGACCTGAGCCAAAGTTGGCTACTCAACCGACTGAGCCACCAGGCGCCCCTAGTCCTTTTAAAGATAAGAAATAGTTTTCATAAATTTTATTTTTACCAACAGAGAATCAAAATGCCTTCTGCATATGATGTTGAAAGGAAGAGACAGTGTTTTCAAAATATTAAAAGTCATAGGACATCTTCGCTGTGGTTTAATTTGAAACACAAGCAATGTTATCTGCATATTGCCTATTGTTCTTCCAGAAACAGTAAGACATGAGCAAAGTCTGAGGCAGTGACAGTTTTAACTTATCTGTTATTTAATGGGTGTGGAAATCTTTATGAACTTCAATAAATTGATTAAATCGACGTTTATTGAGCGTACATATGAGGTATTGTTCTAAGCAAAATATAAGAACTTGCTTCTAGACAGACAGCTTCTCTTCTGCTGTCCTGCCTGCCACTACCTTGTGGTGTCTTCAATAAACTTCTATCTCCTTAAAAAATAAAGAATGAAAGAATTTGATTCTTTCTCTGGGAAAAATCCCACTAATCTCAAAAAGGAAAGGAAAGGAAAGAATAAGAGAAAGGAAGGAAGGAAGGAAGCAAGGAAGGAAGGAAAAATGGAAGGAAGGAAGGAAGGAGAAAGAGAGAGAAGGATGTGAGGCTGACGAAACAGTGAGTGAGAAATGCCTGGCGGGGCTCCATCCTTAATGGAAGATTGAGCAAGGACAGCACACGCATAATGTCACAGAAAGAAGATCTTGACCCATCCTCACAGGCTGGAACTTGGACCAAACTTCACACTGAAAATATGAACAAGGGTATGGGGCACCTGGCTGGCTCAGTCAGAGGAGCATGCCACTCTTGATCTCGGGGTGGTGAGTTCGAGCTCCATGTTGGGTATAGAGATTACGTAAATAAGTAAGCAAGTAAGTAAACAAATAAATACTTTAAAATATTAATAAAAGTGAATATATAAGTCTTTACTTGAATGCAAAAATCCCAGTGCCACATTAACAGGATGAGTGAATTCGCAGACACGTGTTAATTTTTTTTTAATTTAATTAACCAAACACTCATTGTCAGTAAACAAAGAATTATGGAGAGGAAAACAAAAATGCCAATGCAGTTTCAGACAGAGTCTGGAAGGAAGAATGTGCATGCTGGCCAGGTCCACGGCGTGTAGTAATGATCTCTGGGGCACTGTATTTAATCCTGGACACCGTGTTTTAAGAGTTGCTTGAACATATGTAAAAAAAAGAAAGAAACAGTAAAAATGGTGAGAAAACCAGTAACTGTTTTATGAGGAAGAGTGCAGGAGTCAGCAAGAGAACTGAACTCCTGTGGGTATCAGGGAGGCGGGAAACCCAAGGGCAATCTTGATTCCGCTGGACACAGACACCTGTCGTCCCTTTACGGGGACATTTGACTCATGGTGCTGGTGTCGTAAAGAGTAAGTGGTTCATCTTTCCAAAATGTAAAAAAAATAATAATAATAAGATTCATCTAATTGATAGCATTCAAGTGCCTGAGAATAAATAAAATGTAATTTACTTTAATTTTTTTTCATGTTTTATTTATTTTTGAGAGAGAGAGCGAGAGACAGGGGAGCAGGGGAGGGTCAGAGAGAGAGAGGGAGATACAGAATCCAAAGACAGCTTCCAGGCTCTGAGCTAGCTGTCAGCACAGAGCTCGATGCAGGGCTCGAACCCACAAACTGTGAGATCATGACCTGAGCTGAAGCCGGACGCTCAACTGACTGAGCCACCCAGGCACCCCTGTAATTTACTTTAAACAATTAAATGTAAAAGGAGCAGCATGACAGAATTTTGGGGAGTAATGGAATTGTTCCATATCTTGATTGTGGTCGTGATTACACAACTCTATACATTTGCCAAAAATCCGTAAATCTGTACACCAAAAAGAATGACTTCCACTGTTTCTAAATTATAAAATAAACAGCTAGTCAAAATATGTTAAGTAAAACAAGCTTTGTTTTATCCGAAGAGGGCTTCTTGGTTACAGCACACCACGCAGCGATTCCAGAATACAAAAAAAGAAACTAACTACAGCCCAAGCAATTCGCCTTCCTGATATCCTTTTGGTGGTTGAAAACACATTCCGGAGGTATTAAGAAAGAAAAGGTCTATGTAGTTCTTTCTAGAAATGAGAGGCTGAGAAGAGAAGCCAGTTTTGCTTCCCCTTCTTGGGGACAGATGAACCTACACAGGGCCTAGAATATATTAAAGATCATGGAACTCACCAGTCCTGTTGGACCCTCAGCCTCTAAACTAACCTGTTTACGTTGGAAAAGAAAAATAAATAGAAGGAAATGTACATTCACCCTTTCTCTTCCTCTTGTTTCTCCTCCTTTAACCATAGAGGTTAATCATCTTGGATTATAGCCTGATCGGAAAGCCTAAACATAAGACCATGTATGTGCCTAGGAAAGCAAAATAAATATGCATTCATATGAACTTGGATCCACATTTTCTTTCTTTTTTATCTACATTTTCATTGTGAAGTAATTCTCATTTTATATCTTTGTCTTCTATTGCCTTTCATCAGATAAGAAATAATGATTTAAAAAAATAAATCAGCTTGTAGGTTTTCTAACTAGTGGGTGTAGTTGAAAGACACTGAGTGTTCAGTTCTTACACGAGCAGATGGAAGGTTTCATATTCAGCATATGGACTCCACATTGTAGCTATAAACAGCAACTCATAATCCTGCACCATTATTACTGGGCACATGAGCAGAAGCTGCCTCAGGCTGCGCTTGGCCATCAAGAAAAGACAAGGTGCCTGGCCTTGTCCTGCCTCCGATAAAGCCAGCCCCCCAGCAGCTGTATTTCTTCCCTCCTGAGAGGGCATCGGTGAAAAGTGTCGGGTCCTCACCTCCTCCACCAGGCTCCCTGTAAACTGCAAGAGAGAACAATTGCCCGGCATTTCCTTAACCAGCTAAATTAAATCAGCCTTCCCCTCAGAGATTATTACACAAATCCCTCCAGGCTTTATGAACGCATCACCTCGGTCACCAACAGCAGCCCACGCCCCGAACCTCAGCCAGCATCTCCAAACTACTAGGCACACGCACTAATGTGACTCAATTTCCCTTCCTCTGCACTCTCCCAAACCAGCCAGTTCTCCTCTCACATTCTTCTCTCAGCCTTTTTTTTTTCCCTTTCATGTCCCATTTAGAACCTGGTTGTTTCAGAAAAGCATCCCTTCCTCTTTCCCCAACTCCCTCTGGAGAAAGCTGGAACTCTCTTTCCTCACACGCCCCAGGTCACCTGGAGTCTGGAAATGGAGTGCTGTTCTTCCGTCTTCCCCCTGCAAAGATAAAACTCTTCACTTTCCTCCCTACACCTGTTTGTCCCTCAGGTTTCCTCCGCCCCAGAAATAGCAGAAATATCCACGAGGTTGTTCAAGTCAAAACTCTAGCAGTTATCCTTGACCTTGTATCACACCAGCCTCTAGTCCATCAGGAAATCTACCAGTTCTCTCGAAAACCTATCCCAACCCCATCCAATCTTTCTCCATCTTCATCATCACCGTGATAACCCAAGCCACGTCAACCATCTCCTAATCCCTTTCTCCACATCCATACCCTTCTCTGGCCAGTCTCCCCTCAATGGTGATCTTCCTTCGAAGGGGCTAGGATTTCACAATCTCTGCTCCTTAAAACTCACCAAGAGCGTCCTTTCTTACCTTACAAATCCTTGCATGATCTGGGCCCTGCCTACCTCTAGGTTCTCCTCTTGTATCACTTCCAGCCTTGTCCACTAGAGTGGCTTGATCTGTGTCCTCCCTAAACATATGTTAAATCCTGAATCTCTCACTTCTTCCTGTAAATGTAAACTTATTTGGAAAGAGGACCTTTGCAGATGTAATCAACATACGATGTCATTACAGAAGGCGCTAACCCAATGACTGATGTCCTTACAAGAAAAGGAAAAGATCACCTGAAGACGGAGACATGGAGAAAGGACCACATGAAGATGGACCAGAGATGGGAGTGTTCTGTCTACCAGCCAGGGATCACCAAGGAGGCAGGGCGATCTTCCCCTAGAGCCCTCAGAGGGAGGATAGCCCTGCTGACAACTTGACTTTAGACCTCTGGCCTCCAGAATCGAAGGACCATTAATTCCTGTTGTTTTAAGCCTCCCAGTTTCCGGCAATTTGTGACACGAACCCTAGGAAATGGATACACCCACTAAACTCAAGTCACAGTGATGTCTTCGGGGTCCCTAAACACACCAAGCTTATCTCCACCCTAGGGGTTCTGTTTTAACGTTTTTCTTTGCCCAGAATGTTCTCCTTCCTGTCTTTACATGACCCGTTCCTGCATGTCATTCAGCTCTTAGTTTAACGTCACCTCCACTGTCACCTAAGAGAGCCACCAAGTCATCGTTACATGGAGCTATTTTAGTTATTTGCATAACTTACAGCCAGCCATCTTTTACGGGATTATACGTTGTCTGTGTCCCTCCAGGAAACATGCACTCCATGAAAACAGTAACCAGGCCTATCTTACCGCTGTCTCCTAAGTGTCCAGACGGTGCTTTGTACTTAGTAGTAGGGAGGGGACAAACTAGCGCCGATTTACCCAGGACTGTCTTGGTTTTAAACCTTAGAGTCTTATGTCCTGGAAGGCTTGCTGGTCCCAGGAAACCTGGGACATCTCACCACCTTACTAGCAGACACTGTCGGTCCAATAACTAATAACACTGGAAACTGAATGAATGAACGAACCTTTTAAAGAAATGAAGTCCCTGCTCTCTAAAATCGAACATGACAGGTGTAGTTGAGTATGTCGGTCACAAGGTGGCACTAGACTACTGGATTTATTAACATACCAACTTCCAAGGAGGCCAACTCATTGTGAGGTAGCGTTCTGGTCTAAAATGTTAAGATATTCTGCTGTTTCCCATAGTACTTTATCGAGTCTTCTCCAAGACTGAAGTAGAGAACTATATGCCTCTGAAGAATTTTTAATCCCTGTGTTTATTCCTGATAATCCTTAAATGTTTCCATGTAGAAAAAAGATAAATTTATAAATACTGACTAATTTGCATTTTAAATTTTATTTCTGAAACGTATGTCACACTAACATGAAAAATACACACTTGGAGAGATAAAATTGTGACTATGATAACATCTTTTATCCAGGGATCTTAAATTTAGCAAGTATAGGGGATATGAGCTCAGTGGTAGAGCATTGGACTGCAAGTATTTATGTGACAGTCTAATGATTATGATAGCTACAGAAAAAAAAAATCAGTTTTCCAGAAAATTTTAATTTCAGAAATGTTCCTAAAGAAAGTTTTCCTCAAGTTTATAGATATTAGGTAAGAGATCATTACCAACTGAGTTTCATCTTCTAGTAGCTCATAGTCCCCAAGTCAAAAGAGTTTTCACCTCAAGAATTCTTGTTTGTAGTAAAGATTGATTGGTCGGATTATTCCAGAAATTAGCACTGCTCCAGGGAATAGTTTCTAAAATAGAGGGCATGATTTAAGGAAATTTCATCCTGTCTCATCCTGAGAGATCAAGGGAACTCATTTTGAGCTCAGCAAGACTGTAACACAGTGGTTGTAAATTTATAAACATATATAAGCAATATCTACATGCTATTTATAAGGAATACATGTTTGTAGATAAAATAAAAGCATGGGCTGACATGATACCATGCCCAAATCATCATGGTGGTGGCCTCTGGGGAGAAATCAAGGGGGAAAGGACCAAGGAGGAGTTCAAGGAGGCTTCAAGTTTATCGCTAACATTTATTTATTTTTGACAAAAGTTTGGTATTTTCCTATATATGGTAATGTTTGTCATATTACATTCTGTTGTTTCCTTTCTTTTTAACTTTTCCAATTGCAAAAAGAAGAAGAAAGAAAGAAAGTGATATTGTCCCCAAAAATCAGTCAACCTCCCTGCAACAAGTCAGTCAAGTCAAGGAATGAAACAGAATGGGTCCAAGATACAGCCCTCGGCCTGCTTTTCCGACATCTTCACGAAGCCCTGTGAACCTGGGATGATGGATTGGATTAGAGGCTTTCGTGAGTCTATGGATAAGTGGGTTTACATCTTTCCAAAGTTACTATTGGAAAAGAATGTTTTGCAAAACGCAGTTCTGATGAGGGCATTATATAGACAAAGGCCCTGTGCATTAGAGACAGAGGAGGGCGAGCAGAGAAGGGAAAAGACACGCCAGGATTGAAAAATGAGTCGACGCAACTAGAAACCATTTACCATAAACCAGTGGAAGATGACAGATGAGCAGGGAAATCTCTGGCATGTTTACAATGTCCACCTTGGGGCGCCGCCGGGTGGCTCAGTCGGTGAAGTGTCCTACCTCAGTTCAACTCACGATCTCACACTTAGAGAGTTCAAGCCCAGCATCGTCCTTGGTGCTGACAGCTCGGAGCCTGGAACCTGCTTCGAATTCTGTGTCTCCCTCTCTCTCTGCCTCTCCCCTGCTCACTCTCTGTCTTTCTCTCAAAAGTAAATAAATATATTTTTTAAAGCTTTTAATAAATCAGATAAAATGTTCTTCTTGTGGTAAGGGTTTTGCCTTTCACAAATGCGACATAATGCGGGAGACAAACTCAAGGTCACCTGAGAAACAATGAATGAGGAACTCCAGGAGTTCTTCCCTGCTTTGAGTATCCTTCAGGAGACTTTTAATAGCTTTGAAGTAGCTACTTTTTAGGGAAAACATTTTTTCGAGTAAACTCTACACCCAACACAGGGCTCAAACTCATGACCCCAAGATCAAAAGTCTCATGCTGTATGGACTGAGCGAGCCAGGAGCCCCAGCAAAACAGATTTTAAATGTATCTTTATATAGTGAGATTATTTTCTTTAATATTCTTCAATATTTTTATTTAATTTGGTTTAGATCAACTCAAACTCGGTGAAAAAATACTGTCTTAGGGCACCTCGCTAGCTCAATCAGGGAGCATGAGACTCTTGATCTCAGGGTTGTGAGTTTGAGCCTTATGTTGGGTGTAAAGATTACTTTAAAAATCTGAAAAAAAAAAAAGAGGAAGGAAGGATGGAAAAAAGGAAGATAGATAGATAGATAGATAGATAGATAGATAGATAGATAGATTTCTGTCTTTTCGTCAGCAGGGCTCGAGTCCACAATTGTAATTCCCAGTCAGGAAGCTAAAGCACACACAGAGGTAAATAAAAATACAGAAATAACAGAGGTAGCCAGCATCTCGTGGAAGGTAAACAGGGCTGAATCAATGAAGCTTCCATCACTCTGTACGTACTTTGAACACTTTGAATGAAATGCTTTGTAAATTTTAGTTTATACCTGACTCTTTTTCATAGCACAAAATCCCACTTAAACTTTCCTTTACATTCAAACCGCTCCTTGTTTTCCTGAGCGATGATGAGTTGAGGGGTATTTCCGGGAGCTACCGGAAGTGCTGTTTGTTTGTTTTTTAGGAACTTCTCTGCTTTTCTTGACAGCTACCTCGTTATTGGAACAGAGGCAGGGTAGTAAATTCTTGATTTGTTGTTCCTTTAGATTGCTAGTTTGTACATTCACCTGTTCCTCAGATATATAGAACATTCAGGAAGGGAATACCGTAGGCAGGCTGGATTGCTACAGCAGGAAGGATCCGTGGAGTTCTGTACGAAACCCCGCAATGAATTCAGTTGTCTCTCTTTTAAGATGAAAACCATCAGATACCCTTCAAAACTGACATTTTCCAAGACCCCTTGGTGCAGTCATGCAGTGAAGAAAGCAAGTCTTGTTTTTATTCACGAGGCCACAACTACAGTGGCCAGAAGCAGATTCAGGCTGGCCCCAGATTCTACAGAATATGGGGCAATTTACATGAAGCCTCCCCGTGCTTCCATTTCCTCATCTACAAAATGGCTATTATAAAAATAGTACCTGCCACGCAGAGTTTTCAAGAAGAAAAGTATGAGTCAGTATTTGCAAAGTTCTTAGAACCCTGTCTGGCACCTAGAAAGCACGAGTTTTAGGAGATAAGCTACATTATAGGAAAGAAAACTTTAAGGTAACGTATTTGGGGTGCATATTCCTTCACGGTATATCTGCACCTGTTGTTTTCTACATGATTCTGAGAACAAATGTGTATCTGGATATGCAAGTCTGCCCAGGGCCAGTTTCACGGGATTGCGACCTGTCCAGGGCGCCCCATGCCCTTCTCAGAAGGACCCCTTGGTCCACTTAATGCTCTTGCTGCCACTGTCTTGAAATTCTTAACGATGGTCCTGATTCTACTTAAACACCATCTTCTGTTATCGGTTGTTTGAAGCCGGAGGCCCAAAGCTGGACGCCATGGCCTCTCTGCTCACGGGTTTGGGGTCGGTTGCTCTGGAGGAAATGGAAAGCTCTGGGCAGGCACCTTGCTCTGTCTTCCTCCACAGCACCCAGAGCCTGTTGCCGGGACGCAAAAGGCTCGCTTTGCTTTCTTTGTCTTGAGTCACGCGTGCAAAGGGAACACATCTATAAATACACATGTTTTTGCAAACATGACTCACACAAAACCGTGCTCTATTCAGTACTGCTGCCCTCAGTGGTGACATGATCAAGTCCAGAGTTTTTGTTCTTCCTGGAGGATCTCTTTCTTCCTTAAGAAAGTGTCTTGGCGAATACAGGGGAAGGCAGGGGCAGGGTCCCTAATTCCAGATGTGTGATCTCCGACAGGCAAGTCATTGAAGTCTCCCTGGTCTCGCCTCCAAATTGTTTTCAAGTGAGAAGACAGTAGTTGCCAGATACAGGAGCAATGTGAGATCAGAAGGAGATAATTCATGTAAAAGCATGTTATCTTCTGGAAGTGGGGGAGGGGCAGTAGTCACAGCATGAAATCATTCCCTTCTGCTTTCTTTCCTAGGGTGACAGCCACTAAGTGGCTGACTTCATTGTCCCAAAGGAAAAATGGAGCGCCCAGTACATTAAGCTACTTTATAACAGTTTCAAAGTCAAGGTTAAACAAGGTACACACACGCATTAAATGATCACCGATGATGTATCTTCTCTGAGTTAGTCACAATGAAAGCACCAACCAGTGGAATAAGAAACGGGCATTTGCCTCACGGGCTTCCGCGATACGGAGGAGTGACAAGGGAGAAAGAGTTGCCACACAGAATCGGAAGTATTTGAATGAAGGAAAATGTCCAAAGCTCTGAGGCAGAGGCTTCCAAAGGCTCATAGGAGGAGTTCGCCATTTGTAGAGTCAGAGGGGTCCGTCCACATGGGGCATGTGTAGAAAGAAACTAAGAAACAATGACTAAAACAGGAGAGTGAGGTAAGGATTTATTTTGCATGTGAGCCATTGGGGAACTCATACAGGTTTCTTCCCCCAACCCCAATTATTTGTTTATTTATTTATTTGGAGGGGGGCGTACAGAAGCAGGCTCCACCCCCTCAGCACAGAGCCCAACATGGGCTCACAAACCCTAAGATCACGATCTGAACAGAGATCAAGAGTCGGATGCTTGACCAACCGAGCCACCCAGAGGCTCCCCCAGGTTTCTGATTACAGGGTGCTGCAATCAGAATTGTTCAAGAAGATGATCGTGGACATAGTACAGATCATGCACTGGCATGAGGAAACCAATGAGGCAGGGAAATTTATTAATAAAGGAACTATTCCCAAGTGTCCGGCAACTGAATGTATACACAAGTGTGTTTTATCGATACCAGGGAATATTATTCAGCCATAAAAAGGAATGAAGGGCTGATACATGGTACAATATAGATGAACCCTGGGAGCATTATGCTAAGTGTAAGAAGCTAGTGACAAAAGACCATATGTCGTATGATGACATTCATATGGAGTGCCCAGAATAGGCATATCTCTAGAGACAGAAAGTAGATGACTGACTGCCAGGGGCTAAGGAAAGGGGGGAGTGGGGAGTGACTGCTAATGGGCATAGGGATTGGGGGTGGGAAGGATGAAAATGGTCTGGAATTCCGGTAGTGGTAATGGTCCACGACTCTGTGAATATCCTAAAAACCACTGAATTGGACAACTTAAAATATAATTTTCTTAAATTTTAAAAAGAATGGATTGCCTTTGTCTGATAGAGAAATAAAAAAGAACTGACCAGAATTAGCACCAGAGAAAATAAAGAAAGAGGATGAGTTTCAAAATATTTACGGGGCCCTGGGTGGCTCAGTCAGTTGAGCATCCGACTTCGGCTCAGGTCATGATCTCACACCTGGAGAGCTGGAGCCCCCCGTCAGGCTCTGTGCTGACAGCTCGGAGCCTGGAGCCTGATTTGGATTCTGTATCCATGCCCCACACCCCCGATCTTCCCCTGCTCATGCTCAGTGTCTGTCTCTCTCTCTCAAAAATACATACATACATACATACATACATACATAAAAATAAAAAACAAAATATTTATAAGATATGGCAGTAAAAGAAAAATAGAGCTCTTCCCAAGCCTTCCAACCACGGGCAGTAGCTGAGTGAGCCTGAGCCAGAGGTAAAGAGGAAACATTCTTGCAAATACAAAGCTGGGTTGCTGGCCCAGGAAGGACAGTAGAAACCATACACGAGGCGGCATGTGGAGATGGTGTTCATTAGCAGTTAAGGGAGCAAGGAAGAATGTTTTGTGGACCTTTTGAGAAGGCTGTATTTAGCATAAATACATTTTCAATGATTATCTTCTTTATAGCTTTGTTTCAAAGGGAATTTGAAGCCTTTTATAAAAGTGTATCATACGCAAATGTAGGATAAAAGTAGAGAATGTGATTGATTAAAGCAAAGGCATATTAATAATAAAAATGGTCAGAGGACACCTGGGTGGCTCAGTCGGTTAAGCATCTGGCTTTGGCTCAGGTCATGATCTCACAGTTTGTGGGTTTGAGCCCCGCGTCCAGCTCTGTGCTGACAGCTCAGAGCCTAGAGCCTGCTTCTGATTCTGTCTCCCCCTCTCTCTGCCTATACACCACTCACGCTCTGTTTCTATCTCAATAATAAAAACACATTAAAATTATTTTTAATAAAAAATAAAAATAACTGGTGGGGTCAAGCTGGGTGGGGGTAAGTACTGTACAGAATTGTATATCAGAAAAATCTCTCATACTTTCTGAAAGTGCATGCAAAGTGTGCTCTGGGTTTTGGGGGTTTTTTTTGCTTTGGTTTGGTTTTTTGGGTTTTTTGTTTTGTTTTGTTTTAGCGGCAGGAACACCAAGTACAATTATTTGAGAAACCTAACGAGCTGGTTTCAAGAATCACCGGTGAATGAGAGGTCTGGATTCGTTGGCTTCCTGTTAGCTGAGGTTTCGCTATATAAGGCTTTCCTGTTTTGCAGAGGAAACCGCCACGGCCGTCCATGTCCAGGTGCGTGGGGTCTGCAGAGAGCCGCCCCTCCACCAGGCCGGGGAGCCGAGCTGGGCTCAGAGACCGCGCGTTCTTCTCCACTGTCCAGCCACCCTGTCCTGAGAAGGAAGTGTCAAGGCTTGGGACACCTGACGTGCATTTCCAGCAGCAGCGTGCAGCCACCCCAGCCCTTGACCTTGGGCTTCAGTGTGTCTTCTCAGCGGAATGGGGAATATGCCAGGGAATTAGGTGCCTTGACCAGACCCTGAGCATAAATTTCAATCAGATCTAAGGATGTGCCTGGTACCCTAAACTACAGCAGCAGCTAAACTGATGGCTGCAAGAAGAAGACAATGAAGCCAGTTGGCAACTAAAAATAAATTGAAAATCCATTGAATGGGGCACCTGGATGGCTCCAACGGTAGAGCATGAGACTCTTGATCTTGGGGTCATGAGTTCGAGCCCCACGTTGGGTGTAGCGATTACTTAAATAAATAAATAAACTCTAAAAACTAATAATAAAATAAGATACATTGGACAGCAACACTAAGCATGGAAATAAAAAACAACAAAGGACACCTGGGCACTCATTTTCGCACTCAAACACAAATAACTGCTTTGATTTCTCACATTTCACCACATAAATAAGGATTATTATTCCCACTGTGGGCTTTTCTTGCTTGCTTTGAGATACTACTTTGATAGCTCCACGAGGTTCAAGAAACATTTTTTTTTTAATCAGGTGACACCTTTATCCAAACACAGGCTTCTCCTTTGGGATGGGATGTTGCCGTTCAAGGGCAGCCCAAGAGACAAGATGAGAGGTGGTGGGGAGAGAACACAGAGAAGGCAGACAGAGGCGATGAAGAAATGCAGTTACAACATCTTGAAATGCCCACTCATTTTAGCACTTTCTAGAAAAATCATGATATCTCACCTCCTAGTTCGCCTTTCTGCAACTTAAATGCTTTACGTTTCAGTATTTACCAGACTTTGGGTTTGTTTTTGTTTTTTTAATCATTTTATTTTTAAGTCATCTCTACACCCAGAGTGGGGCTGGAACCCAAAACGCCAAGCTCCATCGATCAAGCAAGCCAGCCAGGTGCCCCCCCCACCCAGAGTTTTGATTTTTAAGCCACTGGATAGAAAGCATTTTACAAGAAAATCTTGTATGCGAGCACGTGAGTCATCTGGCGTTAGGAGACCCCAGTTCTAGCCCTACAATTAGCTCACCCAGCAAGGAGCAGAGCTGACACCACTCCTGGCCTTAGTCTCCGGATTCATAAACCAAGGTGTTTGGCCAGGGGTTTCTAGTCACCCTTCCATGTTTTTTCCCCCAAGAAGCCTCCACGCTCAACGTGGGGCTCACATCCATGACCCTGAACTCAAGAGTCAGATGCTCTACCGACTAAGCCAGCCAGGTGCCTCAACCCTTTCATGTTTAGCTTCTTCTAATAACCTGATGCAGTGCTGCCCTACGGACAAGGTCACTGGCCTTGGTAATGCCTGCCTTTTGTTATTTATTTTGTCCCCGTGCTAACCTCAGTTTCCTCACTCATAAGATGACTATAAGGATCATGAATATACCATCTACTTCATAGAACAGTTACAAACATTAAGTAAGGTTATTTTTTTTTATTTTTTTAATCTTTATGAGGGAGGGCAGAGAGAGAGGGAGACACAGAATCTGAAGCAGGCTCCAGGCTCTGAGCTGTCAGCACAGAGCCCCACATGGGGTTTGACTTCACAAACCGCAAAATCATGACCTGAGCTGAAGTCAGAAGCTTAACCGACTACTAAGCCATCCAGGCGCCCCAAGTAAGGGTGTGTATCAAATGCCTACCCGGGCATGGCATGCACTAAGCCTTCAAAAATGTCCTTAAAGCCTTCGGAAGAAAGTGATCATTCTCATACACAAAGCACAAGTCACTTTATATTCAACAAGAACAAAAGTGAATCTTTTCACTAACATGTTTTTTCATTTCAAAACTAACCTTACTTATGGTAGGAAGTTTAGAAAATACTTAAGCGTTAGTGCTTCTGAGAGAAGAGATCTGGAAAGCGGGGCAGAATTTCTTCAAATGCAACAATGCTTGAGCTAAAATGACCAAGGGATTTAAAACTGGAGTACCACCAAATCCAAGTCTTTTAAGCTTCCAAAGCCATCCATGAAGCAGCAGAATGCACAGTTAGAAAAGGGCATGTGCAATCTCGGTGATTCACAGTCGCTCCTTGTGGGACTCTGTCATTTGAAAGACAATTTCCTTTCAAGGAGGAAAATTATGGAAACCATTTACCAAAATGTTTCTTCTCGACCCCCTGCAAGTGCCAGCCCTATTTCTGGTCAGCAGGCAACATCTGCTTTTGATACACAGTTGCCATGTTTCTCTGCACCTGCCCGCCTCCGCCCAGCACAGATACTTTGCAGCCAGCACGGCCTCAGAGCTAGCAGCCTGGCTGCCTTCCACGGTCTCCCTGCATTGCTGAGAGCAAGATTCTGCCTTCCCGTGTACGTCCAGTATGGTTTGTAGGCCACCTGAATGAAACAGCTCAAGAATTGTTTACGGAGAACAGTTTTGTGCTAGGGTCTGTGGGAGACACAGAAGAGAAAGGGCAGAGGGCATCACCAGGGTTTTTAGCCTGTGTGCCCCTGCACCCCGGTGATGGCTGTTTGCAATAAGTTTTTACGTGCTAAAAGCCCAAAGGAATGAAAGTCTGACATGTGCTACATGGATGGACCTTAAAAACACTGCTAAGTGAAATGAGCCAGACGCAGAAGGACAAACACGGTGAAATTCCATGTATGTGAGGCGCCCAGACTAAGCAAACTCCTGAAGATGGAAAGTAGATACAGCTTAGCAGAGGTTGAGGGAAGGGGTCTGAAAAGTACAGAGTTTATGTTGGGAACGATGAAAAGTTTCTAGAGATAGATAGTGGTGATGGTTACAGAACACTGTTCCTGGAGGTAATATCACAAATACATTTGTCAATGGCTAAAATGATAAATGTGATGTTAGGTCTGTTTTACCACAATCAGGAAAAACAAAGCAGCAATAGCAGCAGGGGAAGGGGAAAACCTGTCAGTTTCTCAGAGAATCAAGCAACTTCTAACCCAAGTTAAATACCAATAATTTGAACAATTCGTATCACATACGCCAGCTTTAAGGGAGTGGTTATTTTTAGGTCATCTTTGGGAGGATGGAAGGGCAAACTGGTGGGTGGAAAGTTACTTTGACCGTCTCTGCAAACTCTTTCTCACAAATCCTGAATGGAGGCAAGGAAACTGTCGTCTGTGACCTCAGGGGCTGTTTACAAGGGGCTCTGACATCAGTTTCTGCACAAAATCTATCAGTTTAGGACTCCTTCAGCTTCTGTCTTCAAGCCTCCTGCACCTCTTCCCCATCCTCACGTTCTGCTGATGCTCCTGTCTCCCACCTTCCGGAAAAAGCACTGATACACTCAGAATCGTGCAGGCCTCCCCAACCCCATCCTCCCCACCCACCAGCATCCAGACCACATATTCCGGTTTTTTGCCAATTGCCATAGAGGGACTATCGAAATCCAAGTCTCTGTTTGTCACTAGGTCCCATTGCCATGTTCATTCAAGGAACTCTCTGCAGTAATTCATTATTGCCCATCTTCTCTGCGAGAACCTATTGTTCGTGAAAGCAGGGACTTTGCCTACATAATTAATTCCCTGATGTAGCCCAAGCATGGAGGTCAGTTGCTGGCATATAGTAAATTCCCAATACACAAATGAATACATGCCTTTACTAACTGTTTAAAAAAATCCCAATATTGGGCGCCCGGGTAGTTCAGTTGGTTAAGCATCTGACTTCGGCTCAGGTCATGATCTCACGGTTTGTGGGTTCGAGCCCCGCGTCGGGCGCTGTGCTGACAGCTCAGAGCCTGGAGCCTGCTTCAGATTCTGTGTCTCCCTCTCTCTCTGTCCCTCCCCTACTCACGCTCTGTTTCTCTCTGTCTCAATAATAAATAAACATTAAAAATTTTTAATAAAAATAAATTTAAGAAAACATTTCCTTTAAGAAAATCCCAATATCTTGAAAGATGAACTATTTGAATAGAAAAACATAATTCGATTGCATGAAATATTTGGAATAAACGACTCTCCCTTGCTATCCCCATAAACCAATGAAATGTTCCAAAAGTCAGATTTCAACATCCAAGCCACAACTCCCGGAAGTCACACACAAAATATTTTGTCACCCGTATCTTACCAATACTAGTTTGGAAATAAGTCTGTCTCTCTTTCCGTGGCACAGTGTCTCTGGACCTCAGGACACCAGTGAAACTATGCAGGAGATCACATACGAAACCTCAAGAAACGTGCAAGTCATTTAAGTACAGACAGAATCGGAACTAGCAGAATACAATGGGTTAAAAGCTGCACCACCACCCCCTTTTCTAGACAGCAAAACTTGCCGAGATAAATTCCCTATGACTAATCATGATACTAAACACCTGTAGTCGGAATTATGGAAGTTGTGTTTATCAAAACACTGAACAAAATGCAGGTTTGTCACACAAAAGCAGGTAATTCTTTGCCGGGCCCCCACACTTCCTGTCATCAAAGGATGGCATGAAGGTCATGATTAAAGAATTGTTTTCTTCTGACCTACTTTAGAACATTCTGGAAACTTGGCAGCGCCAGCCCCAACAGCGGAAGAAAAAACTGAACAAGTGTGTCTCTTGAAGGAGGTTTCATTCAGCAGAAATACACAGATACTTTTATTTTAAAATTTTCCACTCTGATAAGTGACTTGATTCACATTCGAGTGAATCTTTTAGGATAATCTAAATGACCGAGAAGAGCTGTTTCAGCTTGAATGTGAGCTAACAAAAGTGAAATTTTACTTTTAAATACGATGTGTTTTAGCTCAACAGCTACTTTACTCCCTTGCATCTTAAAGGAAATCAACACTATGGCCGGTGGGGGTGGGCGGGGGATTTTAAAGATACTTTCTCTCTGGCACACAGTACCTTGATATGTGAGCAGCATGTGCATTTTGGGAGTGGAGCTAAGCTTGAAAGTTAAAGAATAAGATTTCTCTTCTGGGCAAAATTATGTTCCATGACCTAATTTAGGGGAAAACCAGACCCAGGGATCAGAATGGCTTGTTAAGACTCAATAATTCTAATCATTTCTCTGGGCTTGTCCTCAACCTAACGCATTAATGATTGCTTTCACTTCTCTGTGGCTCCATTTCTCCATTTCCATTTGCTGGGGGGTGGTTTGGAACCCCTCTAGAGTTTCCGCGGCAGCTCAACATGGACATGGAGGATTGGTGGGTCAGAAATTTTAAGTCCGCCACCTTCGGAGCCACCAAATGTTTTGAGTTTGTGAACTTCCTTGTTCTGAGCACAAGAATGAGCAACCTTTCTCTATTTCTCTTTTAGTAGAACAAGTAAATATTTACAAAGGAGATCCAAGTATGGTATTCATTACAGCATAAAGTAGACATACAGGGTGAAAATCAGTTACTGTAAAGGATATGAACGTCTTTCAGCAAATTTCTTTTCCTACCTTAAAATTTCATCAAGTGCTTATTTATATAAACCTGAGTTGATCCAATGAGTCAAAATAAGCCTTTCAAAGGTTAGTTTTTTTTTAATGTTGTTTTTGTCGAGCGCTATTAAAGTGGAAAATATACCATGTTTTCATTGATAAAGATGACCTCATTTTTATATGCAACTGATGTCAGAGTCCTATAGATTATCAAATGAATATTAACTGTTATCAGATATACATATATATATATATGATTTGTCAATGTTTCACTATGAAGGTTCTAAAAGTCTTAGATTTGTTTCATATATATACTTTGTGTTTGCTATACAATGACATTTCCCCCAAAATGGGTTTTTTTAAATCACTCAAATATCCTTTTGAAATCGTTAAGATCTTTATTAATTTGTATTCCAACTTGGCAGAAACTATGTCTTATTGATTTTTATATTTCTAAGAACAGAATCCCAGGGATACATTTGACAATGAAAATACTTGCTGAGTAAAAATGTAGGCCCACATTGACACTAGTGTATCACATTTAGAAATATGTCTCCCTCTGTAGTTCACAAGCTTTTGATAGGCACAACTGAGCGGATTTGATTTGGAAAACTTGGCCTTTAATGTGTTTCCTTTAAGACTGGTTTATAGTTGGGGCACCTGGGTGGCTTTATCGATTAAGTGTCTGACTTCGGCTCAGGTCATGGTCTCAAGGTTCATCAGTTTGAGCCCCGTGTTGGGCTCTATGCTTACAGTTCAGAGCCTGGAGCCTGTTTCAGATTCTGTGTCTCCCTCTCTCTCTGCCCCTCCCCTGCTCATGCTCTGTCTCTCTGTCTTGTCTCTCTGTCTGTCTCTCTCTCAAAAATAAATAAACCTAAAAAAAGAAAAATGATTGATTTATAGTTTATCTCATTGCTTCTACTGAAGCTCATCAGTGGATTTGGGTTTTCTTAGCTCCCCACTCCTTCCCCATCGGTCTTCTTCAGGTGCCACCTCCAAGGAGACATCCTTCTCCCTATATTGGCTTTTCCCGTCTATAAAGATGTTCTGAAAATCCACCAGCACAACTGCACAAAGACTGTTATTGAGTGAGGGGAAGATGGCTCAGTCTTCTGCTAACTGAGAACCATCTTCCATCTACCAGGAGAAGGACTGATGCCCCAAGAAGGAAAACGGACTCATAGAAAGAATCTGAAAACTGGAGGAACACAGCAGTTCCTTGCAACCTCTGCAATCAGAGAAGATGAACAGAAGTTCTAACGCTCATTGCCATGAAACACGGAGACACTGTTCAGAGAAATCATTAACAAACCCAGCAATTCATGGTACAAGATTTGGGATCAAAACCAACTGCTCAACACTTCTCCAAATCTCTTTAGAAGTAGGTGCCTTTACGATTTACCACATGCTGCTAATCAGGGAATAATCTAGAGAGGACTATTCTGGAAGCATTTTGATGAAAAGAGGCAGTGATGTAGAAAATTTAGGCTTGGGGAAATGTCAGGTTTTTGTCCACTCCTATTTTTAAAAAGAAAAGGAAAAAAAAAAACAGGAACAAAGGGAAGAGAATTTCTGATTAAAAACATAAGTCTGCACCGGTGTCAATCTCAACAACCTCGCAGCTTGCTAGGAGTTCCAGAAGCAGAGGTTGGAGTTGCCAGAGAGGCTGAAAAGGCCATCTGCTCCCTCAGTACCACTTCTGTTTCTAAGATCCCAGCTAAGCTTGTGTTTCATGAGTATAGTCCCGCATACCCCTTCAGACTACACCTCAGAAAATTCTAGAGTCTCCTCTCTCCACTTTTGTCTCAAGAGCAAAATATACTCTGGGGGGTTCAGTAGGAAAGACATTTTGCTTTTCCCTTGAGCTATCTACCCAATGCAGAAGCTGTGGCTGGAGATCTACCACGCGCCATTTATGACTTAGCCATGGCCTTGGGATCTGGAGACTCTCTTAGCCCCAGCTGTTTTTAACGGCTTCCCCAGAAACTATCATGTGTGTTGAGACACCGAACTCTACTGCCAGGTTAGACTTCAGTTCCAATGAAGGAAAAGCAAGCGCATTGAGATAGATCTGTTTGTAAAAGAGTGTTTAAAATTAACATCCTGAGGAAACCAACAGAACTTTCTGTTATCTGATTTCTTTCCACATATGGTTCAATGCACCACTAATGGTTTCCATTTGAAAAAGCAAATTCATTTAGAAAGAAAGATGTTTTGTAACACACAGAAGAAGACTTAATGTTCTAAAGAATTCACCAGTTCTTTGGAAGTTGGGTGAGTCAATCTAAGAATTGCCAGTCATAAGATCTAAATATAATTAACTATATATTTTACTTGAAGTTGCAGGCTTCCTTGTTCATTGGTCCACAAATGGGGTCTCCCACACATACTGCTCAGTGCACTCTCACAAAAGTTAAAAGGATAAGAAAACACCAATCATTATGTGGGAATAATATCGTTTCCTAGAATACTTGCCCGAGAACCATCCTGCGTATTCACACGGTCCCCCATGTCTACCTTTCCTGCCAAGTAAACCTTCTACTTTACAAAGAAGGAGCCGATCTTTTGTTTGGATGCATTGCTTCAAGGACTACAGATCTCTATTAAGAATATGGGTCTTGTCGGGCACCTGAGTACATCAGTCAGTTGAGCATCTGATTCTTGGTTTTGGCTCAGGTCATGACCTCATTGTTCACGGGATCAAGTCCTGTGTTGGGCTCTGCACTGACAGTGCAGAGCCTGCTTAGGATTCTGTCTCTCCTTCTCTCTCTGCTCCTCACGATGCTCACTAGCATGCACATACTCTCTCTCTCAAAATAAATAAATAAACATTTTTAAAAATACTCCTTAAAAAATTCTGAGGCAGCCTTATTTAATGATAAACCAATTTGCTACAAACTTGCCTCACTATGTATATTTCAACTGAGACCCAAGTTTGACTTTAGCATCAGGGCATTTGGGCTGCAGTGAGGATGATCTGAATTCAGATATACGGTAGAGTGGAATGTTGGGAATGACTTTTCCTCTTCCAAACCCTCTGATCAAATAATACATGACTTTCAGGGAAGAGACCTTTGTGAGCAAAAGCAAAGGAAGCTTCTAGCTGAAAACAGCTTTCCCAGTGTATTAAATGCAATCTAAGAAGAGACAAACTGAAAGGTGTTATCAATATAACTGCTATTCGTGAACTTGAAAGCCTGATTTTGTAAGAGTTGACATACTGCCTAATCTCTCTTTGTCATTTTGAGCCAAATTCATTAGGTGGTTTGGTGCATTAAAATTTAGATCAAAAATCAATTTAAAACTTGAGGTCCTAGCAAGATAATTATGCTTCAAAGTAACTGAATAAAGTGTTAACAATTCAGAAGAGTTTATTTTACTCCTTTCTAGTTAGGGGCTCCATTTTGTTTTGCATCAAAAAGTAACACCACCTTACATTTACATTGCAATTTGTAATTTTCAAGGACTTTTGACCTATTAATCTCATTTGATGCGTATAACCATCCCACTTAGTGAGCAGGGTTTTATTTTGTTGAGGAGACCAGGGCTCAGAGAGGAGAGCATGGAGATCAGACCAAAGTGAGATATCCCGACTCGAAGCCCAGTGCTCTTTCTGTTCTATCAAGCTGCTCTTAACAAGTTAGAGGAAACGCTCCATTGTTTGGGGCCTGTGTTTGCATCCTTATATGAAAAACCATGGCAAAACAGAAACCAAACAGTCAGAATACCAAGTATAAAATGTATTAATACCAATATAATGGACTATGGAAAATTTTAGGCCAGTAAGTCTTAATATTTTTTGGAGTGCCTGGGTGGCTCAGTAGGTTAAGCGTCTGACATCAGCTCAGGTCCTGATCTCAGGGTCGGTGAGTTCAACCCCCGACATCGGGCTCTGTTCTCACAGCTCAGGGCCTGGAACCTGCTTCAGATTCTGTGTCTCCCTCTCTCTCTGCTCCTCCTCTATTTACACTCTGTCTCTCTCTCTCTCAAAAATGAATAAGCATTAAAAAAAACGTATTTAAGGACTAAATTTTTTTAGAGAAGTTCAAGGTTCATAGCAAAATTGAGTAGAAAGTGTGAAGATTTCCCATAAAGTTCCTGACCTCACACATGCATAAAAACAATAGCTTTAGCCCTTTATTAAAATACATACTTTAGTAAGTAATTTGAGAATGCAGCAATTGGACCGCCATCCAATACTCCCATTAAATCATCGTACTCTTTGAGACTTAGAACAACACCATGCAGTTCTAAAATGGGTAAAATTAATGGCACATAGATTATACCTCAGTAAAGCTGTTAAGGCCACATACCCACTGTTATGGAGTTAACTTTATCCCCGAAAATTCATACGTTGAAATACTCACGCCAGCATTCAGAGCGTGAGAGCGATCTATGGAGAGAGGGTCTTTAAAGAGGTAATTAAATTAAAATGAGGTCATTAAAGTGGACCCTAACCCACTATGACTGGGATCCTTGTTAGAAGAGAGGATTTGGACACAGACACACAGAGAAGGAAGACCACAGGAAGACAGAGCGAAACAAGCCACGGAAAGTGCCTCAGAACTCAACGCTGCCAACACCTTGATTTCCAACTTCTGCCCCCAAAACTGTGAGAAAATTAATTTCCGCTGTTGAAGCCACTTCTTCCGTACTACTTTGTTACAGCATCTCTAAAGATACACACACACACACACACACAAACACACACACACACACAGTATTATGCTACCTAAGACAAACTCAATGAAAACCTACCTTTGTGAGTAGCCTTGGATTTTTACTTCTCTAGGACACTAGTTTACTCATCAAATTTTTTATGCTTAAATTTCAAGTATTTCTATTTTGACGTTAATTATTACAGACTTTAATAATAAATAGCTAAAATTCAACATAGAACAGTGAGAAGCTCAAATCTATAAAAAGAGGGAGAGAGAAAGGAGGGGAGAGAAAAGTTGGGAGAGAGAGACTAGCCACGCTGCTCTGTGGCAAAGAAGGACTTTCGCAAAGTCTCCGCAGGCCTGGCAGACTCCTTCAGTCCTGGAAGCCCATATCCAGGCATCTGTCTCCTTATTAAGCACTTCCTGTATACTGATGGTGGCAGCGGGGGGCTGCCCAAAAAGCTGAGCCAAAGGAAGCAAGACAAAGTTCCTGCTGCGTAGTCTGTATAGAGTTCATGTAATTAGAAAGCGCAGAAATCATACAATAAAGCAGGCGCTAGTTCTCATTATATTTCTTAACAGTAAAAATCTCCCTTGTTTCGATTCCCTTCTTAATTGTACACCACAGTGGCATGTTTCAGTACAGTGAGATCCTGAAATGACAGAAAAACACTGACGGTAAGTATTGTTTTTAGTCAGAGGAATTGTAAGCTGAGCAGTAAGGAAGTTCAACATCAGACACCATGGACATTTCGCTCGTGGGACCGGCTTTGTACTTTGCTTACAGGCTGGGAAGCAACATGTGCATTTCTGGCTTCTACTTGTAACATTTTGTTGGATCTTTTTTTGTGTTTTTTTTAGATCTTTAGAATTTTTTTTTTAAGTTTTCAAACTAAAATTTAACCTGATATAAAGAGGGATAAAAAGTCTGAAAACCAGAAGCTCCTGGCTGGCTCAGTCAGTGAAGCATGCAACTTTAAAAAAAAAAAAAAGTTTATTTACTTATTTTGAGGGGAGGGGACACCACAAGTGGGCAGGGGAGGAGCAGAGAGAAAGGGAGAGAGAATCCCACACAGGCTCCACACTGTGAGCGCAGATCCCGACGTGGCACTTGAACCCACAAACCATGAGCTCATGACCTGAGCCAAAACCAAGAGGTGGTTGAGCCGCCCAGGTACCCCTGCAACTCTTGATCTCAATGTTGTGAGTGCAAGCCACATGTTAGGTGTAGAGATTGCTTAAAAATAAAACGTTTTGGTTCAGGCTAGAGTGTCTGGGAGGGAAGGAGCCACGAGTTCTTTGCGAGGGGAAGAGCAGAGACTAGATTGTAGGAAAAGCAAATAGAAGCCATGTTTCAAAGACCCGCGTTACATGTATTTCATCAGTTTGTAAGAAGTGAGTCTGAAATTGCCAGCAGCTTTGTTCTTGAAAGGTCTCTGAACTATGTGCAGCTCCTTGGGCAAGTGGGCCAGGACCCCGTCATGAGACAGGTGGAAGGGAAAACCCCATCACGATATTTTCTCTAGCAACGAATGAGATGTGGAGGTCAGGGGAGAGTGAAGTATACCCAATGGGTGATGTCAGTCAAAAGACGACACAGCACAAAATATCAGTACCCCCACCAAGCCTCAGAGATGCGGCCTATCAGTATGTGAAAAAGGGGTCCCACATCTTTGTGGAAGGGAGAGTCAGCTACGGTGAAGACACAGATAAAAACGATGTGAGGCGACAAGCAAGGATAGTCATAGCTGGTAATATTATATTTCTGAGTGACCAAACCAAAGAAAAAGCATGGAGTGAACAATTCTTCTTTGGCCATTGTTTGGGACAGTCTTGTTTCCAAATCATGTATAGTCTTTATAGTTCCTAAGGACAAGAATTAAAATATTCTCTTATGGGGCGCCTGGATAGCTCAGTCAGTTAAGCAAGCGTCCAACTTCGGCTCAGGTCGTGATCTCATGGTTTGTGGGTTGGAGCCCCACATCAGGCTCTGTGCTGACAGCTAGCTCAGAGCCTGGAGCCTGTCTTTGGATTCTGTGTCTCCCTCTCTCTCTCTGACCCTCCCCTGCTCACACTGTCTCTCTCTCTCTCAAAAATAAATAAAACACTTTAAAAAACTTTTAAAAAATGTTCTCTTATATTAAAAATAAATAAAGAAAATAAAATCTTTTTTGAAAATCCTAAGAACCTCTTAAAAACATAAATACCACCCCCCAGCTCTAAGAAAATAATTAATTTGCTTGCTATAGAAGTTTGGAAAGAAAAAGTCCCCAAGAGATGGAAATTGATATTTGATAGGAAAAGATTGCCAGTCCAGTGAAATGTTGGGTGGTGTTTTACAGCCCAGAGGTCTAGAGCCCTTGCTATTTGTTGTACTTTTTCATTATGTCTTTACGTTGACCCCTCCCCTCTATTCTCTTTCATAGAGTCCCCAGAATTTGTAACCTCTGAGGCCCCTAAGACAATCACTAGTAAGTTCTTCAGTGTTTAAAGATACTACCCCAGACACTGGCTCCAAGAACTTAGCTGGCTTTCTCCTCATTTTCTCTAGATTGCCAATATTTAACAGCTACTAGCTGGAATGGTCACTAAAGAAAGTATAGACATGAGACCCCAAGTCTCTCAAATCCTAAAATCTTGGCTGTGTACATCTAATATATTTCCTGGGTCAGCTAGTCATTAAGTTTAAACTTTCATGTTCTATTTATCTCCATGAGCGCTATCGATATTTCCAAGAACATGGCAAACATAAGCATTCCCTTCAGAGGCAGAACGAAGGTTCAGGTGATCTAACTATGCATCATAGCCTATGTAAAACCTTTCAAAATCTCTTCTCAAAACTTGTGATCATCTGGGTACACAAACACCAGCTTCATGCTTACAAGGAGATCAGACCGCAGGATAGGAAAGTCCAAACATTAAACCAGATGCCAGACCAAACTTCACTGTGCCTCAGGGTAAATGTCACCGGAAGACAAATTTATGTTGTATGATTATGTAGGTTAATGGCCAAGCTCCCCCAATGGCCTTTAGTCGTCTGCCATCTTGGCTGCAAATCGGTACGGGCACAGGCCTCGCCTTGCCATTCTGCCATATTTCCCTAAGCTGACACGACAGGGACCCATTTCCAAGAACAAGCTGGCTGGCCATTTCAGGGCATGTACTTATGAACATGGAATTATTCCTGATAAGGAAGGAAATGGAGAGTGCCGAAGAATGAGATTTGGGCTGAGACCAGGAGGAAGAGCTGGTAGTCATCCCACTGGAAGACCCATACACTGCGCGGAAAAATGTGATGTTGAGGAGGCCTTCACTCCATTAGGCCTCTGTCTAAAAAGGGCCATAATACTTTCCTTTTTACATTAACATGCAGAAGAAAGTTCATAAAACAATATAGTATATTAAAATAAAAGAAGGGGGGCGCCTGGGTGGCTCAGTCAGTTAAGCATCCAACTTCTGCTCAGATCATGATCTTCCGGTTCATGAGTTCAAGCCCTGCATCATGCTGACAGCTCAGAGTCTGGAGCCTGCTTCAAATTCTGTGTCTCCCTCTCTCTTGCCCCTCCCCCACTCACACGGTCTCTCTCTCAAAAATAAATATTTAAAAAATAAATTAAATTAAATAGAAAATTATTTCTCTATTTGAAGGAAAGTCTATCGGGTCTGTTTTAGTAAACTCTGAACCAAAGAACCTGTGAACTTCACACTTCCAACAAGAAACCTCTTGGGTTGGTTCAGGCTGGACTAGAGGCTGATCACGTAACACCGAGAAAAGACATTGTTACCACCTCCGTATGTCACCTGACTAACCAGAATGGTTTCCTACGGCTGCGGTAACAAAGTACCACAAACTGGGTGGCTTAGAACAACAGAGATTTATTCTCTCACGGTTCTGGAGCTGAAAGTCTGAATCAAGGTGCTGGTGAAGCCGCGTTCTTTCCGAAGGCTCCGGGGAAGAGCTCGCCTGCTTCTCCTCTAGCGTTCCGGGGTTGTCAGTATCACTCCGGTATCTGCCTCCGTCCTCACTTGGCGTCCCTGTGTCTCATTAGGGCTTACCTGGGCACCAGTCATTTCACTTAGGGCCCAACCCAATCCCAGATGACCCCGTCTGGATCCACTCATTACTAATCACCCTATTTCCAAAGAAGGCTACATTCTGAGGCTTCAGGTGATATGAATTTGCAGGGGAAATTATTCAGCCTTAAACACTAACCAATAATAAAAATCTGTTTTCATAGTCAACTATCCCCCCCCCCCCAGAGGCCACAGTTTCTAAACATGCGAAGGGTGCTTAGAGGCCAAATAACAAGTTGACACAAGGCCAAAGTATCCTTTTAAAGACAGGTTGTTTCCTTTCATGCTCAACTGACTGAAACTATATCTAAGCACAGGACCACGTCTCCAGCTCCGGGTACAATGTTGCGAATTGTTATTGTTATTCTTTTGTGTCATTTTTTTACATTTTTTTGTTCCTTTTTTTTTTTTTAAGGCAAAAAGGAGGGGAAAAAAAAACTTTAGGCTGTGGGGGAAATCATCACATCTGTTCATCCTTTTGGAACACGACTTTCATTTTATACTCCCATTTGTAGTTATGAAATGGATTTCGTTTTTTCTCGCGTACTCTGTCATCCTGACTTAATCTCATAATACTTGTTGGCTTCCAACAAGTAACAAGTAAGACTATAGAAAACAGATGATAGTCATCTTTTTTTAAGATAGAAAGCAAAGCCATCTGGTGAAAATACAAATTTGAAGAAGTCTGCATTTACTGTTTCTAGTTAGGGAGAGTGGCAGCCTCACACATTTTGTGTTCAGAGACTGAATTTACAATGATGCGCATACAAAGGGGAAAAAAGTATATTGGAGATCTTTTTTGGAATAACCTAGGTTTTAGACTTAGGCTTGAAAAAAATTAAACATTTTTGATTTTGTAAGAAATGGGAATTTTGTGAATGTTTGACTTTAGGCTTTTATGGATCTTTTAATTTTTTACGCTCTTGGACCCAAATATGTTCCTTAAAGAACTTTTAGTCTCCAGCGCCTGGGTGGCTCAGTCGGTTAAGCGACCAAGCAACCGACTTCAACTCTGTCATAATCTCACGGTTTGTGGGTTCAACCCCCACGTCGGGCTCTGTGCTGATAGCTCTGAGCCTGGACCCTGCTTCGGATTTTGTGTCTCCCTCTCTCTCTGTCCCTCCCCACTCATGCTCTGTTTCTCTCTGTTTCAGTAATAATTAAACATAAAAAATTAAAAAAAGAAGTTTTGATCTCTAATAAAACAGGAGGGAGGGAGTGTTTGGGTGGCTCAGTCAGTTAAACGTCTGAATTCAGCTCAGGTCATGATCTCACAGTTTGTGAGATTGAGCCCTGTGTCGGACTCTGTGCTGATGGCTCAGAGCCTGGAGCCTGGAACCTGCTTTGGATTCTCTGTCTCTCTCTGTCTCTGTCTCTCTCTCTTTGCCCGTCCGCTACTTGTGTGGGCATGTTCTCAGTCTCAAAAATAAATAAACAAAACATTAAAAATTTTTTAAATGATAATAATAAACAAAATAGGAGGGAATATTCTAGAACACACCCAAACCTCTGATTCCTTATGAACTCAAGTTCATGCAAGAAGTCTGCCTACAGGTGTGTGTAAGAAGTCCTGCTGAGGTCAACTCCAAGGACCAGCAATTGCATGTAGAGAAGGAGGCAGAAGGAAAAGCAACCTGTCCGATGGTGTTTGCGGCAAACTTCCAGTGGTCAACTTCTTGGATTCTATTTGTGGCCTAAATGATGAAAGATTATTTGAAGCCAACAGAGAACTTTTTTTTGCCATTTGATTTTAAAGCTGTTCTTTAATACAGTGAGCGAGAGCACAGCAAAGTGCTTTGCTCTAGAGCAAAGTTCTCTATGGCTAGCCACCTAATCGGTGCCCTTCTTACCTATGTCAGTGGAGATAATTACATCAGCTGTTTGTACTTGGAAGGGATTCCACCTGGATAGGATCCTCCTACCTGGAAAATCTCCTTGTCTGACACCTGGAAGGCTTTATAGAAAAAAACAGGAGACCTGACTACCTTTAGCTAAAATATAAATGTATTTCTTAATCCCTAAAATTTTTGTATGTCTTTATTTTATTTTGAGAGAGAGACAGAGCATGAGTAGGGGAAGGTCAGAGAGGGAGACACAGAATCTGAAGCAGGCTCAAGGCTCTGAGCTGTCAGCACAGAGCCCGACACAGGGCTCGAACCCACTAACCGTGAGATCATGACCTGAGCCGAAGTCGGACACTTAAGCAACTGAGCCACCCAGGCGCTCCTCTTAGTCTTTGGAGGATAAATGATGACCTATTTCCAATTAGGCCCCTGAAGCCCTCATTTCTGTATCTGGATGCCAATAATGCTATCTAATACCGTAACAGAAGGGATCCAACATTAAAATGTTTGTTCTTACTTTTCATTTGCCGTTCACGTTACACTATGTGGGTGACAGCAGGTACAACATAACCACATGAGGCTGAAGTTGGTGGAGCTTCATTTCCAACCACCCCCAAGACAGAGCTTAGTTTTACATTTTACTAAATTGATATCATAGTAGTACCATGGCAATCTTCAGTGATATTTCTAGAGAATACAATGTGTGTATACAGAAAAGGACCCAAACATCATTTCCTTAAAAAAGGCTAAGTATTTTAACATCTTCTTCATGTTATACAAACCCGCATCCCTGCACCTTGGTTTCTTTTAATATTTGACAAACAAAATCTATTTCCTAATTATTTTTAACTGCTTTTGAATCAAACCATTGATCCTTCTGATGGCCAAGATGACAGGTGTGTCTTGGGACCCAGCACCCCAATGGGTGGTCTGGAAGGGAAAGAGGCCACCTCCCCACCCCTCACCTGAATTCCCTTGGCCACATACTGCATCTCAGGGCTACCCAAGGTTGTCCTAGCTCCAAAACCAGACATTCCAACATGCTGCCTAGTTCACACTGGTTGCTACCACAAAGTAGCATAGACTGAGATTTATTTCTCACCGTTCTGAGGCTGGACGTCAGAGATCAGACTGCCAGCATAGTTGGGTTCTGGTGAGTGTCCTCTTCAGAGTTGGGGGTGGAGGAGAAGGGGAAGGAAGAGGGGTAAAGGGAGAGGGATTGGGGGAGAGAGGGAGAGACAGGGAGAGAGGCAAACTCTCTTGGGACTCTTATGAGGGCGTGAATCCCATGCATGAGGGCTCCACCTTCTGGGCCTGACCACACCTTAAAGGGTCCACATCCTAATGTCATCACATTGAGGGGTAGGGTTTCAACATATGAATTGGGGGTGGGACACACATGCAGTCCATAACACATCCTGTGTGTGTGTGTGTGTGTGTGTGTGTGTGTGTGTGTGTGTGTTTAAGTTTATTTATTTTGAGAAAGAAAGAGAACATGAATGGGGAAGAGGCAGAGAGAGAGGAAGAGAGTCCTAAGCAGGCTCCGCACTACCGGCGAAGAGCCCAACGTGGGGCTCAAACCCATGAACCTCAAGATCATGACCTGAGCGAAACCAAGAGTTGAACACTCAACCGACTTGGCCACCGAGGTGGCCCAGTATACCCTTTTTGGATGGCAAGCTCTCCCTCCCTGCTTTAAATCCCTTCCCTCCATGACATCTGTCTCCAATTTCTTCAAGACCTTCAGGTACTGGATGGAACACCTG
Organism: Mungos mungo; assembly: GCA_004023785.1. Classification (NCBI taxonomy): domain Eukaryota; kingdom Metazoa; phylum Chordata; class Mammalia; order Carnivora; family Herpestidae; genus Mungos; species Mungos mungo. The sequence continues at coordinate 94,014 of PISW01003864.1, forward strand.
GGTGGCTTAGTCAGGTTAAGCCTCCAACTCAGTTTCAGCTCAAGTCATTATCTCACAGTTGGTGGATTCAAGCCCCACTCTGACAGTGCAGAGCCTGCTTGGGATTCTCTCTGCCTCTCTCTCTGCCCTTCCCCTGTGTGTGCTCTCTGTCTCTGTCTCAAAACGGATAAATAAACAAAAAAAAAATTTTTTTTAAGACCTCCAGGTACTTAAACCCTTCCTATGCTGTCAACCAGGCCTGTCAGCCCTCTCCCCCACCCATGAACTGTGCACTATTTCCTCATCTCTGATTCGTTCCTACAAAGAGCCTCGCCTCCCCTGTTCCCGTGGCCCTCTGTCCACCCCCCCGAAACCCCACGCTGGATCCAACCAACTCTCTGCCTGTTGTACTGCTGGAGGAGAGCTCGCCACCCCACGGACTGGAACTTGACATTGATGTTTTCCTGGCCAGCTGCTCCTCTCATGCTCCAGCGGCTATTTTCAACCTTCTCAGCTTTCTCCAAGCCTTCTACCGCCGGACGGCAGATGCAGCAAGCTATGGAGACAACCAGAGTCATCTTCTTCCAGGTCGCCCAGGGAACCCCCATGTAACAGCCCCCCTTAATATCCGGTGTGGCCATTCTGAGATCTAGTCACGGAATCTGAGCGGAGTGATGCTCTCCTTCTCCCAGGAGTGGCCCATCCGAACCTCCCACAAATGCTTCTCTGTCTCTTGCCCCATCTGCACAGCGGATGCTAACACCGGGGGCAGAACTTGGATGCCACCGTTAAATCACGTGGGTTACAACAGGTACGGTGTGACCACGTGAGGTTCATGTTGGCCAGGTTTCATTTCCATTGGCTCCAAGACGGAGTTTCATTTTACATTTTGCTACATTTCTTTTACATGTCGCTGCTCTGTGGCAGTGTCCTTTACTTTGCTGTTTATAGAGAATACAATGTATACATACAGAAAAGGACTCCTAAACATAATTACTTGAAAAAGGCTATGTATCTCATTCTTGTGAATCAGAACCTCTATCTGATGTGGTCTTGAAGGACTTTGTGAAACAAATCACACACACACACACACACACACACACACACACACACACCCAACCCCTGTGCTCTCTACTGTGCCAAATGGATTTTACCTGAATGAGAAATAAACAACGGTCAGATCACAGAGGCAGGTGTGAGGAGGATATCAGCTCCTCTTCCTCTCCCCCTGCCCCCAGCCCCCAGCTCACCCTCCTCGTAGTGTGGCCTCACCTCCCATTCTCCTGAAGAAGAAAAATGAAATCTCATTTTTTCCTCTTTTAAATTTTTAAATGTTGGAGACCAACTTAATATAGGCTAAATAATTAGGGTTTAATGATACCTATTGTCACTGGGGAGATGACCTCCCAGAACCTGGTGCCATGGCCACCAGTGCCTAAAACTCAGCAAGGAGGGGGAGAATTGAGTGCAGACCCAGGCTCTGTGCCTTTCCTTGTCCCCCATAGAATTATAGCCCTAATGGAACACTTTTAGGCCTGCAAGTCTTTTGTTCTTCTTCCCTATGTGTCTATACCAAAAATAGGTATATAAATTGAAATTGAAAATGGCTTTCTTTGACCATACATGATACTATTTTTTTCTGGATTGAATTATCTTTTTTTTTAATGTTTATTTTTAAGAGAGAGAGCATACATGCATGAGTGGGGGAGAGGCAGAGAGAGAGCGGGACAGAGGATTTAAGCTCACTCTGTGCTGTGAGATCATGACCCGAAGTCGGAAGCTTAACTGACTGAGCCCCCCAGGTGCCCCCTGCATTGAATTACCTCTACAGCTGTTTTCAGTAAACAATTGATCAAAGTACCTGAATATTACATTTGTTAAGTCATTAAATATAAAATAAACATAAACTAAAATATAAAACACAAAATATAAAATAAAAACTAAAATGTATTGGAAATAAAGTTTGTAATAGATGAATGGGACTACTCTGTTTGATGGTTTTGAGTTTGGGTTTTTTTTGTTGTTGTTGTTGTTGTTCTTAATTATTTACTAAATCTGTAATGATAGGGGTGCCTGGGAGGCTCAGTAGTTAAGCGGCCAACTTCGGCTCAGGTCATGATCTCACAGTTTGTGGGTTCGAGCCCTGCGTCAGGCTCTGTGCTGACAGCTCAGAGCCTGGAGCCTGCTTCTGATTCTGTGTCTCCCTCTCTCTCTGCCCCTCCCCTGCTCACACTCTGTCTCTCTCTCTATCTCGAAATAAAGATATAAAAAAATGTATATTTATTTTAAAAATCTGTAACAATAGACTGTTATTCTTATTATTTTTTTTTGAAACAATTGTGAAGACTTTGAATAACTAAATAGAAATAGAAGGCACTGGTCTAAAAAATGTACCTCAATTAATTGCACAATTTCTCAGTCTTCCTGATAAAATTATGTTGACCACTTACCATGGAAAATAAGTTACTTTTTTAGTTGTCTATCATTAAAAACATCACTTGAATAGCCATGGGATTAAAAGCTAACCACAAGCTTAGGTTGCTTCCACCTGAAAACTCCTTGATTTGCAAAAAAACAAACAAATAAATAAAAATTTAAAAAATAAAAAACAAAAAAAAAGAAAACTCCTTGATTTGCAAAAAATTTATCAGTCCATCATTAGCCATTCCTTTCTCAGTGCCTCGCCTACATTTCCAGCCACCTTTGGCTTTCACACACACGGTGTTCATTCCCAGGGCCAGTGGCCAAGGGAAAATTCATAATAAATGGATAAAAGATGACAGGACAGCAAACTCTCAGGCAGATACATTTCAGGAAAATAACACACATGCCAGCTGAATATTAGGAAATTCATTCCTTAAAACCACCCACATGTGCATTCCCCTCGTACAGCCTTTGCATACCCTCCAAATGTATGAAGACCACATACTGAAGACCAGTGATTTAATAAATTGGTAGAGTCCCCTAGAAGAATTGCCTGGATTTGGGTGGACGCCAAAAAGCAAACACCATTTTGTAAAGAGACTCTCTTCCCATAAGAGGGGAGACTGTTCTGTTCTCTTGAATTCATGAAAACTTTTTTTTATTCCTTGCTTGAATTTGTTTTTTATTTAAATTCAAGTTAGTTAACATACAGTGTAATATTGGTTTCAGGAATAGAAACTCAGTGATTCATCACTTACCTACAACACCCAGTGCTCATCCCACAGGTGCCCTCCTGAAAGCCCATCACCCATTTAGCCTCTGCCTTTCACTCTGTCTCTCTTTCAAAAATAAATGAACATAAAAAAATTTTTAAGTATAAAACAGGCTGAAGACATTTTAGTGTAGAGCAGCAGTTGGAATTTTAGGTGCACATATTGTGTTTGGTTGACTCTGGGCTGGTTTTTTTTTAATGTTTATCTATTTTCAAGAGAGAGAGACAGAGTGAGAGCGGGGGAGGGGCAGAGAAGAGAAGGAGACACAGAATCAGAAGCAGGCTCCAGGCTCTGAGATGTCAGCACAGAGCCCGATGTGGGGCTCGAATCCACAAACTGTGAGACCATGACCTGAGCTATAGTCAGATGCTTAACTGACTGAGCCCCCCAGGCGCCCCTGAGCCGTTATTTTAAAGACAGGTGTATTACTCACGCCAAGCCAATCAGCAGATCCCATCACCGGAAGGGCTCTGTGGCCGTCTGTCCTGGAGCAGCCTGGTGTAAGGCCGAGGTGATTGGCACTGCCGAGGCAGCCTGCTGGGTCTGGTACTGTCCCTAATTAGGAGAAGCAACAGCCAGTGTCCTCTAGGACCTGAGTCTGGAAGGAAACAACTACCCTGTCCCTTTCTCTGCAGCAAGTGACAGCTGGACCCTGACTACAGTGACAAGTGGAAATTCTAATCCATGACATGCTCTTGGCCAAGAACACTACTCTCCTTTACTCCCTCTGGGTCTAGAGAAACAAAGAGGCAGCGTTAAAAATGTACTTTCTTATTCACACTGTCAGTCTATCATAAAGAAGGAACCCAGAGCCAGAGAGGGACTGCTGAGCAGATCAACATACTAGATTCTGACCCAATTAGCCTCCCAAGTTTGGACAGAGCTCCCTTCACATCACATCATTTCGCAGGCTGCCTGTTACCTTCTGGAATGGAGCCTGGCTCCACTTTTCTTGATTCCTGGCACAGTCGGGCAGGACAGAATCACAAGCACAAAATGCAGATGCCCTAGACTGTCATTGCCTCAGGAACAAAATGAAAGGTCATTTTCACGGTCACCATCCTTAACCTCTTCTGTCTCCTCGCAGTGTCCCATGCCCCCTGCTCCTGGTCAAGCCTAACTCCTCAACCGGCTCAGGAAATACGTTCTTGGCTCACACCTTTCCTTCACAACTTGAAAACACTGAAGAGTCTCTCTAGCAACTCCCTGCAGATAGTGCAACATAAACTGCAGATACAATGATTAAAATACCTTGAAACTGCAAATATATTAACAATAGTACAGATTCCAGAAACGGATCAAACTACATTTAGAATGTAATTTGTAGTCAGGTTGGCATTTCAAATCAATGGCCTAAAGGGCATTGTTTAATCAATGGTGGTGGGACAGCCATTTGGAAGATAAATAAATCTGCATCTCAACTTCTCTCTTTAAACCCAAAGAGATTCCAGGGAACCAAAAGTTTAAACATAAAAACTTTAAAACTACTAGATGAAAGAGTGGGGGTATTTGTATACTTTCTTGAGCGGGGAAGACATTTTTGAACAAGGATATAAAATTGTAAATGTTAAGGGAAAAGGTTATTAAGTCTGTTGATATAAAACTTACATTGAAATGTAACATTATTGAATAAGTAAATAAAGATAAAGTTATTTAACTGACAAGTCCAAATGACGTACTGATTCTATTATTGTCTTTTTTCCCCCGATATTTACATAGATTATTGAATCTGCTACTGCATTGGCTGAATCCTCCTCAGAAGCAGTGTATAACTAATCAATACATCGAGACAATAGGTATGTATATCTGTCATACTCCTGATTTTGTCTCGACTTCCTTTGCACTATGATGCTTGGTCTGATGTCTGCTTTTGTGTTTTGGTACATCTTATCATTTTTGAGTAGCTTTTTTCTTTCTTTGTTTTTAATTTATTTTTTGAGACAGAGAGAGACAGAATATGAACAGGGGATGGGCAGAGAGACAAGGAGATAACAGAACCTGAAACAGGCTCCAGGCTCTGAGCTGTCAGCACAGAGTGTGACGCGGGCCTCGAACCCATGAACCATGAGATCATGACCTGAGCCAAAGTCAGACACTCAACTGACTGAGCCACCCAGAGGCCCCACGAGTAGCTTTTTTCTAAAATGGATACTAAATTAACACAAGCCTTTTGAGAATCTATTTGTATTATGAATTTTTCTTTCCATTTGTGACCATAACAAATTATTATTTATACATTTTTAATGTTGAACAATTCTTGCATTCCAGAATAAGCTACTTAATTTTTGTATGTTATTTTTCTGATATAATACTGCATTGGATGTATGAATATTTTACTTAGAATTTTTACATATATATCCATAAATGAATTAGTCTATAATTTTAATTTGGAAATATCTTTATAGGCTCTTATAAAATGTAATGTCAGGTTCATGAAAGGTATTGGGAAACACAGAATACTGTATTTCATAAGATAATTTGAGGTACCTTTCATCTATTTCTAGAAAACTGTTATCACACTATTTTGAGCCATATACCTTGAAGATTTATTGAATCTATTAGACTTTAGCACCAGAAAACAGAATGTGTTTATTTAAATTTGGTTTTGGGGTGTTTTTTTTAATGTTTATTTATTTTAGAGAGAGAGAGAGAAATCAGTAGCAGAGGAGGGGCAGAGAGAAGGAGAGACAGAATCCCAAGCAGGCTCTGCACCGTCAGCACAGAGCCCAGCTCCAACTCACAAGACTTGAGATCATGACCTGAGCCGAGATCAAGAGTCAGACGCCTAGTCAACTGTGCCACCCAGGTGCCCCTTACTTAAACATAATTTTGCACGAAATTTCCAGGGGTTCTTGGGAGCTCACCTACAAACGGTGCATTATATCCCTGGTGCATGAGAACTCGAATGAAAGAGCCTACTTTTCCATTTTCTCACTAGACCATCAGGATTGCGAGCACAAGAACTGAGTGTGCCTCATTCACCTTCCAGCATGTAACGTAGCAAACGCCGTGTTTAGAACCTATCTTCATTGGGGCGCCTGGGTGGCTCCGTCAGTTCAGCGTCCGACTTCGACTCCGGTCATGATCTCACGGTTTGTAGGTTTGAGCCCCGTGTCGGTCTCTGTGCTGACAGCTAGCTCAGAGCCTGGAGCCTGCTTCGGATTCTGTGTGTGTCTCTCTCTCTGACCGTCCCCTGCTCGCGCTGCCTCTCTCTGTCTCTCAAAATTAAAAAAAAAAAAGAGAGAGAGAGAGAGAGAACCTTATCTTCATAGCAACCTTGCAAGGTAGGTTTACTGGCAAAGGCACCTGACCTAAACTCGTTTTTCGGTGGGGTTTTTTTTTTGTTTGTTTGTTTGTTTTGAGTTATCAGCATGCCCCTAAATTAGTTGAAACCACAGGCCTTAAGCAGAAACAGGCCAATGGAAGTGGAGAATAATGTACAGGTGTGAAGTTGCCAGGGTATAAGTAGGACTTGATGTGATTTTTTTGCTCCTGTGACAGGAACCTAGGCCCCACGCCCGGCCGCCGCGACGAGCCAGGACCCTGTCAGCTGCTAGAAACGGACCTCCGTGCCTCTCTCAGGACTCCTGTGTGCGGGAGGGCGTGCCATCTGCGCATGCCCCGTAGCCATGGTTCTTGCTCAGAATCTTTGGCATCATTGCTGCTCCTTTCTGGTTGGAAGAACAGAGCCAGTGTGATACAAGAGGAAATACATATTTGGTCTTAGGCCCTGCTTCCTGACGCGGAGCTTCCAAAAATCTCCAGAGTGAGGAGTGTCTTCTTGTATGATAATCCGATGGCTGGGGCTAGGGGAACCCCTGGGCCACATCAGGCTAGGGCTGGTTTCCAGAAAGGCCAAGGCATAATTAGCAAGAGGATACTTTCGGCTCCGTCCCCTGAGGGAAAAGAGGGGGGCTGGAGATGGAGTTCGATCGCATTTCATCAGTCACGCCTACAGAGAGGGACCCCCCCTACAAGTCCCTAAACGGCTGGGTTGGCAGCACAGGGAGCAGTAGGGGGGGTGCTGTACCCAGAGAGGGCCTGGAAACTTCCCTTCACCTCCCCCACGCTTTGCCCTACGCATCTCTGCCGTTTGACTTTTCCTGAGTTGTATGTATAAGATAGACTGGTGTGTGTAAGTGCTTTCCTGAGTTCTGTGAGCCATTCTGGCAATGATGGAATGTGAGGAGGAGGTGGAGGGAATCCCCCGTTACAGCCAATCGGGCAGATGTACTGGCCTGACGGCAATCTTGGGGATGCACTAAGGTCCAGGGACGTTGTCGACATAATGGATGACCCAGAATTGTACTGAATCAGAGACTTCGGGGCGCCTGGCTGGCCTGGTCAAAAGAACGTGCAACTCTTGATCTCAGGGTTGTGAGTTCCAACTCCACTTTGGGGGTAGAGATTTTTTTTTAAACCTAGAGAATTGGAGGATTGCTCGGTGGGCAGAAAACCCCCATATTTGGTGTTAGAAATGTGAGTTACACAGTTGAGAGGCCCGTTCCCATTTCTCTCACTTCCCAGGAAGCTGCCGAGTTGGTGCCCTCCACTTCCGTGGGGTACCTGGGCCAGCCCTGTCTAAGGCAGAGAAAACCTCCTGCTCCTGGTCCTTCTTCCCTCCTGCTCTCAGCAAGCCTGGAGGCAGCATTCAAGCTCATCTTGTCTTACCCTGACCCCACACAGCTGGTTTCTTCATGGAAAGGCCCTTTCACTTGTAAGAAAAGGAACTTTAGGGGTGCCTGGGGGACTCAGTCAGTTAAGCATCTGACTTTGACTCAGGTTATGATCTCACGGTTCCTGAGTTTGAGCCCCGCACTGGGTTCTGTGCTGTCCCCGCAGAGCCTGCTTCAGATCCTCTGTTCCGATCTCTCTCTCAAAAATAAATTTAAACACTTTTAAAAAGGAACCAGTGATTGGCTTAAAAAAGAAAAAAAAGAAAGAATTTGCTTCCATCTCAACAATGAGAAGATTTGCCTTGAATCCAACTAGTTCAGCAGATTTTACAATACTTCTTGTTCAAAGGAGAACACTGTAACTTGGAAGTTGTTGTTTTGTTTTGTTTTGTTTTGTTTTTTGAGAGACAGAGAGAGACAGTGTGAGCAGGGGAGGGCCAGAGAGAGAAAGAGACACAGAATCTGAAGCAGGCTCTGGGCTCTGAGCTAGCTCTCAGCTCAGAGCCCAACGCAGGGCCCAAACCCACGAACCATGACATCGTGACCTGAGCCAAAGCCAGACGCTCAACTGACTGAGCCACCCAGGCGCCCCGAACTTGGAGGTTGTAAACTAATTTGCCCAAGTTCACAGGGCAACACAGCACCAGAGCCTGGCAGTCACACGTCTGTGCTCTCTGTGCAGTTGGACTCAAGGTGGTTTGCTTCAAGAAGGGTTTCTGCTCCAGCAGCTGGTGCTGTTACCGGCCTGCGCATAATCTTTGATTTTGTCCCTATTCCTCAAGTCACCCATAGTTGGGAAGTTCTTCTGGTTAAATATTTTGTTGAAATATCACCCACGAGGTGATATTAGGCTACAACAGGCCAGAAGGGGGGCAGCTGGGTGGCTCAATCAGGTAAGCATCCAACTCTTGATTTCTGCTCAGGTTACGATCTCATGGTTCATGAAACCGAGCCCCACATCGGGGCTCTGTGCTGACAGCGCAGAGCCTGCTTGGGATTCTCTCTCTCCCTCTCTCCCTGCCCCTCCCCCTCCCCCCCTCTCTCTCTATGTCTCTCAACATAAATCAGCCTCAAAAAAAACAAAAAAAGAACAGATCAGATGGTAAAGAACCTTCTGAGAACAAAATGAGAACTAAAATGTTGGCAAGAGCAGACCGTCCTTAAACCTCAGTCTTCTGAACGTGTTCTGTCAGACTCTGCGTGAACCCTTTCTGAAAAGTCAAAAAAAAAAGTCACACGGTGAATACTTGTGTCCTCCCCCTGCCCCCAGTCATTCACCTACTTCCAGAAATAAGTTTTATTCTGACTCAGCCGTAGAACTTGAGTCATGGACACTCCCACACATACTTGGCAAGCCTTGGTCTAGATGCTTCTAGCCTCTTCGACCGCCAGACTTTTCCTAGCTACTCGGTGATTCAGTGTGGTCTTTCTCACCGATTATCCAGTTCAGGTCCTTTCTCTGGTTAAAATAACAACACTATCACTCAGAAAGGAATTTCGCCACCGAGCCCAGTCTTTCCCGTTGGGCCTGTCTGGAGACCTGCGTTGGGGCTGTGACTGTGGGTTGGAAGAGCCCATCTTTCCAGAAGCAGGAAAACCTGTGCAGCGTCGGCGAAGGGGCAGGCTGAGACTTGCGGGTCTCCAACAGAGGCGCCCAGGCTCTCCCCTTGTGCAACTGTCCTCATTCTGTAAATTAACGTATTTGCTTTCTTCACCTTGATGGTCCCTGTCCTTCCTGGAACACAAAAACAACAGTGGCAGCTTCGTGGCCAGGGATGAGGACAGGACTTAGCTAGGTCTAAAATAACAATAGGTACGGAGGCCTTACTTAAGCCAGAACTGTGTTAAGGTCTTTCTGTCCATGAACCCATTTTCTTGACCCAGCAACCCTCTGCGGTGGGTTCTGGAATTATCCCTAGAGGACAGGAGGGAAAACCAAGCCACAGAGTGGTTAAGTGACTTGCCCACAGTCTCACAGCTGTAGAGTGATAGGTTCAAACCCAAACTCAATGCCCTTGGCTACCACCCAATTCCGCTTCTCAGATGACGTATTTCTGAATAGGACTCACTAAGAGCGATGATCTCAATTAGTGGAAACCATAATTGGGACCTCAGGAGCCTTCCATTCTCCAACAGATATGACAGGCCCCACATACAAGCACAAAAATAGGAGAAAGGCTTTTGGCCAACCACCCATTCCTGAGCATCTTTCCTGCTGAATGAAGGGAATAAGTGTGCATGTGTGCAGGAAAACACTCATTTTGAAACACTATAGGAAAAGTGTAAATTTTTTGTAAGTAATCTCTCTGCCCAGCATGGGGCTTGAACTCACAGCCCTGAGAGCCACACACTCCACTGACTGAGCCAGCCAGTCACCCCAAAATGTTATTTTGTTTAAAAAAAACACACTTGGCTCTTTTCAGAACAGCCTAGTAGAGAATCAAAACAACTTAAGCCTCTTCTAAAAATATCTAATTCCTCTAATAACAAAAAATAATAATCTGCTCATTATTTTTATGAAAGTGATTCTCTCTCTCTCTCTTTTTTTTATTTGAGAGAGAATCCGAGAACAGGGGAGAAGAACAAAGAGAGAGAGAGAGAGAGAGAGAATGTAAAACAGGCTCCATGCTCTGCAGGATCCCAAGACCTTAGGATCATGACCTGAGCCAAGAACAAGAGTCAGATGTTCAACTGACTGAGCTACCCAGGGACCCTGAAATTTATTCTCTTAATCACTGTTTACTTTCACATTCAAACATAGAACAACAACAACAAAAATAAGCAAACAAACAAACAAACAAAAGCTACACAAATTTCAAACCATGAGATTTACCCAAAAGAATTTTGGAAGATTGTTTCTCCCTCTCTACTGTCTGATCTAGGATCCCTACCATCCAGGAAAAAGGAGATAGCTAAACCTTCCAGTAAATGGGTACTACTTTTGAGATGGCAGAATAGGATTTTTAGTTTTAGATTTTTCGCTTTTTAATATTTTCACTGTGATACACACCATATGTGTCCAAGAGTGTTGGAAACATATATGAACAGCTCAAAGAAGATTTGTAAGGGGACATTTATGAAGCCACCACCACTCTGACTAAATTCTGGGCTGGCAAATACAGATGGAAGACCACCCTCACCCCCAGCAAACACAGCCCAGAGGGGACTTTCACCTGTCTCCCCTCTTCTGTTCTCAGGATGACCACAAGGTGACGGCTGGTTTCCTAGGGCCGCCATAACACATACCACAGGCCAGATGGCTTAAACAGCAGAAACGTATTTTCTCGAAATTCTGGAGACTAGACATCCAAGATCAAGTTGTCAGCAGGTTTGGTTTCTCCTGAGGCTTCTCTCCTTTGCTTATTGTCTTCTTGCTGTGTCCTCACTTGGTCTCCTCTCTCTGAGAGGCACACCTCGTGTTTCTCTGTGTGCCCAGATTTCCTCCCCTTCTATGAACACCAGTCAGATGGGACTCGGGCCCACCCTCCCTGCTTCATTTAAACTTAATCACCCTCCTTCTTAAAGGCCCCACCTCCAAAGAGAGCCACAATCTGAGGTACTGAAGGTTAAGATTTTAACATATGAATTTGGGGGGAGGGGGATGATACAATTCAACTCATAACCGTGGCCATGGAGCCAAAGACGGTAGAGCCACAGGATGGAAGGATCCTGGGTCCTCGAATCACCCCTAGAAAGAGAGAAGCCTGGAGCACGTCTGGACCAGGAGCAGTAGTATTAGACTTTGTGTGACCACAAATGAAATTTCCATTTTGCTAACTCACTTATTTCTGAGGATTGTTTATAGCAGTGAGCATATACTGAACAATACTCCAGGGAAGGAAAACGCCACCATCCCCTACTGCGTTTGTCTAATTAAATCAGGCATTAATATACTAGCTTCAGGTGATGAGAAAACAGCACAGGTAATGGGAAATGATCGTCGAGCTGAATCCTCCCAAACTGATTTGGTGAAATGGACCATGTACACGGGCTTCTAAGCGAATCAGTGCTTCAGTTAACACTAAATCGTATGAATAATTTGAACTAAAGTTTTTAGGTGCTGGGAATAGTTCTGGTTCGTCCTTGTGCCTGAAAGGATTACAGATAGAATTAACACCTCCACAATTGGTTAATTTGCAATTGTTGGGTAGATTGATCAATCCGCACATTCTGACGGTTTTGCAGTATCTGCTTGGTCTGTTGAAGTGTAAAGACAGGAAGCAGAGGGTCTGCCCACACCCAGTATTCTGCTCACAGGCAGCACATTAGGATGTTAAGAGAAAAACAAAAAGACCTACACAGGTACCTTCCCGACCTTGTCGGGAATGTCACCCTTGCTTTATGTTTGGCTGGGGGAGAAAACAATCAAAGAAAGCTGCAAGTTATCCAGGGAAACATTTACAGCCAAAGGCCATGTGACTTCTGGTGGGAATCTCTGACAAGGAATCTGAGAGTAGGCTAATGTGGTCACTCTGGACTTGGCAGAGAACTTGCTGGCTCTCGGGTGACAAGAAACATGCTTCCAAGACGACATAAAGTATATGGGTTGCCAGGCACCAGTGTCCTCTTGCGGATGAAACCTGGCCCTGTTTGATGGCACTCCAAAGGCACACGTCGTCTGCGGTGGTCCGCTCAGAGCTGCAACCATGCGGAGGAGCCTCCTGTTTAGATTACAAGGTAATATTGAACACAGTTTATGTATTCTACATTCCCCAGCTCGGGACAGCGGATTTCCCTCTGTTTCACAGCCAATTGAACAAGATAAAAGTCAACCTCATGGTGTGTTTACAGCATTAAAAACTTGAAGTGAGGGGCGCCTGGGTGGCTCAGTCGGATAAGCATCCGGCTTCAGCTCAGGTCATGATCTCACAGTTTGTGGGTTCGAGCCCTGCATCAGTCTCTGTGCTGACAGCTAGCTCAGAGCCTGGAGCCTGCTTCAGATTCTGTATCTCCCTCTCTCTCTGACCCTCCCCTGCTCGCTCTGTCTCTCAAAAATAAATTTTAAAAAAATTTAAAAAAATAAAAATAAAAACTTGAATTGAGACACAAGTGGCTGGAACTGGGCAGGCTTCAAGACCAGCCTATTCCACAGTGGTTTTATCTTTGTAAGACATTCTGCACGTGAGAGAATCAGGAAGCCACGGGTGACTGCCAGTATTTTGCCCCTCGCCCAGACTCTCATTTAGTGGGGGTTGGAGCCTTGATATTTTTCACCCTTCTCTGACGACCGATGGGAGGCTCTGAAAAAGATCAGAGTCTTCTTTGGACTCATAAACAGCCAGAGAATCAGCATAAACATTCACAGAACGGCACTAGGACCTGTTTTCCACTGCTTGGCCTGCTCCAGGAATCTGAGCAGGTGGGGGTAAACGTTGCCAAGATGAGTTTTTGAGGTTTGGTCATGTTGGTTAGAGGGTGTTGTGGTTTGGTTTATTCTCACACTCTACTTACAGAACGGGTGGCAAATCCCAGGAACGTTAGCCATGATCATGAATCCTCAACGGGACTTACGGAATTACCACCCCTACACACATACACACACACACGTGACATTTTTTCCAGCTAGGAATTAGCATTAAGAGAATAAGTGACTTTCCAATTTCCATCAGCTGGTTGGTTACAACATTTGAACGCGACCTGGCGCTCCTCTCTCTGCGTGCAAAGCTTTCTCCGCTTTAAAGTGTCGTCTTGTTCGTTGGTCATCACGTGCTCTGTCAGAAAAGCCACCTACTGGCCTTGAGCCAAGACACCTTCCTTCACCACTACCACAACTGTGACTTCGTCACGATGGCCTGACTCTGTCGGCACAAAGGAAACTCACCTGAAGACGACACCACATCAGCGCAAGGTTCTGAGGCAAGAAACTGTCTACACAGCACATAGTAGGTGCTGAATAGTGGTTTATTAATGAACTAATGCATAAATGTGGGAATAAATCATGGTGTGTTGTCAAGACATTATACACATACGGAACAGCCCAAATGCATTATGGGCTTCTTAGGTCTAGCGTTCTCAAACTATGTGGCTGAAGTTAGCTGATAGGGCTAAACTTACTAATGGTGCTAAGCATCAACCCCAAATTCGGGTCACTGTAGTGTTCTGACGCTTCAAGTAAAACATCAAAATTCAGAACACATGGGATGAGGGGAGCCTCGCTGGCTCAGTCAGTAGAGTGAGTGACTCCTCACCTGGAGTCATGAGTTCGAGCCCCATGTTGGGCACAGAAATTACTTAAAAACAAATAAATAAGCCCACCTTATCAGTAAACTTAAAAAAAAATGGGACTAAAAGAGAACTGCTTATTCTTTGTTATTAAAATACTCTTAAGGGGCACCTGGGTGGCTCAGTCAGTCAGGGCATGATTGCGCAGTTCATGGGTTCGAACCCCGTGTCGGGCTCTGTGCTGACAACTCAGATCCTGGAGCCTGCTTTGGATTCTGTGTCTCCCTCTCTCTCTGCCCCTCCCCCGCTCACATTCTGTCTGTCTCTCTCTCTCAAAAATAAATAAACATTAATTTTTTTGTAATTTTTAGTTTAAAAAAAATTAAATGAAATTATGCTTACAAAGCACGTGACGCCAGAGCTGGTACGCATGATTAGATCAGAAGCATAGACTCATCTTAAAACAAGGACCTAGAGGCAGTATTTAACCCCCACTGGCTCCCCAGCCAACACTGCCATTCCTACAGAGCCTGTTACAAGACACTGCAGCTTAAAATAAAGCAACTGGGAAAGTCTCTTGCGTTCAAGTGCACGGAGCCCCACCCTGCCAGGCCCCGTTGTGTTGGCGGCAGAGCGTGGTCTGAGTCATCCCAGCTGCTGGCAGGGCAATTTTAAGTCCCAAGGGGCCATGTCCCTGAGCAGAGCCACCATACCCCACACCCAGCTTTCCTGTCTGCAAAGAGATAAATGACAGGGGTGGGGGCGGGGGGAGGCTTGTACGTGTTTCTGGGTGTCTGGGCGTCAACTGGGGACGAGCGTCTTATCTGACTCTCCATCCAGCCTTGATCTGTGGGTGGATGGCCGGGACCCCTGGCCTGCAACCATCCCAGTTTGCAGAGAATAGTAGAGAGGTGTGGGCACGGGATGATTTTTGTGAGTAACTAATTAAACAATTAAAGCTATTTCCGTATCTGACATAAGAAGCTGAAATCTTTTCCTGTCCTATGAATTTACCTGTTCACTGGTTCTCCTTCACTAGCTCATTAAAAAAAAAAAAAAAAAAAGGTAAGAAAGAAAGAAAGAAAAAACACTTCCTGAAAATTAGCTGCTGAGTCATACCACAAAGGCAACAGTGGCCCTTTTCAGCTTCAACAGGTCTGTGAACTCTCTCACTTGCCAGGTTCACATTAGACGCCTTTTTCTCATCACCCCCCTCCCACCTCCTTTCTTGTATACAGTCTCCCGTGTAACTGGGTTTTTTTTTTTTTTTTTAGTGTTTATTTTTGAGAGAGAGAGAAAGAATGCTGGCAGGGGAGGGGCAGAGAGAGAGGGAGACACAGAAACCCAAGTGGGCTCCAGGCTCCGAGGCATCAGCACAGACCCTGATGCGAGGCTCAAACCCATGAACTGCACAATCATGCCCTGACTGACTGAGCCACCCAGGCGCCCCTCCCTGGGGGGTCTACTGCCTTAACCCCTCTCCCCTCCACCCCTCCCCACTTTGGAAGCTGTGCAGCACCCCTGTCTCTGGCTCTGATTCTTCCTGGAAGCTGATAGTATAGGAAGTGGGCCAGAGGCCTCAGGGCCAGCTGCCTGCACCCGCTCCTTGCAGCTGGGGAATCCGCCCAGAGCTTCAAGGACGTTCTTGACATGTACACCAGAAGTACCTTAAATCATGATACTCTTGGGCCCCAACAAGCCCTCCCCCATTGCACTGATGGCGTGGGGCGGATATGCCCTACTGCTTATATAAGGAGCAGAAGGGGTCAGAATCTGAACGTAAGTAGAGAAGGAGGTGGAGGGAGTGTTTCCCAGCCCAGAGGCACTCTATAACCATCTGAGGAGCTTGAAAAATACAGATGCTCGGGCCCCACCTCTAGCCAACTGAATCAGATCTCTGTCCCTGCGGAGGGGACAAAGGCATTTTAAATATCCGCAGGGAGTCTCCCCTGCAGCTAAATGTTAGAACCACCACCAAACTAGTCCAATGGGTCATAAATATTACTGAGTCATAGACTCTCTAGACCAAACAATGGACCCCCCTCTGCAGAAAAAAACAACTTTCTTTTTATTTTTCTTAAGTCTTATCTATATTTGAGAGAGAGCTCATGAGTAGGCTGAGGGGGGCAGAGAGAGAGGGAGACACAGAATCGGAAGCAGGCTCTGAGCTGTCAGGACAGAGTCTGATGCAGGGCTCAAACCCACGAACCATGAGATCATAACCTGAGCTGAAGTCAGACTCTCAACCGACTGAGCCACCCAGACGCCCTAAATCTCTGTTGTTTTAAGCCTCCCAATTTGTGGTACTTTGTACGGCAGCCCTAGGACCCTGATGTACCCCTCTTGTCCCGTGGAAAAACGGCAAGCTGGTGTGCCGAAGCCACACAGGACCACTGCTGGGCTCTGTGCACCAGCCTTCCCACTTGGTGTGGTCAAGAGATTTCTGGGGGTGCCTGGGTGGCTCAGTCAGTGAAGCATCTGCCTTGGGCTCTGGTCATGATCTCAAGGCTTGTGAGTTCGAGCCCTGCTTCGGGCTCTGTGCTGACAGCCTGCTTCAGATTCTTTTATCTCTGTCTCTCTCTGCTCCTTCCCCGCTCAAGCTCTGTCTCTGTCTGTCTGTCTGTCTGTCTCTCTCTCTCAAAAATGAATAAACATTAAAAAAAAACTTTTTTTTAAAAAAAGAGATTTCTTCAATGGGAACTCTGAGACTATTCTCGGCTTGGCCTTTTAGGGAGATTCAACTTGAATATTTTGTTTCCTATGGTTTCACTGTTTTTTGTTCTTTAATGTTCTGTTTATTTTTAAGAGAGAGAGAGACAGCATGAGCAGGGAAAGGTCAAAGAAAGAGGGAGACACAGAATCTGAAGCAGGCTCCAGGCTCTGAGCTAGCTGTCAGCACAGAGCCTGACGCAGGGCTCAAACCCACGAACCGTGAGATCATGACCTGAGCTGAAGCCGGACGCTTAACTGACTGAGCCACCCAGGGGCCCTTCACTGTTTGTCTTCTTGGAGCACTGCCTCCTGTCTCTACTGTCTGTCTCCCTCCCTGGATCAGGATTTCCCTGAGGGCAGGGATAGTGTCTGTCTTGTCCACGGCCGACACCTATCCCACTATCTGACATAAAGTAATCTCTGAACAAGGCTTAAGTGAGTGTATGAATGTGCAAATGGTATTCAATCTTTATCTTTTATGTTTTAAAGATTTTATTTTTTAAGTCATCTCTACACCCAACCTGAGGCCTAACTCACAGCCCAGAGACTAAGTCACATGCTCCACAGACTGAGCCGGTCAGGTGCCCCTGTTCGATCCTTATCTTGAGGGACTTTGCTGCACCTTCCCCTTTTGGTCACCTTCCCTTCTCATCTGAATGATGCCAAATATTCTCTTGACCATTGTGGCTATTTCTTCTTCCTTCTCTTACTGGCCTCTCTTTCTCTGCACATACCAAAAGCCTTGTGTTCCCACGTTCTTTTTTTAAGTGTATTTATTTGTTTATTTATTTTTAAATAATAATAGTGTGGAGTTTGAACTCACCCCCAAAATCATGAGTTGCATGACCCTCCGACTGAGTCAGTCAGGTGTCCCCCAGGTTCATTGTTTATCTCACTTTCTATTAGATCTTTTAGTTGTAACTACCACTGTGTCCATATGACTCCCAAACTACAGGCCAGATTCTTCCCTGAGCTTTGTAGTTGTACGTCCACACTGCTTGATGTTTCTACCTGGATGTCCCCCAATGACAGCAAATAAAAGTTGATCAGCTTGGGGCACCTGGGTGGCTCAGTCAGTTAAGCATCTGGCTTTGGTTCAGGTCATGATCTCATGGTTCATGGGTTCGAGTCCGGCGTCAGGCTCTGTGCTGACAGCTAGCTCAGAGCCTGGAGCCTGCTTCGGACTCTGTCTCTCTCTCTCTCTCTCTCTCTCTCTCTCTCTCTGACCCTCCCCTGTTCATGCTGTCTCTCTCTGTCTCTCAAAAATAAAAAACATAAAAAAATTTTTAAAAAGTCGATCAGCTTTACCTCTTCTTTGTATCTAAGATCTGTCCTCGATTCTCTTACCTTAAACCACTGCCAACATTGAGACCTTCATCATCCTTCTACAACAATATCCTCTGTGGTTTTTCCAGATTTTATACTTACCTTCCTCACATCCATCCTTTGGGTAGGCTGAGACGTTTAAAAATCAACCTTTCAATCACCCTCTACTTATGCTAGCACAACCATTCTACAAGATGGAGTCTAAGACCCCGAATGTAACAAACTAAACCCTACTCATCTCTCCTTCCTGAAACTCGAAGACCCAAAAGGATCCAAGTGTCTCACATCCTGCGTTATTCTCCTCATCCTGAATCTGCTCTTGCCGGTTCCTCTGAGAGAAATGAACTTCTCATTCCCACTCGTTGTGATGGTGGACAGCCTTTTAAAACAGACGCCAATAATCCCTCATTCCTAGCATTCGTGTCCTGGGTCATCCCCTCCCCTTGAGAGAGGATTGAACCTAGTGACTTGTTTCTAACAAATACAATGTAGCAAAAGTGATGGGAGGTCACTTCCATGATTAGGCTATAAAAGATTATGATTCTGTCTTGCTCGCTCGCGCTCTCTCTCTCTCTCTCTCTCTCTCTTTCTTCTTGAATGCTTCTCTGATGAAGCAAGATGAGGAAGCCCATGTGGCAAGAAACTGGCAGTGGGTTCTAGCTAACCACCAGTTAAAGACTGAAGGCAATCCAACAACCATTAAAGGAAGAATTGAACCCTTCCAACCACATGAGAGAGCGTAGAAGTAGGTCCATGCCCATTTGAGCCTTCAGATGAGACCACCCTAGTTAACACCTTGATTGCAAATGAGGTGAGAAACCCTGAAGCGGAACAGAAGGCCTCTCTACTCTATGCCCAGACACCTGACCACAATGAGATGATACATGTGCATTGTTATAAGCTACTAGAGTTGGGAGGGTAGGGGCACCTGTGTGTCTCAGTCAGTTAAGCATCTAACTTCAGCTCATGTCATGATCTTGTGGTTTATGGATTCAAGCCCAGCATCAGGCTCTGTGCTGACAGCTAGGAGCCTGGAGCCTGCTTTGGATTCTGTGTCTCCCCCTCTCTCTCTGTGCCACCCCTGTTCATGCTCCATCTCTCTCAAAAATAAACGTTGAAAACAAAAATTAATTAGATAATTAATTAATTTTTGATTATTTAAATAAATAAATAAGAAAGTTAGGAGGTTATTTGTTACACAGCAATATATAATGCACTTCTTTCATGCAACATACATTCCATTGAATACCTCCTGCCAAACATACACACACACACACACACACACACATACTTTGTGAGCCTAGAGCAATGCTTTGTGTCCACTTCTTAGCACTGTATTTATTTAAAAAATTTTTTTTAATGTTTATTTTAGTTTTCAGACAGAGAGAGAGACAGAGCATGAGCAGGGGAGGGGCAGAGAGAGAAGAAGACACAGAATCTGAAGCAGGCTCCAGGCTCTGAGCTGTCAGCACAGAGTCTGACACAGGGCTCAAACCCATGAACCGTGAGATCATGATCCGAGCCATAGTCAGACGCTTCACCGACTGAGCCACCCAGGCATCCCAGCACTATATTTAATATTCATTGTAATGATCTGATTTTGTCTTAGTGTCTCCACTGAGCTTTGAGACGTTTGGGGCTGTGACATATGTTCTCTGTTATCTTATCCTTATATCTCCAGTGTCAAATGTAGCTCTTGGCACATTTCGTCAAAAATTATTTTATGGACAAATGAACAAATGAGTGAATGAATACCACGTTGCTAAGTGATGCACAGGGATTCAAAAATAAAGTTAGATCTGTGGTATAGGTGTAGGAGCTTATAATCAACTTAGAGAGGCTGACAAAATCAATTAACATAAATGTGAATGAAATAAATGTTGGATCGAAATAAGAAAAAAATGTGCTATGGAAACCTAAAAGATAGAATGTCCTTTCTGATCTGGGCAATCCGAAAATATTTCTCAGAGGTAGTGACTTTTGACATTGACCTTGAAGGTTAACAGAACTTTAAGCAGCAAAGATGGGAATCCAAAACTCATGAAAACCACAAACAAATCCTAGAAGTGGAAAAATCTAGCAGAGTGACAGAGTCAGGCCTGGTCCCAGGGGTAGAGAAAACAGATGGAGGTGAAAATTGGAAATCAATTAGCTTAAAAGGCGCACGTGAGGTCATTACTCTTAGAGAACACGTTGAAAGCAGAACTTTGGGAAACTGACATTTAAAGACCAAGAGGAAAGGGGAACTTGTCAGGAGAGTTAAGCGGACACAGGCATGTGATGTGGTGTGCTGGGCCCTTTACATAAGTTTAAAGGAGGAGGTGATGTTCTGAGGTTGAGTCTGATGCAATTTTAAAAAAGGACTTTGGGATGTGGCAAGTAGGCCACTAGCAACCTTTAAGAAAACAGTGTCTATGAAACAATGGAGATGGAAGATTTTGATGATAAAATTACACAGTTGAGGAAGTTAACACCCGCTGAAGAAGTGTCTGGATGATACCTTGGTAGACCTGCCCGTTAAGACTTCTGAGTCACTGGCAATTTTTGTAGTGAAGTGACTTACCAGATAAGCAACATCTTTCTCTGAAATTAAAAAAATATATCTATACGATTCTCCGTCTTGGGGTTGTGCGTTCGAGCCCTACTTTGGGGGGGTAGAGATTACTTCCCAAAATAAAATCTTTAACAAAACCAAACCAAAAAGTTAGCCCTACCTGCTTTTCTCTTTGACACCCTGATGGTTTATAACTGTGAATTTGGGACCATTTGACTCTTTCATCTGGCTGTGCTCATCTGTTTCCTCAGCAAAACTGCAAAGTCCTGAAGCATGACGGTCTTCGCGTCTCCTTTCAGTACGTACTTAATAATTCCAATAAAACCATGATAACCTCTGGCTTTTGTACACTCTTTGTAATCCTCCAAAGAATTTTTTTCAGCAACTATTTATTGGAGGCTCGCTGACTGCCAGGCTCTGGGCTGACAGCATTGCATCCACAATCTCTTTCAGTCCCCTTGCGACCCCCGGGGTTCCACAGGGCTAGGCTAGGAGCTCTACTTGTTTTCACAAATGAGCCAAGAGTGGAAAAGAGAAGTGAGACACAGTTTATTTCAATGAAGAGCCTCAGAGATAAGAGCGCATTACAGTCACACCGGGGTGATCAGCTGTCTTGGATTCCCCAGGCCTGAGGGCATTTCCAGAACATGAGGCTTTCCGTTTTACAACCAGAACTGATCCAGGAAATCCAGGGCTGGGACCCTTTCCGTAGACCTTAGGGATGAAACAATAAAATGCTGCCATGGAAGGGCTAATATCTATATCCTGTTAGCAATATTCATTAGGAAGAGAATTCCTATGTATCTATAAGATGATTTGGGTTGACAATTACAGTGGAGTATGTTCCTTAACATGTAGAAATACACACTTTTTCAATTCCCAGCTTATTCCTGAAAAAGTGCGGTTTGCAAGTGAGACACACCTAGGCAGCCTTCTGTCTGTCAATTTCAAGTCTGGAAGAAAAGCCCGGATTGATCATCCTGGCCGGTACTTTCCCAGGGCCCCCAGGGTCATCTGTGAAGTGTCAGCCTGACTTCCTTATATTCTTCTATATTTATACTATGAAAGTTAAATAAAAGTTTAGTCTGAATTCTCAGAAATCTGTTCTTTTAATGCATCTCCAATAAAGTTTCAAGAAGAAGAAAGAAGTATTTTTATCATTTTATTTGCAGGTGCTGTATGGTGTTGGGTCTTTTGTTTTTTTCCTTAAGATAGGCAAAGTAAGATGTTTTTGCCCTCTGCTTTGTGATAAACACGAGTGTGTCCTCAAGACAGAGGATCTGGGGATCTCTTACTAAAAAGTAACCTTCGAAAAACAAAAGGATTTCATAATCGCCACAGCTACACAGCTACTCAGTGCTCCCTGCCCCTCCTCCAACACTTGTCCAAATGAATCATCAAGAAGGCAGACTGGTTCATTTAGATGTTCTCTATTGTTTGGGTTTGTTTTTTTTTTTTTTTTTTAATGGTGGCAACAATCTCTTCTTCCTCCCTAATCCCTGCTTGCCTTTGCTGAAATAGGGCATCCCAATCCGACAAAACATACAAATTGCTGTTTTGACGGGCTTCTTTGAATCCTTTTCTTCCCCATTACAAACAGTTCCTGCAGGCCTGTCTCAGTAAGGTGCTGTTAGGCATTCACTGGTAAAAAGCAGGCTGGCAGGGAGTGTATCTTCAGAATTAATCCCGTGCTCGTCCACTACAAAATCCCTCAGGAGGGGGGAGATGCTGCAACGCCTTCCCTCCGGGTTCCCTCTGACTTCTTGGAATAATATGACACCCTTTGTGAGGTCAAGTTTTCATCACTGGAGGTTGGAAAACACCTAGGAGCGCCCAGCCGCAGCGCAGGGCTGGGGCGGGAGGGAGGGGGGGCTGGCACTGCCCTTATCAGTATTTTTCACATATCGCTGGTTTAATAATCAACCTAGCACCCTCAGAAAACCCAGAGGTACAAAACTTGGCTGTTTTTAATGAGGCACCGGAGCGGAAAACAAACTAGCTTTGCTCTGGGATGCGGCCCTTCCCCAGGCCCCGGTGGGGGGTGGGAGGGGAGGGAGGACTGTTTGGAGGTTAGAAAGTCTCCAGTTCAAATCCCGTGAGTGTTCCACCCATTAGCCAATCAATCGACTTTGGGGAAATTGCTGATTCTCCGAGGCTGGTTTCCTCCACTATAAAAAAAGAAAGCTAATCATAGATTCCAAATACCTGACCACTGGATGATACAATAAAATTGTATCACAGTGTGAGTGGTTACGAAGAAGTGTTTATCTTGTGGAATTACTGTTTGTCTGAACACAGACTCAGAGAAGTCCTTTGGAAACTCTGTGGTTTCCTAACGCCAACAACAGAAGCAGCCAAGATTCAACCTCTGTTCTCCAAATTAACATATTTTATTTTCACAGTGTTATCCCAGGGGAGAGCCTGCCTTTTATGATTCCCTACCAAAAACAGACTTACCCAAAACAACTACACAGGACATTCTTCTTATTTTTTGACACAGTATTCTATAAATGAGGACCTGAATTGTTACATGAGTCCATGTAAAGGGCTTTGGGCAATTCAGTGGTATTCATGAAACCTATTCTGTACGGGGTGAAAATAAACGTTTTACCATCACTAGAAGGTTCTAAATTAAAAACAGATGGCCTCATCAAGGGAGAAACTGCCACTTCCTCTCCAGCTCCACGCAGCCGTTTTTCAAACGCTTTCATTTTAGTCTAAGAATCTTAATTGGGCAAGATCTTCCATAGCTTTGGAAGGAAGCGGATATCTAACCCTCCGTCTCGAAGGGAGTTAACTGGCATTTACTGAGCATGACCGTGAGCCAGACGCCGTGCACATTCTCCCCTTGTTTGATTCTCTAGACGCTGCGAAACCGGTGTCTTTTACACCATTTTATAAGAGAACCGAGAGGAAGCCATTTATCCAAGACTTCTGCAAAGAGTAAGTGGCAACACGGTGGCTGATCTCAAAGTTCAAAGCCAATGAAAATTGTGGGGAAAGAAAGTCTGTGGTTTTCAAAATAGATGTGAAATTGGAAATGGGCACATCTCAGAGCCCTGTTAGAGGTCATTAGTGAGAGAGCATGTGGAAAAGAAGCTGTAAGACACAGAAGTATCAAGGGGCTATGGGCACATTCCATTTCCAGCCCAAATCTAAGCCCAGGCTCCATGCGCTGTCCGGTTTCTTTCTCTTTCTTCCTTTCTTTTTTTTTTTTTTTTTTTTAATATTTTTTATTTATTTTTGAGAGACAGAGGCAGCGCAAGCAGGGGAGGGTCAGAGACAGAGGAATCTGAAGCAGGCTCCAGGCTCTGAGTTAGCTGTCAGCACAGAGCCCGACGGGGGGCTTGAACCCACAAACCATGAGATCATGACCTGAGCCAAAACCGGATGCTTAACCGACTGAGCCACCCAGGTGCCCCTCTTTTTCTTTCTTTCTTTCTTTCTTTCTTTCTTTCTTTCTTTCTTTCTTTCTTTCTTTCTTTCTTTCTTTTCTTCCTTCCTTCCTTCCTTCCTTCCTTCCTTCCTTCCTTCCTTCCTTCCTTCCTTCTGTTTCTTTCCATTTTTTTTCCCACTGTGCAATTTCTAATCACACCTGAGAGCAGTCTGTGATCCAGACTTACACAGTAAGGGAATCCTAAGTCCCCACCTATAATTCCTCAATTCTTCCATTTTTCTGGTGTTTTTTAAAGCAACCGATTTGAAAGAAGGCTGTACATAGGTCTGAATTTGTTACACTGATTTCTCAAAGTCCTTAACGGGGTGAGGGCCTGGATTGTACTGACAAATGTTCTTGAACCATGACCTACATGACGTGAGATTTGCACAGGGTTGGGTGTGTCCCATCAGGTGATCCCATCTATTTTCAGCCACATATAAGGAGCAGCCCAAACAGAGTGACACCACCTCCCGGAGAGGCCAGAACACTTGGGGGAATTTTCGTGTCCAAGAAAATACTTCTAAATCCAAGATGTCTCTGCCCACCCTCCTCTGGGACTTTGATGTTTGGGAGAAGCATTAGGAGAAGAGATTTTTGAGGGGACTTTTTACACCCACTCACCTACTTCTTTCGCAAACTCTTCAGTTCTCTCTCACACTGTGTGCAGGGAGGTCAGGAGCGGGGCTGCTAGTACCAGGCGTGGGGCAGGAGACCCTCCCCAGACCCCTCTGCCGCCTCCTGTTCTGTCTCACGCAAGCGATTCGGAGGAAGAATCACTCTGGTTCAGACTGGCTGCCTCGCTCTGGGTCTTGCAGCTCACTGATGGCTTTGCCCTGAAAGTCCAGCGTCAGGATCCCAAAGCTGTTCCAGCCCAAAGGGCTGTGTGTGTGTGTGTGTGTGTGTGTGTGTGTGTGTGTGTGTGTGTTGGAGCAGGGGCAGAGTTATCACAAGGGATTAAAGAGCCCAAATCACAGCACACAGAGTCTTTAGACTGAAGAAAACAACCTCTCTCATTCACAGATACACAGATAGATGATAAGGAGGGAGGTGACAGATGACAGATGACCTTTGTTCCCCCCCTCCGCCCCTGCATGTATTATCAGTCCTCACACTGATGCCCTGTGGAGTTTTCTTCCCGTTTTCCGCTCTGAGAGCACGAGCGCCTTCTGAACTGCCGAATTCTCAGGGCTGAAAAGTGACAAAGCCACGATTTGAGTGTTTGCTTCCCCTTCTTCATGGTTTCTTTAGAACTATTTCTCTTCTGCTCGATTTACACATAAAAAGATTACGGAATTCAGGGGCCCCTCGTTGGCTCGGTTGGTCGAACATGCACCTCTTAATCTCAGGGTCGTGAGTTCAAGCCCCATGTTCGGCACAGAGTTTACTCATAAAATAATAAAATAAAATAAAATAAAAATATTACAGTATTCATTAATGAGTGCCATGACCAAATATAGAAGCAGTTGCACACATGAGTTAGTGAAGTATAGGTGCAACATGGTAAAACTTTGAAAATTTCTTTTTAAAGGTTTTGATTGGAGTTCTGTATCCTTTAGGAATTGCCAATTGCAGCACCAAGAGATTTCCATCCCTCTCCTCTCCTTTCCCATTTCTTACCTGCATCCCTCCCCACCCCCCACAGGCCCTGGAATGATGGGTAACTTGGGCAGTACTTAATATTTGTCAAGAACAATAGAGGCATTTCCCCTAAGCACAGGAAAGACACATACACAGAGATAAATAAATTCACCAAAAAAAGGAAAACTTGCGTTGGCAGAGACGATGATAATGCTCTATAGCCAGAGTGTGTTGACTATGCAAAACCTTGAATCACTGAGGAGACATTTTTGCTGGTTTTCTCTTAAACTGTTTGTGTGAATGTAATTTACACAATTAGATACCTGTTTTCTTGATTAATGTTGGAAGGAGAGCTGATAAAAACATCTCAAATAAAACTATCAACCTAGGAGGGGGCGCCTCTCTGGCTCAGTCCGGGGACCATGCCATTTGAGCCCCACGTTGAGTGTACAGATTACTTAAATAAATAAATAAACTTAAACAAAAAACCTACCGACCTAAGAAAGTATGCCAAAGCATGCCGTGTTCTCCCTCGAAGCGTAGCCCATTTTTACCTGATGACACATTCAGATGATACAAGGACATAGCTTCAGAAGAAATTCTGTCCAGTTTATAAAAATTAAGAATGAACAACATATAGGTGTTAGCTCTCTTGAATTTTGAGGCATACTTTTTTTTTTTTTAAGGTTCTTGTTTTTTGTTTTTTTGTTTTTGGTGTTTGTGAGAGACAGAGAGACAGCGTGTGAGCAGGGGAAGGACAGAGAGGGGGCAAGAGAAAATCCCAAGGAGCCACTGAAGCATCAAGACAGAGCACAACACGGGGCTCGAACTCTGGAACTGTGAGATCATGTCCTGAGCCGGAGTCAAGAGTCAGACGCTTAACTGAGCCACCCAGGTGCCCCAGAGGCACTCAGTTTTAAATGGTTTAGTATATTTAGGATTCAGAATAAAGTTTCTGTGGGATTAGATCTTCTTCAGTTCCCTCAGTGATGGTCACAGCTTCTTAATTCTGGTATTATTGCATTTCTGATTTTTTTCCCCACAAAGGCCCATCATTCTGCCACAGTTAAAAAAGTGAGGGGCTGAGCTTTGCTACCATGATTCGCTATTGCTTTAATCTAAGACACAAAGCCTGGGAAACCTTCACTTATACATGCTGCGCAGGGAATGACAATAACTTTGTTAATGTGAAGGATTACGAACACGTTTGTGCAAAAGGCAGTGAATTTTTTCTTACTCGATTTGTAAACTCACTAGAAGTAGTTCAGAAGCAAAATTATATTCTTATATATCCATTTTGCTAATAGCACTTTGCCATTTCTAGGTGACCTTTCAAACATACAAGTTATGGTTTTCTCTTAAATATAAATGCAAGGCAGGGGCCCCTGGATGGCTCAGGCAGTTAAGTGTCCGTCTCTTGCTTTCTGCTCAGGTCATGAGTTCTAGCCCCACATTGGGCTCCAGGTTGACAGCCTGGAGCCTGCTTGGGATTCTTTCTCTCTCTGCCCCTCCTCTGCTCTGTCTCTCAAAATAAACTTTAAAAAATATACAAAAATAAATAAATAATAAGTGCAAGTCAAACTATTATTTTAATTTCTGGTAGCTTTTGTTAGTTACCATTTACAATTACAACGATGTGGACATCATGGGAACTTTTTTACATTAAGAGTTTTGGGGGGCAGGTGTGGGGGGCGCCTTGGTGGCTCAGTTGGTTAAGCTCCGACTTTGGCTCAGGTCATGATCTCACGGTCTGTGGGTTTGAGCACCGCATCAGGCTCTGTGCTGCCAGCTCGGAGGCTGGAGCCTGCTTCAGATTCTGTGTCTCCCTCTCTCTCTCTCTGGTCCTCCCCTATTCATTCTTTGTCTCTCTCTGTCTCTCAAAAAAAAAAAAAAGCTTTCTATTAAAAAAAAAAAAGAGTTCTGGCGGGAGGGGCTTCTGGGTGGCTCAGTCAGTTAAGTGTCTGCCATCTGCTCAGGTTATGATATCCCCGTTCACGGGTTCGAGCCCCAAGACTGGCTCTGAGCCGACAGCTCAGAGCCTGAAGCCTGCTTCGGATTCTGTCTCCCTTTCTCTCTGCTCCTCCCCCGCTCATGCTCCATCTCCGAAAATGAATAAAACATTTACAAAATTAAAAAAAAAAAAGATATCTCAGGAAATAAATAATTCTTGAACCTGAGGATCGTGAATTATGTCAAAGCTTTCCTGTTACTCCTTATATGAAAGAGCAGCAAGGGTGCTTTTAGCAAATCAAACCAAGTTTCGATTTTGGCTACACAGAGGCACGGGAACAGGAGTTCCTCTTCCAGAGATCCTCAGATCAAATCACGCAGATCAGCCCCACCCTTTCGGTAGCCAATCTCCCCCCCTGGCCCCAAGCCCTCCTCCTGAGATGCCCCGGGGCAGCCCCCCCGCCCCTCCCTTCCTTGGCTGTCACCCTCCCACGTGGTCACTTTCCTCCTGAAGGTCCTCCCCTCCCCCTCCCCAGCTCAGGGATGCCGTTACATCCCTGGCTTTCAGCACGAAGACACGAGACACGATCTAGATCCAAGCTACAAATTAGGAGGATCTCCGGAGTTCTCACACCCAAACAGGAAAGCCACTCAGGTTACACCTACTTCTGCACATGACTAGCTTCGATGAAGCAATACTTGCCGCTCGGCGTGGGGGCGGAGGAAGGGTGAAGTGTGAGGCCATGAAAAGGAAACTGCCTGGCGGAGGAGGCCCCAGAGCCGCCAAGGAGGGCTCCCCGGGTCTCTAATTAGATCACAAATCTCTGTGGACTCCTTTAAATAAATCACTCCCCGGGCATTACTGTAAGGCACTCAAGACCCACGCCTGGCATGAATATCTTCGTTCTCGCTAGTTCCTCTCCCAATTAAATTGTAAGTCCCTTGCCAGCAGAAGTCATGCTGAATGTCCCGTGTTTTCCACTCCTGCCACAGAGCTGGATCCCAGGGGGCGAGGGTGGTCAGCGTGTGCCTGTGACAGAAATCGGTGAAACAATTTTGGTTTCATAATGAGCACTCGGCATCTTCCACGACCAAAATAAACACGCAGCAAAGACTGGTGATAATCTTTAATAGTTTACAGCTACAGTATCAAGTTTTATAAGTATAAATACAATCACAGACCATAAATACCCATACGCAAACTATCTATCTGCCTCTAGACAGACCAAAAAAAACATCTTTGCAACTAAATGAAACTAACAGCCTTAAGTAATACTGAAGGAAAACAGATACTGAGGTAATCTGTCATCTAAAGTGACGACAGCCTATATTAAAACATCCTCACCGTTCAAGTAGTCATGAAAGTCTTGTCTCATAACCTAACAATGTAACTTTAACTAATAGGTTTTGAAACGGAAACAAATATCTTAATTATAAATAGGTAAAATAAATAAGATTCATGGAAATTCAATCATGAGATTATTATTTTTTGTATACCTGGCGACTTTGTTGGTAGTCTGGCCTCTTCACGATAAAAAACGGAAATTCATGAAAGCTTTCTCAGAATCTACATATTATAATGCAAATTACACACAGAGATGAGATCTTCATTCCGATGAGCGATCCATTCTCTCTCTTTTTCTTAAGAAAAATATATCCTATGTAAAACATGCTTAATTTCTTTTAAAGGATCACTTTTTGTAAGATGTACGCTGACTAGTATGAGAAACAGCATTTTACAGATTTTCTAAACTTCTTTAAGAATACATTCATTTTCCTATCAAGTTACTTTAGAATATTTGTTTTTACTAAGTTTTAATTACAGCAGTAAAAAGCCTAAATCCCTTTTCCCCCCATTATTTCTCAGTACGCAAATTCCCATGTTCTTTATGTTGTAACATTCTACCTGCAAAAGTCTCACTGGCACCGAATAACACCTCAATCACATTTTTTCATAGTACAGACGCTCCAGTGAAGATTCAGAGGAATGAAATTCAACGCAGGGTCAACCGAACAGAAGCAATACATTTTGAGTTGAATGGAAAATGCTTTCAAATTATTCTATATTTTGTAGTGACCTACGGGAATCAACATTCGCTAGGACATTCAGTGTTTTCAGAACGAAACCTTTACTTTTCACAAGGTAATATAGAAACCGAATACTGTACAGCACTTTTTTGTCATCCAAAAGTGAAAACCAACACTGAACATTCTTTCTTGCCTCTGCCCACAGTTATTCATTTGCCAGCACCTCTGGGCAGCCACCTTCAGCAAAAATACCAGAATAATTTTCGAAGTAAAAACTCAACGTATAAGTATTCATTCCTTATTTTTCAGAGCTCCTCCATTTATTCTTGCTTTAAAAATAAACAAAGTGGTTTTATAACGTTCTCACCAGCCCCAGAAAAATGACTTCTGGGAAATCTCCGACAGAAATCTGTCTCTGATGTACACCCGGCTCGGTTTCCAAGGGCATCCAAAAGCAAGTGAGGTCTCCCTCCAGTTCTCCTCCGTCACAAGGCAGTCTCTCTTCTAATTGATGAAATTTGCATCTACTGGGGAATCTTCCTGAAATTTCAAAGGCATCTCCTCCTTCGCAAGCTTCCGAAGCGTCAGGTTCCGGAGCGGAAGAGTTTGACTATCAGATTCATAAGTTTCTGCCGGAAATTCAGTTTGTCTCCAATTCTCCGGAGCTGCATGGCACATTCCACCTCGGGCTCTGAAAAGGAAACCAAACCATCAAAATTATGCTTATATGAGACACTGTAACCAACAAGAGTCAATATGCCCATCCGGGGGGCAAGCGGAATATGTACCCAGTGAACCGTGTACCTCAACTTTAGCTCTACACACACCCGTTTTCTGAACGTGAGAAAGGCTACCTAATTAGAACTCGCACAGCATAAGTTAACATGGTGTGACTCATATTAAAAAACAACAACAACAACAGTTACTAAGAATGAAGACTTTTACTTTGAAATCTTTTTTTTTTTAATGCACACCGGATGAGGCAAATGCCATCTTTCTTTAAATATGGACGTTTATGTCATACACCACAGTTCGTGAGCCTTTGTCAATTTCAGATGATGTCATTCTTTCCTCTCTCATTTAAGGTGGGTTGGGACAGGACAGAAGTCAAATTCTAAACTTTTTTATGTTGTTTTCAAGAAAGGCTCCTTTTTTAAATGGCAGTAATTCACAGCTCATATTATCCCTTCATTAAAAGGCAGATCAAAATGTATTCTTATCCTCATTAAAAAAACCAACTCTTTGACATCTTCTGGGAAGTATCATAAAATCTTGTATCCATGTTAAGCCCACATTCTCTACCATAAAATAAAATAAAAATATATTTTACTGAAAACCAATTCCTTCCTACAAACCAATTGTTTGCATACGATCTTCTATACTTTTTTTTTCTTTGAGGGCCAACAATCTTTTATTTTTTCACATAATTTATTGTCAAATTGGCTAACATACAGTGTGTGAGGTGTGCTCTTGACAAACCAAATTTGTACCAATCCGTTGCCTTTAGGAGTGAAGCAGAAACTCTAACGTTTAATTCACGTGTGTATTACTTTTTAGATGTGAGATATTATATAATTAAACCAATATTAATTTAAGAGAAAAGATTACAGGAGGGTTTTACAAGAAAACAGTCCATTTCACCAAAAAAGGGGGCAGAAAATAGCTGCTCGGTGTTTCCTAAATCTTTCTGTTCCTCACACTTCTGTAAATGTAGTAATAAAAAAATTGTAACTAGGGATGGTGACAGATTTTCACTTAACCTATTACGGCAACCATTTCACAATGTACACATACATCAAATCATCATTTGATAGATGCATATACCAATTCAAAGCTAATACGTCATACGTCACTTATATCTCAGTTAAAGAACGTCTTACTATCGAATGAAGTCTAAGAGGGCCCTTCCTACTGGGAACGAAGTTAAATGGCAGGAAGGCTATTCCCAGGTTAGGCCTTCCCAAACCAGAATCCTTGGACTTCGCAGAGGGTAGGCCAAGCTTGTCCCCTCCCAAGCAGCAGCCAGAGAGAGCAGCAAGGTGCCAAGCCGTACAGTCACCACTTCCTCTGCACGCCTTACAGGCTCTATAAAGCGAAACCAACTTTAAAGGGGGGCCATTATCGTCTGATGCAATAGCAGTATGACGGATATCGAGCCCAGGGCCCTACTACCTTCGCTTCAGCCTCTTAGCAGATGGCTGCCTTGTTTGGTAAGATTTATAAAGGGGGGGTGGGGGGGAGGTTCCGCAAAGTTGTCTGATGGGGCTATGTGTGGGGAGGAGGGGAAAGTGGATAGATTTTACCCCCTGGAGATCAACTCCTGTGCGTCTCCTCTCCCACCTCCGCAACTAACAACGACTGTTAAAATGTTGCACTCTTAACAACGAAGCAAAACTTCTAGGCCCCTAAGCGCAGTGGCCCTCCGAGGGCCTCCGTAATGCGCGCCCTCAGTCCTTTGTGGAACAGCGTGATGGTATCAAGCGTTAAGTACTGCTTTCTTTTTCTTTTTTTCTTTTTTTTTTTTTTTTTGCGTCTGGGGCGCGAGAATGGCCACACTCGGAGCGGGGCCCTAGACGGTCCTCGCGTCGGGAGGAAGAGGGTGGACCCGGCGAGCGCCGGAGGCCAGGCAGCTCCCCGAGGCTCTCCCGACCCCACCTGCCTTGACAATGACTTTCTCCTCGCGACGGTCGCCCGCACTTGCACTTTTCCTCCCCGTTGGCCCCAGGGCAGGGCAACCGGGGATGCAAAGCAAGCGGTGCAAAGGAGAGAATAGGCTTTCCTGCCCTAGTTAACGTCGCCATGAGCACCCCAAATCGGGTTTCCTCCCGCGTCCCTGGGGGAAAGCCGCGGGGAGCTTCCTGGAGGCGCCCCCGCGGCACGTGCGGGGGCGGAGACCCTCCGGACCTTGAGGCGCGCGTCCCGACGGGCTGAGCCCCGCCGCGACCGAGACCCCGACCCCGGACCCCGCCCCGGCCGGGCTCTCTGGGGGCCCCAGCTGCTGCCTACCTGCCGGGGCCCGCGCAGGGCTCGGCTGCGCGCTCTTGCGCGCCTTCTTCCCGGGCATCTTCGCGAGCGGCCGCCGGCAACCGTGCTGGGGGAGTCTCGGCCCCCACTCTGAGCACCTCGGGGCGGCGGCTCGCGAGCTGCGCGCGCGGGCGGACGGCCGGACAGGGCGGCGGGACCCAACTACACAGCCGACGGCACGCGCGCCCGAGCACCTCTCGGGTATGGGCGCCCGCCGCCTCCCGCGCTCTCCTTTTATGGGGGACTTCCCGGGGACAGTGACGTAGCGAAATTTGACTCCGCGCCCGCCCCCGTCCCCGCCCCCCGGGGGCCGCCGCTCGGGCGGACTTGCCCGGACTCGCTCGCCGTGCGCGGCGGCGCCGATCCGCGGCGGGGGACTCCGCGCTCTCGGCGCAAGGACCCTGCCCCGCCTCGGACGCGCGCCCGTCGCGAGCGAGGGTGGGAGATGCGGAGCGGGGCTGAGGGTCCGCACCTGCCCGAGGTCGAGGCCGCTGCGGTCGCGGCGGAGTCCGGGAGTCGCGAGAGGGGGGCGTTCCCGTGGCGGGAAGGCTGGGGGTGGGGAGGCCAGGCGCCCGGTCCTTCCCGTAAACCCGCAGTTAGAGACTCTGGGCCAGCCCCGGGAAGAGTGGAAGGCTGGAACCCGGAGGGGGCGGGTCGTTGCGGGGCAGCGAAACGAAGACGACTTTCCTAAGAGCAGAGAGGATGCCGGAGTCATGGGAGCAAAGTACCAGCTTGAAACCCCGGAGCAAGCCCGCGAACGCGGTTTTGATGTGGAAGGTGGTGCGGGTACGGGTGTGCGTAGACGCGGGCGAGAAAGGGACTCGTTCTGGGCGCGGATCAGGCCTGTGTGGACCACGTTCCCTCGGGATAGGTCGATGTGACTCCATCTGGATGCTGCGTGGTAACACAAAAAGAGTAGATCATCTTGTGGGTGGAGGAATGAGGTACCTGGGAGTATGAAGTTATTTGCACGGTGTTCGGCCGGGCCTCGAATAATTCCACTATTATAAAGAGAAGTGGCAATTTGGCCTGGAGAGCGGGTATTGGGGGCCAATTCGTGATAAGGGCTTCGCATGCAATTTCTCATTCTGTCCACGGAACAGACCTACAAAGCTGTCATTCTTACCGTAAGAGCCACTTTACACGTGTGAAAACACTGTCAGAGAGTCGTGCCAGCATCTGAACCTAGTCAGGGCCCTGCGGAGCGGGAGTCTCACCCACGGGGGCCTTCCCAGTAATCACAGGGGTTTGTTTTTTGTGGAGTTTTTTCTTCCCCCCCCCCCATGAGTGGTCTTAATTATCTGCACTGTTCAGAGAAGAGGTTGCAAATTGGCTACTTAGGGCTGCCTAGTTCCCACGAGTGTTTGGTTTGGCTCAGGATTTGATCTGCAAAAATGCCTTCTGAAGATTTGAACCGCTTACTAACATTTAAAACTTCAGTGATGACATTAAAAACCCGGATCTCCGGCGTCCTTTGTAAAATGTGCAGCTCTTACAACCCGGGCTCCGTTTCCGATCGGAGCAGAGGTGGCTGGACGCGGGGCAGCCTCTCTTCCTTGGAGCTGGTGCGGGAGCCCCGCCCGCCACGCCCCCCCCCATCCTTCTCCCGTTTGCATGAAGTGACCCCAGTCGGCGTTTGAGCCTGTTTATTTACCAGAGATCACCCAATCCACACAAACCTGCGAGTATTTATTTATTCAGGGCTTGGCCCTACAGAAGTATAGACAACGCTATCATCATGTGACAAAACTACTCGTGAGTTTAAACAAGGCAGTTTTGAGTGTGGTAGAATTGAGTTATCCCGACCCAGGAAGCTGGGCAGAGATGCTGCCTCCAAATATTTTTTCAGAACCCAAAGCCACGGGGACTCTCCCGGGGTTCACGTTGACTGAATACTTAAGGACCACCGTTCACGTTCTGATTGGATCCATTAGGAAACTTCTGGCCAAATCGGGCAGCCTGAAAAGCAGTGACTACATTCAACAAAAGAAAAGCAAATCCTACGGTTGTTTACCAATAAAGCGTGCGCCAGTCTGGTCCTTGAACATTATCATTATAAAAGGTTGTTGGCCACGTGACCCCTACTAGGTCCAAACCTTAGGCAAGTGGTGCCTTTTCTCGAATTGCAAATTCAACTTGCTAGAAGGGGAAGGGGGAGAGGAGTAAGAGGAGATAGTCTTCAGAGGTGGGTCAGATCAGGATTTATGGAGGGTTTTTAAGATTTTGGATTTGAGGGCATGTGGATGGTTCAGTTGGTTAAGCGTCTGTCTTCAGCTCAGACTCAGGTCATGATCTCGCCATTAGTGGGTTCAAGTCTGTCAACAAAGGGCCCTCTTCAGATCCTCTGTCTACCTCGCTCTCTTCCCCTTCCCTGCTCAGGCTGCATCGCTCTATCGCGCTCTCTTTCTCTCAAAAATAAGTAAATATTTAAAAAAAGATTTTGAATTTGAGATGGTTCATAAACTCAGATTTAACATTCTGTTAAGGGAATTAGAACTCTTTTTTTATTTTCTTTTATGTTTTTTATTTATTTTTGAGAGACAGAGAGAGACAGCATGAGCAGGGAGGGTCAAAGAGAGAGGGAGACACAGAATCCAAAGAAAGGCTCCAGGCTCTGAGCTGTCAACACAGAGCCCAACGCGGGGCTCAAACCCATGAACCATGAGATCATGACTTGAGCCGAAGCTGGACACTTAACTGATTGAGCACCCCAGGTGCCCCTAGAACTCTCTTACCTGTACATTTCTCTGGCAAAGTGATGTATCATTTACTGAGAGCTTGCGAGAAATAGAAGCATCAGTATATTTTGACCACTGGGACTGACATGACAAAGATTTACATAAAACATTAGAAACCCTGTTACCTGTTGAATGAAAGAAAAAGAGGAAAAGGGAGGGGAAGGGGTGGGGAGGGGAGGAGAGAGAAGGGGAGAGGAGGAAAAAAGAACTGGTGAGGACAATTTTTAAAGCTGTTACCAGGTATCAGTTTTCCTGGACCAAGTTCAAAAATAACAGTGCAGATCTGGCTGTGTTGTCATTGGAGTGTTTTTAAAAATTGCTTTAGAAAAAAATCCCTAAAGAGAACAGAAAACATGATTAGTAATAGAATAGTCATTCACATGTTTCATATGGTAAACAGGATTTGACAGGAAAACCAAGAATATGACAAATGTGTAAGGGGGAATTTAAAGAGCACTGTGACAAAATACATAGAGGCTGGAGATGGGAGTCTCCGTATTCTGATAAAAGGAGACCTGCTTTTTTTTTCTGCTTTTGTTTTTCTTTTTGTTTTTTTTCCTGCAAGCCATACTTGTTAACAGGAAACGAGCCGGATACATTCATCAGTTATATTTCTCTTTAAACAGCCACTGTGCTGGGTTCTGGGAGACCGTGTTCCCTACCTCCACGGAGCTTATGTTGAAGAGACCAATATCTCACAAATCCAATGTGCACGAGAACCAACCAATATCCTGGTGAAATGCACATCCGGTGGTGAAGATCTAGCTGGGCTGGAGACTCTACATCTTAAACTCTGGTGATGCCCGAGTGTCTGTGCCCTGGACCTCACTCTGAGTAGCAAGGCTAGAGGGTGACATGGGTGGGTACTATAAGATGTGCACCAGGGCTGTCCCATGGAAGTTATGGAGGACTACGGGACGGCCTGAGAGGTCAAGGGGCAGGAAAGGACATCCATGTAGAAAGAGACTGAGGCATAAATGGGATTGGCTAAGCAATGAGGCCAAAGAAAAGAAAAGCATGTTCCGGGCAGAGACTGAAGGGCAGTGTGAGGGGGAACGGGTGAGAGGTGAGTGGAGAGGGAAGCCACCTCCGGAGGCCATGTATAATTTGGGGGCCATGAGGGACCCACTGGAGGTTTTAAGCACATGGGTGATATGATCCAATTCTAGATAGTTGACTCTGGCTGCAGTGTCCCAAAGATGAGCTGAGCCACAAGTGGAGATGGGTGACTCATGAAGATGTGTACTGTGGTTGTTCTCATCCAAGATGGTAGCAGTAGCGAGGACAGTCACAGGACCAACCCCTGCCTTACTGAAATTCCCACCTTTCCCTGGGGCACCTGGTGGCGCAGTCAGTTGAGTGTCCAACTCTTGATTTTGGCTCAGATCGTGATCCCAGGATCATGGGATCAAGCCCTGTGTTGGGCTACGTGCTGAGCGTGGAGCCTGCTTAAGACTCTCCCTCCCTCCCTCTGCCCTTTTCCACACAGAAACCTCACCCCTAAAAAAACTATTTTTTAATTCCCACATTTCCTGACTAGGATAGGACCATATTCTATTAGAGCAAGACTTGATATTTTTCAGCATACTTATAATTTTCTCCTGTATTAGTGTCCTAAGGCTGCCACAGCAAAGAACCACAAACTGAGTGATTTAAACAATAGGAATGTGGGCACCTGGCCGGCCCTGTCAGTTAAGCATACCACTCTTGATCTCAGGGTTGCAGGGTCGATCCCCACATTGGGTATAGGAATTACTTAAAAAAGATAAAATCTTGGGGCACCTGGTTGGCCCAGTTGATAGAACATGTGGCTCTTGATCTCCGAGTCATGAGCTCAAGCACCACACTGGGCATAGAGCATAGAGATTACTTTAAAAAAGAAAAAAAGAAAGAAAGAAAGAACATCAAATCTTAAAACAATAATTTATTTCTGCACAGTTCTGGAGTCTGACATCAAGGTTCAGTATCGGCAGGACCATGCTCTCTCTGGGGACTCAGTGGGAGGAAATCTCCCTTACCAGGGCAGAGCCTTCTTGGGATTCTCTCTCTCTGTCTCTTTCTCTCTCTCTTTCTCTCTCTCTCTGTCTCTCTCCTCTCTCTCTACCCTGGCCCTGTTCGTGTGCTTTGCCTCTCTCTCTCTCTCTCTCTCTCTCTCAAAAATAAACCAATGAAAAAAAGATAACTGACCTCAAATAGTTTACAGTCTAGTTAAAGAAATAAGATATATATGAATTAGCAGCAAATAATTTAAAATGGATAATAATTTATTATGAAATTATAGGACACATGGAAATATTTTTACAAGATAGTTAAGTGAAAATAGTTTGTCCATTGCTTTTTGGGATGAGTGTTATAGTTCAGGATTTTAAAAAATTATGTAGGGGGCACCTGGGTGGCTCAGTCAGTTAAGTGGCCGGCCGACTCTTGGGTTTGGCTGCGATCATGATCTCACAGTTGGTGGGTTTGAGCCCTGAGTTGGGCTCTGTGCTGACTGTGCTGGTCCTGCTTAGAATTCTCTCCTTTCTCTGCCCTCCCCACTCATTCTCTCTCTCTCTCTCTCTCTCTCTCTCTCTCTTTCTAAGTAAACTTTTAAAAAATTAAGTAGGGAAAGTGGAGAAGGAAGGAACTTGTTAATTATCTTCAGGAGACAAAAGAAGCGTGGACCTCCAGGATAAACAGGCTTAGGGAAAAAAAGATAAAAACAGTAATAATACGTTCACAATTTGACCCATAGCCTTTGCCCAGTGGAATGGGAAGAGGCAGAGCTGAAATTCGCGGTACTCATGATCCGACAAGAGGCAGAAGGGGCAAAACACGGCACAACTGAACAAGAAGTGGGGAACTGGCGATTATTAGATGTCTGGAGCGTCCGGAAGCTCTGAGTGTTAAAACCAGGGAGCAGAATTCTTATCCGGCCCTGGGGATAGTCGCTGTCTTTAGAAGACACCATTTCAACTGTGGCACATTGACTTGGAAATGGAGGCTGAATTCTTGATTACCCTCATCCATGCCTAATTTAATCTGCCGACAGCACCCCTGTGCGGACTCAGTGTCGCTGGTCCAGAGGACCTGTGAGCCTCAGGAGCAGTGGGTAGCAGCAGCCAGTGCATCTGATGCCCGCCTCGTTTAGCCTTCTGCTTCCTACTCACCCAATTCCTTCCTGCTTTGGAGCCTTTACCCTGGCCCTGGACCCTGCCTAGACTGCTCTTTCTCCTGATTTTTCCGTAACTAGATACTTCCGGCCATTCAGGTCTCAGAACAAATGCTATTTTCTTGGGAAGGCTCTCCCTGATGATCCTGTCTGTAATGGCCCATCCTACCCTCCAAATGACTATCTACCATGAGACACATTTTCTTTAGTTGTCTGACTTGGCAATTGTCTGGTTCCCCTTTGGAACTCAACTTCACGTGAGCTCAGACCTTATGGGGTGTGTTCTCCGCTGGCCCCAGTACCTAGACCTACGGTAGTAGGCACACTTGCAGACCTCAACAAAAATGTGTTGAATAAAATGCCTGGCCATTAAAAGGCATGTTGAGAAGGACCTTCCTCTTTAAAACAATTTTGTGAACTAGGTTTTCACTTTTCCACACACAGATGAGAAAACCCAAACTGAAGATTTCATCGTTTGCCTGATTTCGCAGTGCTCACACGTAAGCTAGTGGCCACTGTGAGCCAAACCTCCTTACTCTACACCTAGTTCATTACCCCTAGTTACTGGTGGGTAAGAAAGACTGGCAATAAACAGAAGAGATCACAGATGCTGGGCATTTAAAATCTGCCTTTTTTTTTCTATAAAAATATTTCTCTTCAGCAATAAACCTCCAGATTTGAGCGTTGAGAAGCTCAGAGGAAGAGGTGGAAATGAACACACTTGAAAGCTGGCACTTTCTGAAGCATTCTCTTTTTTTCCCTCCCTCTCTGGGCCTCCTCCGTCGCCTTTCCTTCTGGCAGAGGCCACTACCTCCTCACCTGGCCGTCTCTCTCCCCCTGCCCGGTCTCACGCACTCCCACAGCCCACTCTGACCCACTCCCACCCCACCTGCCCCTTCTGCATGTCCAGGCCAAAGACCCACGATGCACCCTCCCCCGTTCTCGGTCCATAGAGCGTGCCACTCTTGATCTTGGAGTCGTGAGTTCAAGTCCCATGCTGGGGATATTCATCCTGAATACTGGCTGGCTCGCTCTACACCATTTTTTCCTCTCACCTGGGCCTCTGCAGGGCCTCCCTGCCCTGCCGCCCCCCCCCCCGCCCCCAGCCTGCCCTTCTTCTATTCTGTTCTTCACAGGGTAGACAGCATGACTTTCTCCAATGCTAATTTTCCCTCTCCCTTTTTCAAACCTTTCTATCCATTGTTCACACTGCCTCCAGAGTGGAGCAGATTTTTATTTTTAAAAAATAAGATCTGGGGGACCTGGGTGGCTTAGTCAGTTGAGCGTCTGACTTGAGCTCAGATCATGATCTCATGGTTTGTGAGTTCGAGCCCCGCGTTAGGCTCTGTGCTGACAGCTCAGAGCCTGGAGCCTGCTTCGGATTCTGTGTCTCCCTCTCTCCCTGCCCCTCTCCTGCTCATACTCTTTCTCTCTCTCTCTCTCTCTCTCTCTCTCTCTCAAAAATCAATAAACATTTAAAAAAAATTTTTAAAAAAGCAAGATCCCTTCTCTGTTTAAAGCTTTTGGGGGTCTCTGATCACCCCTGGAGGCAAATCAAATACGTAAAAGCCACCAGCCGGAGCTGAAGGGAAAAACTTGAGTGAGAGTTTATTCTTGTTTCTTCTTATTCCCAGACATGATAGTGCCCCGGAGGAATTCCCCCCCCCCCGCCCCCAGCAACCCATGTAGGGGAGAGGACAGATGGAGAATGCGGGAGAAGGAGAGGGAGGGAGGGAGCAAGGGGGGGGGGAGAGAGAGAGAGAGAGAGAGAGATGGCTGGAGTGAAATCAGCAGCCCAGCACTCTGGCATTTCCAGCAGGAGACCCAAGTGAGAAAGAGGAGCCAGGAGAAATCATAAAATATGTCAAGTCGGATACCACATCAGTATTCTAATATAATCTTACAGTCCAGCAATAACCACTTAGAAAAATATAAAGTTTAAAACATACCACCCATTTATGGGATGCCTGGCTGGCTCGGTCCATGGAGCGTGCCACTCTTGATCTTGGGTTCGTGAGTTCAAGTCCCATGCTGGGGGGAGAGATTACTTTTTAAAAATGCCACCCATTTATAACCCAACAAAATTTTTAAATATACTCCCTCTAAGGCATGTGCAAAATCTAAATGAAGACTCCTGATTGTTCCCTGAAGGACGTAATAAAAAAGTTATTTCTGGCTGAAAAGTGTCCGTCCAATTACTCTGATAATGTAGCAAAATTCCAGCTGAGATCCCAGGCAGATTTCTTCAGGAATGTAACAAATTGAGGAGGATTAGCCCCTTCCG
Organism: Mungos mungo; assembly: GCA_004023785.1. NCBI lineage: Eukaryota > Metazoa > Chordata > Mammalia > Carnivora > Herpestidae > Mungos > Mungos mungo. The sequence goes on from PISW01003864.1 coordinate 134,812, forward strand.
TGTGTTAAAATAGTGTAAAGCAAATGTAAAGACAAAATAATGAAGACAAAGAGTTGAACAGAGCAAAGAGGTAAAGATAAGAGGCCTCAAAACATGGGAGCATGAAGTGCAGGAGAGAAGGGACATCTCATTTCAGGAAAGGAGGCGGATTATTCCATGCAAGGTTTTATGAGATGTACATCCAGGAAAAAAATTCATGCCTGATCCCTACCTCGCTATTTACTTCCAAATAAGCTATAGGGGCCCCTGGGTGGCTTAGTCAGTTAAGCTTCTGACTCTTTTTTATTTAATGTTTTATTTATTTTTGATACAGAGAGAGACCGAGCATGAGAGGGGGAGGAGCAGAGAGAGAGGGGGAGGAGCAGAGAGAGAGGGCGGGAGGAGCAGAGAGAAAGGGAAACACAGAATCTGAAGCAGGCTCCAGGCTCCGAGCTGTCAGCACAGAGCCTGACGCGGGGCTCGAACCCACAAATGTGAGATCATGACCTGAGCCAACGTGAGATCATGACCTGAGCCGAAGTCAGATGCCCAACCAACTGAGCCACCCAGGCGCCCCTAAGTATCTGACTCTTGATTTCAGCTCAGGTTGTGATCCCTGGGCTGTGGGATCCGACTCTGCACTGAGGGTGGAGCCTGCTTGTGATTCTCTCCCTCTTGCTGGGAGCTGCACAGGCCTTGCTGGATGACACGGTCACAGTAAGGAAATGGCAGACATGCACGGCTCCTGCCATCTCGTCTCCAATTTTTTCCGCTGACACAGTCACCTCCTTCAGGGGACCCTGGACCAGCTGGAGCTGGACTCCAACACTCTCTCTCTCTCTCTCTCTCTCTCTCTCTCTCTCTCTCAAAGCAAAAACCAAAAACCAAAAAAAGCAAAAACAAAAAAACTACAGAGGTTTCACAGGCTTAAACGTAAATATTGAACACATGCTTGAATACTTGAAGAAATCATGGATGAATATTTTCATAGTCTCGCACTTGGATTGCGTCCTGAAAACCAAATCCCAAGAAAGTGTTTATTTCCTGGAAATGTAAAAGTTTGGGCCAGTAAAATAACACTGAGGACAAAATCTAAAGAACCAGGACTCCTGGAGAACAGAGGCTAAGTTCAGGATCTGGTCATGTCGTGTGTGACAGCAGCAGCCAGCCGGGTGGCCAAGGTCACAGCTGGCCACAGAGCAGGCTCCTGGGGTGTGGCCATAGCACCTGCCCTTCATCACATCCCTCCTTGTAGAGTGTGTGGAGGGACAGATCTGATTCTGGCCCCTGTGTCTCTCTCTGTCTCTGTCTCAACCATGAATCAAGGCCCCAGGAAGGCCTGGAGACAAACCTTCCCAGCAGGCAGCCCTTCCAAGCCCACTTTTGTAGAAACCTGAACCGTAATTATTCCAGTCTCCCAGACTAGAACATTCCACATCACAGTCAATGGTCAACTTCTCACTTCTTTATCCCGTCACCAATCCTAGTACATCTTTCTCCGAAGTGACCTTTGGCTTTAACCTTCCTTCTCCAATTCCTCTGCCCACAGAGTGTGTTTTATTTCACTGACGTTATTGCAAAAGACCTTGACACTTGTCTTTCGTGACCGGTGGAACCCCCTGACCCTTCGACCTGTCTATAAAACACCATTTCCTTGACATTCATTCCCGTGCAGAAGAATTTATAGCTCTCTCCTCACTGTCCATGCAAAAACGTCTATACTTCACTTCCTCTGCCTCATTGGGATAGTGGTGACGGGGTGCTTTATGGCTTCCCTGTAATAAAGGGGCCCCTTCCTCCCTCCTTACTACCTTTCCTCCAAACTATTTTAGCTGCTTTTGTCACCCACAGCCAACCTTACCTCATCCCCATCCTCATCCAACCCCCCAGAGGGTGTGTAAACCTGTCACAGTTAGGGTGGCCGTTGAATGCTGATGGAGTCACCTTTACAGGGGATCCTGACTTACTGTGGTTCAACTTAGGATTCCTCGACTCTGCGAGGGAGCTGGATTAGAAGCCGTGTGCGCTCAGTACCTGGGAGTTTGAACGTGGATCTTGGCCAGGGCCAGCAACATGCCTTGTGACCCTCTCCCGTGAGCTGGGCGGGGGTAGCCGACACTGGCCAGGGGTAGCGACCTGGTTCCCAGTCAGCCGCCAAGCACGAGGGTCAATGACCAACACGCTGACAGCCGTCTGTGCCCAACGCCGTCCTGTTCTTCACCCCCAGGGCCGGGGCCGGTGCATCCCAGGGGACCGTCAACACCTGATTCTCAAAGTCTTCGTGTGACAGGGTTTCCCCCAACTTCGGGCTCATGTCAGGGTTCAGAGCACAGTGAAGGGAGGCCTGGATGAGCTCTGATGTTAGTGTAATAAATGCATTTTCAACTTAGGATATTTTTTTACATGTTTATTTGACAGAGTGTGCACGGGGGAAGGGCAGAGAGAGATGGAGACACAGAATCCGAAGCAGGCTCCAGGCTCCAAGCTGTAAGCATAGAGCCCGATGTGGGGTTCGAACTCACAAACCCTGAGATCATGACCCGAGCTGAATCACAAACCGGGGGATTGTGACCGAAGCCGAAGTCAGATGCAGAACCGACCAAGCCACCCAGGCGCCCCGCGACTTAGAGTATTTTCAACTCATAATGGGTTTATCTGTATTTTCTCTGACAAGAAGTGCCTGAAAGTAAGTACCCTGTTATTCAAGCATCACTATTCACTTGCTACATGTACTTAGGCAAGTTGCTTCCGTTCTCTGAGCCAAGGTTTCCTCTTTTGGAATGAGAGACTCATAATCTGATGATACCTCCCATACAGGGCTTTTTCTTGAGAATGACAAGGAATAATAAAAGCAAGTCGGCTAGCACCTGTGGGTGTCACACGGGGAAGGCCCCTCCCCCATCTCCCTTCCCAGAATGAGGAGGGCAGGTCAAGAAAGTGCCAGCCCTCCCACCCAGAAAGCCCCCTCTGCCCGAGCACAGTCCCCAATGGGTGCCTTCCTCATGCCAAGCACACAGGAGGGCCCTGCCTGGGAGGGACAACCCAAAGGGTTTGCACGACGGGCCAAATCCCAACCAGAACTCAAGGGTTATAAACAAGACCACTTTGTGAAGTTCCTCAGAGAAAGGAAAGAGGCAACAGGCGGAGAAAGGAAACTAAAAGAAAAAGAGGAAATGAATCACTTTCTCAGTCTTAGTGTCTAGAGGCCCCAGGCCGGAGCCCGGGTGGATTAAACAGTGACTTTATCAGCAGGTGACTGGTGGTTTGCTTAGGTTTGTTTGTGTGTTTGTTTTTGAGCTGTCCCTTGGGAAATATGCAGGAGCGAATATCCAAATTGATCTTACTAAATAAAATCCTGGCCAGGAAAAGGAGCATGGGGGTTTGCACCTGCTGTTGGGAGCACGCAATGGGGGTCTCCCCCTGCCCACCCCCCCCCCGGGGCCTCAGCCCACGGACAAGCCCTGGACGCAGGGTTCTGGTAGTTTGCACATCACTGCTGTCATATATTAGCTTTGATCCTTTATGCAGGAACAATGCCAAGTTTCAGAGTCAGAAATCCTGGATTTACTCCCAGTTCTGCCACTTAAAACCCAATGTCTATTTTGGAAAAGGACTGATTTCCCCCGGGGCCCTGGCTGTTAACTGGTCATCGTGATCCTGCCCCACCTCCTAAGTTTGGGGAAAGATTCAATGAATGAGAGAATAGATGTAAAAATACAGTATAAACTGAGGCTCCTGGCTGGCTCAGTCTGCGGAGCGAGAGACTCTTGGTCTTGGGGTTGTGAGCTCGAGCCTTCTGTTGGTTGGAAAGATTACTTAAAAGGAAGATCTTCGAAAAGAATACATGGTATATAAACTGTGGGGTGATGTGCCTTGGGATTTATCAGGACAGCGGTTTAACCAATCAGGATACAGTTATAAAGCTGGAACGTAACATTGAGTATATGGAGGGGTTCCATAAAAAAGGAAATAAGTGACCTCACCGGAAACTAGTACCCGTGCTTCTTAGAGCAAGACTGAGTGGTCGGCAGGCAGGAGAACGAGGAATGGCTCGTTTTCACTGTTTGCTCTTTGGGATCTTGTATCTAAAAATGTGTTTATAGTCATTGCTCAAAGAATATCCAAATAAAGATCAAATGGATGTGGACCAGTTTTCCTCTTATGTATTCGTGGAATAGAAATGTAGTATATATGTGCAAGAATGTTCACAGCAGTGCTATTTATAGGGACTTCAAACTTGGAAGCTTCATAAATAACAGTAACGGTAGAATGAGTAGATACACTGCATTCTATTCACATAGTAGATCACACACTGGATTCTATTCACATAGTAGATCACACACTGGATTCTATTCACATAGTAGATCACACACTGCATTCTATTCACATAGTAGATCACACACTGGATTCTATTCACATAGTAGATCACACACTGGATTCTATTCACATAGTAGATTATTATGCAGCAACAAATGAATGACCTATAGATAAAAACTCCAAAGCAGCAAAACTACATATGATGTCCAATAGTGGTTACCTTAAGGAGTTAGTGACCAAAGGGTCATAAGAGGACTTCTGGGATGTTGAGAATATTCCATTTCTTGATCTGGTGCTGGGGGACTGGGGGGGGGGACTGTAAAGGGGAGGCGGCAAGTTCAATTTATGAAAATATATCCCACTCTTTTCTGTCTGGGTGTTATACAACAATTCAAGGTATAGAGAAATAAATGTCTATTAAATCAGTGGTTTGGAGCCATGCTAATGAGACTCACAAAGAAATAACAGAACAGAATAAAAGGATTTTTCAGTAATCTAAATGCTGAATTTTAAAATTTTCTTTTGTTAAAATATGCTTAATGTTTTTGTCCAGTCTCTAAGTGGCAGTTTAAGAAATTCAAAGATGAGGGGCTCCTGGGTGGCTTAGTCGGTTGGGCATCTGACTTTGGCTCAGATCATTATCTTGTCATTCGTGGGTTCGAGCCCCATGTCGGGCTTTGTGCTGACAGCTAGCTCAGAGCCTAGAGCCTATCTTCAGATGCTGTGTCTCCCTTTCTCTCTCTGACCGTCCCTTGCTCACACTGTATCTCTCTCTCTTTCTCTCCCTCAAAACAAAAACAAAAACAAAACATTAAAAAAAAAAGTTCACAGATGCTAGCATTAGCTAGTTAGAAATTACAATACAGAGCAAAATATGATATCAAAATCAGAGTCAGGTGAACTGGTGTCTTATTCAGTCCTACCAAGTAACAAAACAATGAAATAAAGATACAATATAGGACAGAGAAACATGGGACATGAGATCACAGAGGTAACAATACTAAAACATTTGAGTTACAGAAGTCACCGTGAGAGCAAAAGATAATTTTATATTCCTCAGAAACGGCAAACATTCCGTATGGTGTAGGAAACAGCAATAAATATCCAAAGCAGAGGGAAACCTGGGTGGCTCAGTGGGTTAAGATCTGACCTCAGCTCAGGTCATGATCTCATGGTTCCTGAGTTTGAGCCCCGCATCAGGCTCTGTGCTGCTGGTTCAGAGCCTGCCTGGGATTTTCTTGGTCTCCTTCTCTCTCTGCCCCTCCCCAACTTGCTCACATTCTCTCTCTCTCAAAATAAATAAATAAACTTTATATACACATAGAGTTTATATATAAAGATATAGAGATATAGATAGTTATATCTCCAACTCATTCACAACAGAGTGTGAGTGGCCCATGACCTGTCATTATTTCCGGAGATGGTTGCACGTTACAAAAAGTTGCACATTAGTCTCTACTTCAGGCTATCAGGCAGCATGATAGGTGACGATAGGATAACTGATTGGAGAGATGGAATTTTCTGCGCACAGGGCCAGTGAGCCTGAGAGCCGCCTTCTGTGAGTCAGCCGCCCTAATAGAGCTCCTGCTCTGCCTGGTTTCATCTTCTTCCCTTCTCCTTATTTCATTATGGGCTTCCAAAACATAGGGATTTTTAACAATAATTCCTCTCCTTCCCCTTCCCGGGAAGGCAGCAGGCGCTCTGAAGTCCTATGGTCCCAGTGAGGTCTGATCTCTGGAAACCTCAGGATTTCTTTCTGTTCCCAAGGGTGCAGTTCTGTCCACGGGCAGGCATGGTGGTTTTGCATCCAGGATACTAATCATCTCTTGCCCAGCCTTCAGTTATCATACTGTTTTTCTGGAACTGAATGTATCCTACTAGGAAAATTAGTGCCTGGGCAAAAGTTGCCTCAGGAGAACACAGAGAAAGCACTCGATAGGAATAACAATATTGCTATGGGGACAAAAATTAGACCTTGCCCAGGGCGGCTCTGTCCGCAGTCTTTTCCTGAGCTGTTTTGATCCGGCTGCTCTAGAATCTAGAGCCGTGGGGACTTCCTTTCCCATCACTATCCTCTCACACAGACACACATGCAGGTGCACACGCACGCGCACACGCACGCTCTCTCTAATCTGAGTCCTCCAGAGCCCTGGCCAGGGGCTCGGTAATCTGCCCAGCTGATCGGAGCTCCTGATGAAAGTGAGGGGACATTATATCTCTTCACAGGGTTCCCCACCCTTGTTTTTTCCTCTGGCTCTCATTTTCCTCTGGGCTTCGAGGTGGCCTTCTTTGATGCCGGGGTCATAACTAACCCCAAGGGATGTTGCTATCAGGCCTTGCTGGGCACCTGTCTCCACACTCCCCAGCATTGAAGGGACAATTGAATGACTTTGGTCATTGTTTCTTCAGCCAGTGCTTTCTTTCATCTCGGCCTCAAAACTCAGCCTCCCTGCCCTAAAGCTTTATTACCAGAGGGGTTTATTTAAATAAATGGCTGCTAGCCCAAACCCGCTGGCTCCCAGCTCCAGCAATAGATTTGCTTTCTTTTCTTCATAGGTCCGGAATTTTAAGGAAGCTGGGCAATGTCCAGTGGACGCACCATTAATACACCGACTGACGGAGATGCAAGAAAAGGGGAGGAAATTTGGACATGAGGGGGACCCATCAGTGTCACTGTGACATTTGAAAAAAAATGCACCCTTCCCCCAATGTTTTCTAAGACATGAAAATGCAACCAACTTATCTTTCTTGGCAGAACATGCCTTATAAATGTTTTGCCTCCTGAGCAACACTAAACTCTCAATTTCTAGACAAATCTATCTCACTGGTACCATCCTGACTGCTCCGTATGAGGTGAGGGGACAAAGAACATTGACAGCTCCTGAGACCTAGAAATGCAGAATATCCAGCCCAATTCAGACCAACTGAGTCAGAATCTGCATTTTAGCCTTTCCAGGGAGTTCTTACCCTCCTTAGAGTTGGAGAAGCACTGTCTAACCTCCCTCACTGGTATCTTTTTAAAACTAGCACCTGCAATCTAACAGAATCTATGTGACACTCATGTGCCATAAAATGAGAGGTCAAAGCATTTGTAGATCGATGGGAAAGAAGAAAAAGCATTGTCATTTCCACGCATTTAACAATTTTAAAAACAAAACAGAACTTCTGACACCTGCTGATGCGTGTAAACATATGATGTTCTCTCGTCCTTTTCTTGTGTGATTTGTTTATAAAAAGATTTGGCTTTGGGTTTATATTTGGCATTTTTTGTGGAAGACCCTGAGCGGGAAGGGTGACTTGATCTCCATCCTAACAAAAGCCACAAATGGTAGAAACAAGTCTGATGGATCTTAAATGCTGTAGGAACTTTTGTAAAATAAGTAAATAAGACATTTCACATTAGTTGCCTGGGTGAGGGAGCAATGCTGATTAACTGGGCGTTGAGAGGAGAGGGCATGAGGGCTGCCCAGGCTGCTTCCTTGTTAATTATGGGGCGTCCATGGACCTTTAAAATGACCAGCATTGTGCTGTCAGGTGGTGGGGGCTTGAGGGGCGCCCCTCTGACTGGATCTTGAACAAGTTAACGATGCACTGTTTAGATTATTCTTCTACCTGAGGAGTGGGCAGAGAGAGAGGGGAAAGGGTCCTGGAGAGTCGGTTGAACAAGATTCCGAACAGGAATCCAGAGCGGGAGGAGTAGGCCTTGTAACTCCCAGTTAAATTTAAGTCTACTCACATTTTCTTTCTTTTTAAATATAATTTATTGTCAAATCGGCTTACATACACCCCCCAGTGCTCATCCCAACAACTGCCCTCCTCAATGCCCAGCTCCCATTTTCCACTCTCCCCCACCCTCCACCCCCCTCAGTTTGTTCTCTGTATTTAAGAGTCTCTTGTGGTTTGCCTCCCTTCCTCTCTGCTTGTAACTATTTTTCCCCCTTTCCCTCCCCCATGGTCTTCTGTTACGTTTCTCAAAATCCACACATGAGTAAAAACCTATGATATCTGTCTTTCTCTGCCTGACTTGTTTCACTTAGCATGACACCCTCGAGGGCCATCCCCATTGCCACAAATGACCAGATTTCATTCTTTCTCATTGCCATATAGTACTCCATTGTGTATATATATATATATATATATATATATATATATATATATATACCACATCTTCTTGATCCACTCATCAGGTGATGGACATTTAGGCTCTTTCCATGATTTGGCTATTGTTGAAAGTGCCGCTATGAACACTGGGGTACATGTGCCCCTATGCATCAGCACTTCTGTATTCCTTGGGTAGATCCCCAGCAGTGCTATTGCTGGGTCATAGGGAAGTTCTATTTTTAATTTTTTGAGGAACCTCCACACTGTTTTGCAGAGCAAGCCTAATTTTCCTCAAGACAAACTATGCACAATAACACCTAGGTCAAAATCCAATACACGTCATATTTTCTTTTTTCTCTGTTTTTATTTTGAAGTAAACTTTACGCTCAACATGGGGCTTGAATTCACAACCCCGAGATCAAGGGTCACATGCTCCACTGAGTGAGCCAGCTAGGCGCCCCAGTACACATCATACGTTTTTAATGTTTATTTATTTTTGAGAGAGAGAATGTGAGTGGGGGAGGTGTGGGGGTGGGGGGGACAGTTATCTGAAGCAGGCTCTGCACTGACAGTGGTGAGCCCATGCAGGGCTTGAACTCACGAATGGAACTGTGAGATCATGACCTGAGCTAAAGTCAGACACTCAACAGATTGAGCCACTCAGGTGCCCCCACATCATATTTTCTTAAACATAAATATACATAGAATACTAAACATGTTCAGTCTCCTCCCAAATGTTAATCCTAAAGATGTAATTCTCTTAACCATTTCTATACCAATTCAAATTCTTCTCCAGGTTGAAAGATACTACTTTAAAAAGAAACTGTCTTTTCAACCTAAACATATGTGGGAGTTACCTTCCCATATCATTCAGGGGGTTGACATGTTCACTGGATTCTCATCAGGCACCCTGATGAAGCATCCTGAGCCTTGTTTATGGCTTAGAACACCGACCTCGTCACTTGACTCAATCCTCTTCTACCCATGAGCTCCCACAATTCATATCCTGTGTGTCTCTCTCTCTCTTTTTAATTTTTTAAAACTTTTGTTTACTTATTTCGAGAGAGAGCATGAGCGGGGGAGGGGCAGTGAGAATCCCAAGCAGACTCCCTGTCAGTGCAGAGCCCAAAGTGGGGCTCAAGTTCACGAACTCATGACGTGAGCCAAAATCAGGAGTCAGATGCTTAACTGACCGAGCCACCTAGGTGCCCCCATCCCGTGTTGTTGTCTCTTAATTGATGTTCTATTTCTTTGGATCTTAAAATATGTAAGTGTGCTTCCCATCTCACCTCGATTCTCTTCCTAAATTTCCAATCTTAAGACCACACTCCCCAGTCCTAGCTTTACTGAGATAGAATCACCATGTAACATTGTAGAATTTAAGATATCCAAGGTGTTGACCTAATTCATTTCCATTCTGCAAAATGATTACTACCATAGCATTAAGTAACATTTCCAGCAGCTCACACAAGTACCTTTCCTTTCTGTGGTGAGAACATTTCAGACCTATTTTCTTGGCAAAGTTTGAGTGTAAAATAGAGTATTGTTAACTGTAACCACTATACTGTACATCAGATCCCCCAAACTTATTTATCTTAAAACTGAAAGGATCATACAACTTGTTATTGATAAGAGGTCTCTTATTCTATTCTGGACAGAAGTTGTGGCTTTGCATGACAATTTGGTCACAATAACCAAGATCATTCTACTATTCTATTAACACAATCCAACACACATACACACACATACACGCATGCGTGTGCACACACACACGCATACACACAGCCAGGGCAAATGAAAATAGTGATGAAAGGCAAGGATTTCTCATTTCTGAATTAAGGACTATCTTGGAAATGAGAAGAGAAATATCCAGATTCTCGTGGTTTCTTAGGAGCCTAGAAATAATTTTAAACAAATCAATACATTTCTAATCAAACAAAATATGTAAGATAATAAAAATAAAATAAAACAATAGAAAATAATAATTACAGAAATAATAGAAAGAGACAAAATAAAGAGAAAAAATGACATCTGGAAGGACTAGGAATGTTTGTGTAATCAAATGGTTTCTTACTTGGGTAAGATCTCCTCAGTGAAAAGGGGAAATGCTCTATTCTTAGTTCCCTGGGTATCCATCTATGTAAAAGAGGAAGAGAAAAAAGTCTCCTCCTCCACCCCGCCCCCACCAACAAAAAGTGTGGGTTTTACCTTAGGAAAAGTGAGTAAAATAAATATGCTCTTTGCATGATTTCTCTGATTATAGACTTTTTTTTTTTTACCATAATGTCTTAACCTGTAAGTATGCTGAATATTTCTGATGGAGCTGAATGAGGAAGGACACTCTGCTATCTGAAAAGGACTTTGGGGACCAAGGCACAAAATTCTGACTGATGGGGGCTGAAATGTGATGGCTTGCATAAGTCACTCCTTCAGCTGTCCAGGCTCACCCCTGCCCTCCATCAGTGGCCTCGTCTTGAGAACATTCTTTGTGGCCGTGGTTTCCGATGTCACTTTCCAGTGGGAGGGGAAGTTCTCTGAAATACTACTTTTGGCTGAGCATTTGTTTGTGTTTTGAAGCCATAAGTTTTCAGTTTTATGTTGTTATTCAGCAATGATGTCTCCTGTTTTTGTTTTTTGTGCCCACAGGCTCCTAGATATCTAAGATAATGGAAATGGGCATACATCTCACAGTGTCTTATTTAATTGCCACTGCCACAGTGTAAAACAAGGAGTGTTTCCATTTTTCAAGATATGAAAATTGCCCTCGACTACATAGCTAGTGAAATGGGGCACACTTGGGATTCAAACATGTTTTTAGTTTGCTTTTTGTTGTTGTTGTTGTTTAGAAAGAGAGAGAGAAAAATGGCAAAAGTTAGCAAGGGGCAGAGAAAGAGAGAGAGAGAGAGAAGCGGGACTCACCCAGGGCTCATGTTTTTGCCCAAAGCATAGCTGGAACTCACCAGAAGTGGGACTCAAGCTCACCTGAAGAAGGGCACTGGCTTACCCAATGTGGGACGCGAACTCATCAACTGTGAGATCATGACCTGAACCCAAGTCAGATGCATAGCAACTGAGCCGCCCAGGTGCCCTTCAGATTTCAGTTTTGAAATGCAAGTGGGATCTTTGTACTGTTCCTTCCATACTACTCTTCAAGCCCATATTCATGGATTTCTCTTCGGCAGGCCTTTTGTTAGTTTGTTTTTTAAGTTTTTATTTAAATTCTAGTTAGTTAATGTTCGGTGCAATATTGTTTTCAAGAGTAGAATTCAGTAATTCATCATTACATACAACACCCAGTGCTCATCACCACAAGTGCCCTCCTTAATGCCCATCAGCCATCTAGCCCATCCCCCACTCACCTCCTTCCACCAACCCTCAGTCTGTTCTCTATTGTTAAGAATCTCTTAAAAAAGAGAGTCTCTTATGGTTTGTGTCTCCTTTTTTGTTTCTTTTTCCCCGTCCCGTATGGTTATCTGTGTTTTTTCATAAATTCCAAATATGAGTGAAATCATATAGTATTGATCTTTCTCTGACTTATTTTGCTTACCATAATACACATTAGCTATCCACATCATAACAAATGGCAAGATTTCATTCTTTTTTGATGACTGAGTTATATTCCATGATATATATGTATTTATGTATCATATCTTTTTATCCATTTATCACTTGATGGACATTTGGGCTCTCTCCATAGTTTGGCTATTGTTGATAATGCTGCAATAAACACTGGGGTGCATGTACCCCTTTGAATCTGTATTTTTGTATCCTTTGGATAAATACCCAGTAGTGCAGTTTCTGGGTCATAGGGCAGTTCTATTTTTAACTTTTTGAGGAACCTCTGTACTGTTCTTCAGAATGGCTACACCAGCTTGCATTCCCACCAACAGTGCAAGAGTTCCCCTTTCTCTGCATCCTCACCAGCACCTGTTGTTTCTTGTGTTGTGAATTTTAGCCATTCTGACAGCTGTGAGGTGGTACTCATCATGATTTTGATTTGTATTTCCCTGATGATGAGTAATGTTGAGCATCTTTTCATGTGTCTGTTAGCCACCTGGATGTCTTCTTTGGAAAAGTGTCTATTCATGTCTAATGTCTTTGAGTTAAAGAGACATCTATATCTTACTTGAATATCAACAGTAAAGTCTCACATATGATTCTGAAGCCTAGCTGCCTTAGTTGATAGGGTGTGTGACTCTTGACCTTGGGGCTGTAAGTTTAAGCCCCAAGTTAGGTATAGCGATTACTTAAAAAATACATTTTTTTTTAAGGGTGCCTGGGTGGCTGTCATTTAAACGACCGACTTCAGCTCAGGTCATGATCTCACGGCTTATGAGTTCGAGCCCTGTGTTGGGCTCCATGCTGACAGCTCAGACTGGAGCCTGTTTCAAATTCTGTGTCTCTGTCTCTGTGTCTCTCTCTGCCCCCTCCTGCTTCCATGTGCACATGCGCTCTCTCTTAAATATAAATAAAAATATTTATTTATATTTGAGAGAGAGAGGCAGAGAAAGAGGGAGACAGTGAGTCCCAGCAGGCTCCACACCATTAGCACAGAGCCCAGTGTGGGACTCAAACTCATGAACTGTGAGATCATGACCTGAGCCCAAATTAAGAGTCGGATGGTCAACAACTAAGCCACATGGAGCACCCCTAAAAACTAAAACCTTTTTAGTTAAAATACCTAGAAAGCATCCTTGTGGCCTCCTCTGCTTTCCTAGTTTGGAAATTTTTTAGTTTTTTTCTCATTGTTTTCTAGGATTGTTTGTGGAAAATGGAAAAGACAATGCTGGAACATTCTAACAGATTGAAGGTTCCATAAAGCCTAGAGATACTCATTTCTGCATATTTGTGGAAGTATAAGGATAGGGCCTATTTGTTCTTAGATCAACATCAGATACAGTCATTTCCTGCCCTACCCAGAGGCAAAGAAGAAACTTGGAAATTTGTGACTGTCTTCTTCTCCTTCTTCTTCTTCTTCTTCTTCTTCTTCTTCTTCTTTTTAAGAGTTAAGAGTGAAAGCTAGTTTTTATTATGAAGGCCAATGTCCAATACTCAGAGTTAAGATAGATTTCCCAGCTGGACATAACTTATTTAAGAGAGTATCTTGAACTGTATTTCAATACTATCAGAAGTACTGAAAGAAATAACATGGAGTAGCACAATTAATTATTCAAAGGCAAATTATTAAGAATTCTAGATTTTTTCTTAATTTTTTAAATGTTTTATTTAATTTTGAGAGAGAGAACATGAGCAGGGGAGGGTCAGAGAGAGAGGGAGACACAGAATCTGAAGCAAGCTCCAGGCTCTGAACTAGCTGTCAGCACAGAGCCTGACAAGGGGCTCGAATCCACAAACCGTGAGATCATGACCTGAGCTGAAGTCCAACGACGCTTAACTGACTGAGCCACCCAGGTGCCCCAAGAATTCTAGGTTTTTTAATGGTGTAACATTAAAAAGGAGTCCACAAAAGCATTTCAAGAAAAATAAGCTTTTGTATCCTTTATACATTTCAGAAAGAAACAGTTGCTAAAATGTATACAACTTACTACATTTTCAGGAGAAACCAGAAAATAGTGAGAGGTTACACCTAAAAACACAAAGTTTTAAAGAGGAATAGAATTCAGGGTTAAAGTCATTTCATAAAAGAATGAAGAAAAACAAGTTTAGGATTGGGAATCTGGGGTTTGATTCTGATACTGTTTGTTTCTAACTCAGCGTGTGATCTCGGGCAGATTACCTCATGTCTCTGGGTTTCAGAGAAAATAATACTTTGTCAAATACTTATTCTAGGCCCCAAACTGGGTTTACTCACTTTAAGTATCATGGTTCTCATCTGCAGTCAAAAAAGTTTTGAGAAAGGAACAGCCAGTCTTCAGGCTATACAAGCGCACTTTTCCATACAGCAAAAGTCTTCGTCAGAACTTGCCATGGGGAGTCTGCCCATGCAGTCCTTCTCTTGGTTTACATATTCATTATTCCATCTCAGTCCCACACCATGAAAGACCTCAGTAAAACTGGAATACTTTTCACCTATTTCTATCAGCGGTGAAATTTCTTTGCACTTGACTTGCAACATGCACGTTCCTTTTTCAACAACAATGCTGGTGGGTGTTTTTCTTTTTTAAGTAATCTCAACACCCATCGTGGGGCTTGAACGCGTAACTCTTAGAAACCCTGAGATTAAGAGTCGCAAGCACTACAGACTGAGCTAGCCAGGCGCCCTGTCACATGCATTTTAATTCTTCATATACTCCTCTGCCGCAAGTTTAAATATATCTATTCCTGTTCCCTCTCGTGGCCTTTGAGAATGCATGGTCTCCAGCCCCTCACCAAGTATTTGCCCTCACACGCACTGCAGAAATGATTTTCCCCACGATTTGTGTTTAACTTTATATTTTTTATACATAGAGTTTTAATCTTTTTAGGAGGTAGATTAGTCTATCTCTCCCTTTATAGGCTTAAGTATAGGTCCTATTCTAAGAGGGTCAAACCTTAGGAAGCTTATAAAACTATTGTCCACTGTTTTTTTTTTTTAATGTTTATCTTAGAGAGCGTTTGCTCAAGCGAGGGAGGGGCAGAGAGAGGAGAAGACACAGAATCGAAAGCAAATTTCAGGCTCCAAGCCGCCAGCACAGAGTCCTCATGCGGGGCTAGAACTCACGAACCAGAGACCATGACGGGAGCCAAAGTGAGACACTTAACCTACTGAACCACAGGTGCCCTACTGTTTCCTACCACTGTTTCTTCTGCTTTGTTAAGTCAGCCACCGCTCTCCCAAAACGGGAAAATAAACTGCCCTCCGGAAGGTTCTGCCCATTCACATTCCTGCCAGTAGTGAATGAAAATAACCGTTTTCATCGTCTTGGGTTGCACCGCATACTCTTTCATTTTGATATTTATCGATTTAAAAAAAAAAGTGTTTCCTTCTGATTTGATTTCACATTTCCCTTATTTGTCATGAAACCATCCTTTACCGTCGGTTGATTTACAATTTTTATTTTTTCGGCCCAAACTTGCTGAGTTCTGTGCTTGCTATATTTTCCTGCGGGGCTTTCCCTCTTTTTTAATGGATTTGCACGAGTTCTATAGATTTTCACATACATTTAGAACAAGATCCAGAGGAGGAATATGAGAGCTCTGACCCTATCTTCATGTTTGTTGCAAATATTCTGAATTGTATTTTAAACTCTGAGATGCCGATAAATAAAGCCTGATTGTGCAATCCGAGTTGCCGTCTGGAGGTAAACAGCTGGGTGGGGGCGGGGGGGGGGGGGGTCGGGGAGGAGAGAAAACTTTGCGAAGGACCGTTTATGGGGAATGCCAGGACAAAACAAACCCTCCCCAACGACAAACACCAACAAAGTTTGACCCATTCTGATGCTAATACTCATCTATGGATGGTGGCCTCAGGTGTGTGAGTCCCGGCTCCCCAAAAAGGGCCACAGGGGAAACTGTTAGAGGGGAGGCGTGGCCAGCAAGAGGGGCGAGGCTCAGAGCTCAGCCTACAGTCCTCAACAGCGATGCACTTGGAGATTGCTGGGGACAGAATTATTTTGTCTCTGCTTGGATTTACCCATGTGATGCGTACATAAAATACGTACAGACCCTACCTAAACTACTGTGCCCTAAACCAGAAATGTGCTTTTGCCCTTCAGCCAGAGCTCTGAGTTACAGCTGTGTGGGGTCAAATTATAGATCAGTGCTTTTCACTAACCTGGGCAATCAGGTCAACACAGAAAACAAATTAGTTTTATGCTAAGCCCTGCCTATAATGATCGAAATCTCAAACCCCGTGATTTCACCTCTCCCTTTTCCAAAGCTCTGGATTTGGAATCCCGGCCCTACACAGTTTCACCTGGCTCGGGGGACGTCCCCATTCACATTTCTCTGTTTCATTGGAGCAATGGAGGCACGCAGGTAACATGAGTGATGTGCCCTACACCGCTGTGCAAGTTTGCACTGATGTCTGCCCATCATTTCCTGGTGAGGCAGTCCCACCAGGAAATGTCTCCTCTCTCAACTCACAGCGAGCACCTATCCTCAATCCGTTAATGCCAGATAAAGTACCCGCGTTCAGTCTTGGTCATTATTTGCTGCACTTTTGCTTGTCCTGAGCCTGCTAAGAAGGCTTTCATTGACCGTTTCCTGATGATCGTAGTGGGATGACTGGGAAAGTTTCTGCCTGGCAATCAGTGCACGTCCATTCACTGCCATGGTTACTGAGCCTCAGCTGATCTCTTGCTTGGGATCAGAGCCCAAAGCCACCACAAGGAGCACCAACAAGTGAAGTGGAGTGCAATGGTCACAGGTGAGGACTCGTTCCTTGTTGCTGAACCTTGGACCTACGACTAATGCTCTAATGTGTGCTGAACAGACCGAGGTAAACACAACACTCTGCTGCTTGGAACCTTCCTGAGAAGGCTGTGATGAGTTCCGTGAAGGGGAAAGGCGACTTTATCAACTCCCGGAATTCTAGGAAAGCTGGTGGGGCGCCCACACAGTTATGACCAGAGAGCAGGTATATCTTCCCTTTGGTTGTCAAGCATTGTTGACAACCGGCCATTGTCTCGAGGAGCTGAATGGCGGCCCGTCTTATCTAAAGATGAGGTTAAGTCAAGGGGAAGGAAGATAAGCACAGGGGGTGGGAAGGAATGGAGACACACAGGCTGAGGTGGTCTGGCCGGACCGTGTAGGGAGGGGCCCCCGGGTGGGGTTGACACGGAGTAACTTTCTCGGAACGTTCTGAAAATCTCTACTTGTACCTTAAGCACCTTAGGTGAGACGCATCTTCGCCCTTCATGCAGCGCTTATGACAGAAAAACATCATGGCATAGTTTGAGTGATAACCCACGGGGAGGATAAGGGGTAAGAGAAGCACTCCAGCTGCCAGTGTGGGGAGCACACTGACCTTGCTTAGTGATCCTGGCCTCACCCTGAATTGCTGGGGGCAACAGGGCTGGGGGACACTGGGGTCAGCAGTTGGGACTCCACGCGTGGTAGGGGAGGAAGCCGATTGTGACAGTCTGTATTACAGATGGTAGAACAACCCTCTGGTCTGGCGGGGTAGGGTGTAGTCGGGGACTTCAGGCCTGTTACACTTGGCTCCTTCCCTGCTAGGCTTTCTGTTCCTGACAGTTCCTGAAAGTTCTGTGTAACCTACCTCTTGTAGGCTATCTTCTATCATTTCAGACTCTCCATGATGGTTAATTTTATCCTTTAGCCTGAACTCCTAATCCAAACTTTCGTTTCTTTTTCTAACAACCACATGAGGTCATAACAACCGTGTTTACTAATAGTTTCTCAAGTTCCTCTTACTCATTGGCAACTATTTAGCCATCTAATCACCTTACAAATAACACATGACCAGGGTTTTTATCTGCCTTATCACACTTGCCTGGTTTCTAAATGGAGTGTTTTCCCTAGAACTTCTTAGAAATCAAGCATTCGGTTTGGAATTTCTTCCACCTACTGACATATTTATTTTTAACTCTTGCCTTGGCCTTTGTTCAGACATGTGTCATAAAAGGCAATAATAAGTCATGGCTGGATGCGTACTCTTTTCCAGAGCAAGGAGGGAGTAATCCTATCAGTCATGCAAACTTTGTTTACCAGAGGGTCCATCCTGTAGAAAAACACTTCCCATACTACTGTAGGGGAAAACGACGACGACAGTGCCCAAACTTCCCACAGCCTTGGTTCATTGTCATGGTGATGACTTGTGTTAAGGATCTCAGCAGGTGCGCTGGAGTCTTTGGAATATGCAGACTTGCTCTTGGCTTTGTGTGGGTTGCCTCCAGCTGGTTGGGACTTTCTAGCTGAACTTGGATTCAGTGATCCTGGATGGAACAGACCTCCATTTCGGATGTCTCTTCCTCCCCCCCCAAGAAGGTCTGAAACTTTTTGAAGGAGAGTGCGATGTGTTGACCCCTTCTCTTTTACTGGGAAGGGGATGCTTAACTGGGTGGTGCATCCTTTTACAATGAGAAGAGGAGGCTCTGGCTGGTATATTTGGAGGGGGCCACGGCCATGATCCACCAGCTGGGGAGAAATAAACAGAATCTGCAATAACCACTGTGGTTATAGCCCGAGAGATCTGCTCCTGACACTAATTACACAAGCCCAGCTCAGGACGAATGTGCCCCAGGGACTGGAGGAACTCTCGGGTTCTTCTTTACTAATGCCAGATGTCTGTCGGCACCCCGGAGATAACTGGAACAGGCCCCTGTTGCCCTGTCTCTGTTTCACTAATTACTGGTTCTTTAGGATGTTGATCTGCATGGGCCAGATCTGGAGGTGTTGTTTATCAACCGACTGTATCTATTTAGAACAGAGACTTACCTCTTTCTACCTTGATTTATAGCCCTATATGTTCAGCTGACCTATTTCCTGCTAGGGACTTAAACTTCTCCTCGCGGAGGGAACCCTGTACCTAGGGCTGCACCCGGGAAAGACAAGGTATTCAATGTTTATTGAATGGACAAAGTGAAATGTGCTTATAGTTACAGAAACATTATGAGGCGGTAGAACATAGGGTCAAACAGAGCTGACCAGCTTTTCAATTCTTGTATAATTGTTCCCATCTGTTGATCTCCAGCGAAGTGTCAGAGACAAAATGTTTCTAGTCAAAGCCGGCACCTTGCAAAATAGTTATAAAATCCTCTTTTAATACAGGGAAAGACAGATGCTCACAGAAATTAGGCAACTTGCCTGAAACCACAGAGCTGAGTGAGTGGCAGGGCAAGCGGGTTCCTTTGTCTCCAAGGCCCTTGGGAACTCCCTGCGACGAGCCACTTCCCTGAAGTGGCTGGAGTTGTACAGAGTGAGATTGGAGTTATGACTACACAATCCAGTAAATCAGGTGGTGCAGGAAACACTAGAGAGTGGGCCCTCCGTCTCCTTAAAGTTGCGGTCCGGTCCTAGGAGGCTGGTGCGGAGCAAAGGCCTTGACTGGCTGTCTTCCTGGAGCATGGCGGCTGCATTGGGATCAGATCAGAGCCTTGGCACCATGTTGAAGGGCGGAGTCACACAGGCTGCCAGCCATTCACACTGCCTGCCTCTGGCCTAGAGGTTCTAGAAGGCATTTAGAATAATCAAGTGTCCATGTTAAATGGTAAAAATTAACCTGCCTTTTCACCTTGGGGAAACTCAGAGTCAGTCCTTCTGAGACAGGAAAAATACAGACAGAAACTGTTCGATGGGGCGCCTGGGTGGCTCAGTCTGTTAAGCATCCAACTTCAGCTCAGGTCATGATCTCACAGTTCGTGAGTTCGAGCCCCACGTCGGGCTCTGTGCTGACAGGTCGGAGCCTGGAGCCTGCTTCAGATTCTGTGTCTCCCTCTCTGTGTCTCTGCCCTTCCCCTGCTCACGCTATGTCTCTCTCTTTCTCCCTCCCTCCCTCAGTCCCTTCCTCTCTCTCTCTCAAAAATAAGTAAACACTGAAAAAAAATTGTTTGAGACAGCCAGTTCCCTCCCCCAGCTCTGCCTCAATCTCCTTTCCCCCTGAAGACTGCAGGATGATCACAAGGTGACCCTATGACCGTCATGACCTTGATCTCCCACCCCTGAATCACTGGGGGGAGTGGGGGGGGTCTCTTTGCTCTGCCCCTACAATGATCTCCCACTCTTGCCCTTCTCCGCTAGAGTCCAGAGCGCCCAAGTGCTCTCTTGTCTCATCTTCAAATCCCCAAACCTTCTGTGTGTCACTCTTGCACCAGAGCCTGTATTTAACCTCGGAAATGCCTCCCCTTCTAGGAAGAAGGGTTTCTTGTGCCCTTCTGTGCAGTCACAGGGACCGGATGAGTTATGGGAACTGATAACGATGTGCATAGATTCCTTTAAAAACTCTACCTCCACCATCCTACCACAGCCTGTTAGCCACAGTTTCTTCTCATCTATAGCTCTTTGCTGCTGGAGAAGCGAGGCTGTTGGACAAACAGCCACTAAGGAGCGAAGGAAGGTGGGTGACCAGGGGCCT
This sequence comes from Mungos mungo, assembly GCA_004023785.1. Lineage (NCBI taxonomy): Eukaryota > Metazoa > Chordata > Mammalia > Carnivora > Herpestidae > Mungos > Mungos mungo. The sequence goes on from PISW01003864.1 coordinate 155,183, forward strand.
TTACTCGCCTTGCAGTCACGCAGAGCGCCGCAGCAGGCACTAGGGTGAGCTCAGAGGCAAGGGTTTAGACTGCAGTTCAACCGTGACCTGGTCCCCCAAACTTGGACATGGTACTGAATCCTAACTTTCTGTGTCTCCAAAGCCAGAATGATAGCAGCGCCCACCTCACTGGGTACTTGTATGTATTCAGTGAGATCGTGACATAAGCATTGAGTCCATAGTAGGTGCTCAGTAGCTCCTGGTACTATTATTATTACAGGGAGTACTGTAGAAAGTCTTGTCCTGTGAAGAATATGCTAGAACTTGCCCCTAACTCTTAACCCATCGACATCTTCCCTCCATTTCTTTGCTATGACTCTGCTGAGGTAAAAGATCTCATAAAGGGCTCACAGTTGAGGCTGGGCTGGGATATATATATATATATATATATATATATATATATATATATATATGATGTTTATTTCTGAGATGGTTAGGCCAGAAGGGAAAAAGGAGACAGGATTCAAAGAGCTCTGCGGCTCAAACGCACAAACCCTGAGATCATGACCTGAGCTGAAGACTGAGCCATCCAGGCGCCCTCAGGCCGGGCTATATTACTTTGCTAGGGCTGTCATAATAAAGTGCCACACATCGGATGGCTTAAAGTAACAGAAATTCGTTGTCTCACCCTTCTAGATGCTGGAAGTCCAGGACCAAGGTATTGCAGTGTTGATTCCTTCTGAGGGCTGTGGGGAGAATCTGTTCATGCCTCTGCCCTAGATTCTGGTGATTTGCTGCCAATCTTCAGTCTTCTTAGATTCTAGAAGCATCACCTCAGTCTCTGCCTTCATCTTCTCTCTGTGTATGTCTGTCTATAGGTCCAAATTACCCCTTTGTATAAGGACATAAGTCATATTGAATTAAGGCCCATCCTAATGACCTTATTTTTACTTGGTCATCTGTGAAGACCCCATTGCCAAATAAGGTCACATTGACACCGTTGTACTGGGTTAGGACTCCAATGTCTTTTGGGAGGGACCCAATTCAACCTACAACACTGTCCTCACACCTGATTCATTTAAACTTGTTGCTCTTCAGACACCTAACATCCTGGCATTTTCGGTCTACAGAATCCACTCTAATATTTTATGTTTCTTTGCTTTTTAATAGCAAAAACTTCCAAAGAACAGAGGCACCCTCAAAAAATATGAATTAAGGACTGCTGGCAATCATTCATTTCCCCCACTGTGTTTTAGAAAGTTTGGATTCTTCATTTCTGTGACAGTGCCACATTCCAGCATATCATGTTCGTAAGCAAACGGCTTAAAAAGACATAGAAAAATAATAAACCTATCAAAAGATAGAAATGGTTACATGAGAAGTCCACCAAATGCTTAACTCATACAGGCATTTTTGTGTATCTCTTATTTTTAGAATCCAAAATAATGACCTCTATCAAGAGTTTGTATTATGGCCGGTCACCTGGGTTTTGTTTTTTTTTTTCCTTTTATTTTTTTTTAACTTTTTATTTTGGAGTAATTTTAGATCTTACAGGAAGTTGCAAAGATAGTACTGAGAAATTCCCTATGCCCATCAAGCACTTTACCTCAGTGGCTGCACATTATGTATCACCTACTGTTTTTTAAAGATGATTGTCCTGGCCAGCAATAATACACTGGGATTATTTGCTGGAAAGTCAGAGCTGACTCGTCCACCCAAGCACTGCCTTTAAAGGAACCAGGAACCACACTGGCCCTGGCACCTTCCACGGTCTCCAGACACAGACATGCAGCTCTGAGCTCAGTGAGTTTCCTGATCTGATTGACCCGGCTCTTTTCCAGGAGGGGATTTCCACCATCCAGTGTGGGATGCCGCAGCCCATTTGGATGAGACAGAAGGGGAAATCTCCAAGTGGGGACAATGTCAGCCCTTGCCTTGAGGACACTGAGGATTTTTGATCGGGAGGTTCGTGTGTATTCTTGGTTTCATTCTGCTCCTTTTCATCGGTGGGCACCCGGAAGAAGGTACTGTAGGGGAATTGGGAGAAATGGGTGCTGCCACAAGCTGGCAGACTAAGTGGCTGAAGAAATGGGTTACATGTAAACTAGTGGGGGATGGCTTCTCGGAGCTTGGACAGGTGTCAGAGGCATCTAAGGAGGATTGACTCTTGCCTGCCTACTTGGAAGCAGGGAGTATGGGAAGAGGGGAAGGGGGAAGGGAGGCCAGGAAGATGGGAGATACCAGGAAGCAGGGAGTTGGGGGGGGAGGAAATGGGAGATACCAGGAAGTAGGGAGTAGGGGGTGGGAGATATGGGAGATATGAAGGAGCTGGGAGGATGGCAAACGTCTGAATTCTAGCCAAAAGCCATTTAGCTATTCTGCTGCTGTGTTTCTAATTATAAAAAATAAGGATTCTCAAGAGTTAAAAAAATACAGAAAGATATAAAAAAAAAATAAACTCACCCGTAACCCTATCACCCAATAGTTAAAACAAAACAAAACAACAACAAACATGGCATCTGTCTCCTATGCAAAACGCATGTTATAAGAAAATAGTTGGGGCACCTGGGTGGTTCAGTGGCTTGAGTGTCCTGCCCTTGATTTCAGTTCAGGTCATGACCCCAGGGGCATGGGATGGAGCCTGCTTAAAATTCTCTCTCTCCCTCTGCCCCTCTCCCCTGCTCACGTGCTCTCTCTCTCTCTCTAAAAATAAAAAAAAAAATAAAAACATGAAACTGTTCACAAATTTCAACCATTTGGCTAAGAGGAAGTTAGGGATGTTTTCTTCCTGGAATTACATTTACTCTACTGAAGCACCCACCCTTGGTTCTAACGGGACTTCGGGAAGTCACCCAGAATACTCCTATTGCTATTCTTTGGAATAGCACCTTCTACCTCCTCCAATCCATAATGGCCCATCGACTGACCTAAGTTAGGTATCGGGGATGGAGCAATGGAAGATGGAGCCCTTTTCTCAAGCAGGGGCTGGGCAGCAGGTGACATCCCCAGTGGCACAAAGAGAACAGGGTGCTTTGGGAATAGGATGCAAGGTCACCACGCCAGCTTGCTAGGGCCACCATAGCGAAGTACCACATGCTGATGACATAAACGACAGAACTTTGTTGTCTTTCCGTTCTGGAGGCTGCAAGTCCTAGATCAAGATATCAGCGATGTTAATTCCTTCTGAGGGCTGTGGGGAGAATCTGTTCGGGCTCCCTCATGTGCTCCCTGGGCTTCTGGTGGCTTCCTGGTGATCTTAGGTGCGCCTTGGCCTGGAGAAGTGTCACTCTGACTTCTGCTTTTATCTTCATGTGGTGTGTTCCTCCCATGTGTGTCTGTCTTTGTGTCCAAATTTCCCCTTTTTATGCAAATGCAGTCATACTGGATTAGAGCCCACTCATGGTCTCATTTTAACTTGGTTACCTCTATGAAGACCCTCTTTCCAAATAAGGTCACATCCTGAGCTACTAGGGGTTAAGACTCCACCATATCTTTTTGGGGAAGACACAATTCAACCACAGAAGTAGGCATCCATGCCTGGAGAGGAGTGAGCAGGTGGTGGATGCAGGGTGGGGGGAGGGCTGAGGACTTGCACGTCACTGGTTACATAGACCTACTAGGCCGAGAGCCATAAGAGGGAGAAATGGGAGAGGAAAGCAGCACCCAAAACTGGAAGGACCTGATTCTCTCTGAGGAGCGGGAAAGCTTTCAGTCTGAGAGAGCTGTGGTGACAAAAGTGTCACAAGGCAGCGTTGTGGAAGATGGACCAGAAAGCCAAATGAGGGGACCAGCGAGGAGGCGCTTTGCTATCACCTAGGCACAGCCGATGAGGGTCAGTGTTCAGATTTTTGAAGGTACTTACCTTCTCTCCATTTGGTCATTCATGCTCTAGAGGAACTGAGCCCAGTGCCTTCAGTCACACAGACACAGTCGCCCCGTGCCCGCCTCTCCGGTGTCAGCCAGCATCCTACTGTCCCATCCAGCCAACTTCCTGTGGTCTTCTCTGCCCCTATGGACCGGGTCCTAGATAAGTCCAGGACTCACTTTGCTTTCTGCCTCTGTGAGTCTGCACAGCCCTCTGCCTGAATGCTTTGTCCCTGCTTGTGTCCCTGGAAAACCCTTGGACTAAATTCAAGAAGCGGCTCACACGTGCCCCGCTCTGAGCATCCCCCAGACTTCCCCAGGTGGAGCAGCTCTTACAACATTGGAGTGTATTTGTCTGCCCATGCGGCAGCTTGCTTCTAGCTCGTGGTTCTCAGCCTGGCTGTTCTTTTATGTCACCTGGAGAGGGAGAGAGAGAGAGAGAGAGAGAGAGAGAAGCAAGCAAGCAAATACTCTGATGCCAGGGCCCCACCTACATGGATTCTGACCCTATTGATTTGGGTTAGGGCCCCGTGTTTTTGTTTTATTTTTTTTTTTCATTTATTTTTGAGAGACAGAGAGACAGAGCATAAGTGGGGGAGGGGCAGAGAGAGAGGAAGACACAGAATCCGAAACAGGCTCCAGGCTCCAAGCTGTCAGCACAGAGCCCGATGTGGGGCTGGAACTCACAAACTGCGAGATCATGACCTGAGCCGAAGTCGGATGCTTAACAGACTGAGCCACCAGGTGCCCCTGGGGCCCCTTGTTTTTTTAAAAGCTCCCCCAGGGGATGCTAACGCGTGGCCAGGATTGAGGCCACTTCTCCAGCCCAGCGGTTCCCAAACTTTAGCCTGCATCAGGATCACCTGGATGGCTTGTTACTGCGCCACATCGGAAGTTGCTGGCTCACATCCAAAGTGGCGTGGAGGGGAGGTCTGAGAATTTGCATTTCTAACATGCTTCCAGATGGTTACTGGAGCTACTGGTCCTGGGGCCTCCCTTTAAGGGCCACCGGTGACCCCTTCTACCTCAGTAACCTCAGAATCTGAAGCGGGGCTTGTCAGCAATGCAGTCCGGTCCCACAGGACAGAATCTGATTTTAACAAGATCCTGGGATGATTCATGTGCACATTAAGGGTTAAGGACCACTGCTCCAGACAGTAAATTCCTCTCCTAGGAACCAGGAAATTTCACTTCTTCATAGATTGCACCTAGCACAACCTGACACACAGTAAAACGCTAAGCAAATATTTGCAAAATGAATGGATGCCCACAAGCACATTGAGTGTTTATTCCTGTCAATGGAGCGGTTTAATTTGTTGGCGCCTACAAGCATGGCTGTGTGTAGTTATTTAAGTAGAGCAATTAGATTTGGTGGGGGCTCCCGCGAGAAAGATCCAGCTGTGGGCCTTGAGGAGGACCCAATAATTGTAGTATTGACCCACCTTTCAGCCGAGATTCAGTGCATCCATTTTGGGCCAGGTCAGCTCTCCGGCCCTGAGCATGAAATGTTGAGGAAGACTCAGTTCCCGACACGGAGGAAGCTACCACCTAACAATCCTGACCCATTTGCTCATTTCTTGTTATGACCATTCAGGCCAGATATTAGTACAGGAGATTGCCGGAGGGGGTTCTGTCCATGAGCCACCATCTAGAAGGTCCAGACCAGGGCTACCGGCAGCGTGATCACCGGAGAATAGTCAGTACTCAGAAGGCCAGCGGAGCAGGTGGGCAACACCGGGAGGGTATGGCAGACAGCAGGGCCACAATCCAGGCGTCAGGAAAGGGACTTCCATTCTCAGAATGGGGACTGACTAGAGCAAAGCAAGGGAATTTGAGTCTGATTAGTGGTCAGCCTGTCAAGGTAGAGAGAAAGGTGGAGACCTAACAGCTAGGATTGAAGAGAAGTAAGATGGGACCACATCTTGGAAATCAGAGAGAAACCCCACAAACCTAGCACACAAATGAGTTTTCAGAGCCAGATCTGTTGCCACTGTGAGGAAGGAAGAAAGGAAGCAAAGGGGAAGGAAGGGGATGAAGGAGGAAGGAGGGATCCCTGGAGGGCATGCTTTCCCAAATTCCCTCGAGTCCATAAGAACTGAACCAAATATTCCAGTTTGATGCTAACTGAAAGGGAAGTAGTCCTCTTCTGCATCTATGACAGCTTCACTAAATCTAGGAAGTTCTGTGGGAGCTGCAAAGAGAAATCTTGGAGAGCCCTGGGTGGGGGGGAAAGAGACTTAGAAATGCAGTCTGGTGAAATGTGAGCACTGTAAGAGGAGCTGAGAGTTGACAAAGCCCAGGTGGTCAAGGGGCACAGGACAGAGCCTTCCTGCGTGCCCGTTCATTAGCGTCGATTGGCCCACTAAGAGTGCCTCAGACCAATAAAGCATCTAGGAGCCAATCCCAGTACTCAGCTCTAAATTACTGAGGTGCCAACAGGCACCAGGCTTATAAATCTGTCTTTTATTATCTGGTTGGCTTAGCCAGGTCTCCACAAGGAACAGTAAAGTTTTATGGTATAGTTTAACAAGTAAACCTTTGAGTCAGGCTTTATCCTGGAAGAAATTTCCCTGCTAGCATTCGAGGGCGGACTAGATCACCCAGCCCTGCCCTGATGCCTCAGGTGGGTGGCCTGAGCTTATACCATTGAATTGAATAGATTTCTCATGCAGTCTAGTGATGTGTCCTTCTCTTCATTGTACATTTATGTGCATGGACACACTGAGCCTTTTTATAAGAAGTGCAATTATAAAGACTCTCTGGTTGCTTGATCGTTTGTTATTGCTTTTGTTTTACAATTGCCGTTTTTATTTGTATGTGTGTGTTTTTTAATGTTTATTTACTTTTGAGAGAGAGAGAGAGACAGAGCATGAGCAGGGGAGGGATAGAGAGAGAAGGAGACACATAATGTGAAGCAGGCTCCAGGCTCTGAGCTGTCAGCACAGAGCTCAATGAGGGGCTCCAAATCATAGGGTGTGAGATCATGACCTGAGCCGAAGTTGGATGCTCAACTGAACCACTCAGGCCCCCTAATTGGTTTTTTTTTTTTACATTTATTTATTTTATTTTGAAAGAGACCGAGCACAAGTGGGGGAGGAGCAGAGAGAGGGCGAGCGAGAGAATCCCAAGCAGGCTCTGCACTGACAGTGCGCACTGTCAGTGCAGAGCCCCATGTGGGGCTTGAACTCAGGATCCATGTGATCATGACCTGAGCCAAAATCAAGAGTCGGACATTTAACCGACTGAGACACCTAGGCGTCTTCCTCCATTGTAGTTTTCAATTTCGCTTTAGGGTGGTTAACTTGGAGATAGTATTTTCTGATTTTTTAAAAATAGTTTTTTATTGATACTTATTATTATTCAACTTCTCTTCAATTTATTTGTTCTTCCATAGAAACGCCATTTAAGTATATTCAAATTGCTTAAAATGTAAATAATTGTTTAGAAATATCTACTAAGCCCCAGAAAATAACAACCAATTTGGTTATTAATAATCAATAATTCAGTTATTACAGAAGAACATATGCACTCAAAACAAATACTTAATGCTACTTCTGGAAGTAAATGGAGCCATGATTGGGGCTTATTCCAGTCACAAACGCCAATCATTTTCCCAGCTAAAATTCTGTTAGTGAAAGAGAGATTTTCAACTCGTGTTGTGGCATTTCAACTACTCAACAGAGTCTACAGAAATCTAGAGTGGATGGTAGGAAATGACAAGCAGGAATTCTGACCAAAAGAAAAAAACGGGCACCTGGGTGGCTCAGTCAGTTGAACATCTGACTTCAGCTCAGGTCATGATCTCATGGTTCACGAGTGTGAGCCCCATGTTGGGCTCTGCGCTGACAGCTCAGAGCCTGGAGCCTGCTTCTGATTCTGTGTCTACCTCTCTCTGCCCCACCCCAGCTCGTTCTCTCTCTCTCTCTCTCTCTCTCTGTCTCAAAAATAAATGAAACATTAAAAAAAAATTTTTTTTAAGAAAAAATAAAAAAAAAAACAAATCTGGGAGTCATTCAGTGAGAGAGTGGGAGCCAAAAACCATCACAATGCCCTGATCAAACATCCCACCTAGAATTAGTTCCTTCCATTAAAAACATGATGTCCGTGCCTGAATGCCCAGGCTTTCATTTTTCCCTGTTAACTATCAGCCTGATTCATCTCAGGGTTTATTTGCCCCCAAGGCAAATTCCAGAATCATTTTGTCACTGATTCAATCTCTGAGCTGTAAAAAACACGCATTAGGTTATGTTTCATTAGATTATGCTTCAAAAAACTGCTTTAATAGTTACAAAGTTTAAAAGCCCAATTTAAAAAGAATCTGAATGGAAATTTTTACATCCAGATAAGAGTAGTTGTTTTCAAGGTTGTCCTCATTTGGTGTTACTGCTAAGAAAGTTCTGGAAACTTTTCAGAAGCTAAGGTCAATTCTTTGAATGTTTTGTGAGGTACCAAATCTTTTTCCTTTGTTTGGAGCTTTGCTTTCCAGAAACAACATACAATTTATTTTTTGAGGCATGTGGGTGGTCAGTTGGACAACACTGTTTGGGTCTAATATCCCATTTGGACTCAGAGGATGGATTTTCTTGGGTGGTTTGTAACTCAGTTCTGAGAGCAATCCCAGAAGAGTTGCATAGGTGTTTGAAGCAAAGTTAAGATCCTAGGCAAGAAGTACATCTTCCCAATGTGGCTGTTTTAGGGTGATGTTAATCTGGCTAGAAATCACAATGCATTTTAAAAACGAATCAGTGTGAATTTACAGCAATGGTTCAAATGCACACACTTGGTGAAGGTGAAATGCTTTAAGGTAAGACAAAGGCAGCATTCAGGGTTTTACTTTTGAAAGTAAATACTTTCTTACTTAGGCAGAAAAGGCTTTGATGGCCTTCCCCAGCACACACAAAAGATGAGAGATGAGAACGAGTTCATCGCCCCTGGCTCGCTATTTTGCAGAGACTCAGAGAGAGTGGAGAACAGAAATAAGGAGAATAAGGCATGCCTTGTGGTGAGTAGGGAGTGTGCTAACCCAGTTTATGGTTCTAGCACAACGGTCTTTTTCCTCTCCATCATTTATACCTACAAAAGCAATCATGCTAATAACCCCCCCACAATCCTGCAATTATGACTTTAGCATCCTGGATAGTTCAGATCCCAAATAATGCTTATAATGGCTTGCATTTATATGCTGCTTTATGGTTTTTTATAGGACTTCCTTGCGTGGCCCTCCCCAGGGTTGGCAGAGCGGGTAGCCCGGCCCATATACAGATAGGGATATTGGGGGTGGGTGTTTCAGCCGGTTAAACCTCTGACTCTTGATCTCAGCTCAGGTCATAATCTTAGTTTCTGAGTTTGAGCCTTGCATTGGGCACTACACTGACAGTGGAGTCTGCTTGGGATTCTCTCCCTCCCTCCCTCTCTGCCCCTCCCCCACTCAGACACACGTGTGTGTGCACCTGCACCTTTTCTCTCTCTCTCTTCTCTCAAAATAAATAAATAAACTTAAAAAAAAAAGAGAGATAGAGCTATTGAAGCACAGAGGATGGAGGGCTTTGCACAAAATTGCGGGACTAGTTAGCAGCTGATACAGGCTTCAGACTTTGCATCTAATTTATCCCAAGGCTAAGCGCTGTACGGCACCGTGGGCTCCCGGAGCTGAGTTAACATCGGCAGAGCACAGCACCGTGCATTCCGATGTTTGCAATGAAAAAAATCACCTAGGGGCGCCTGGTTGGCTCAGTCGGTTGAGTGTCCGACTTCAGCTCAGGTCATGATCTCACGGTTTGTGAGTTTGAGCCCCGCATAGGGCTCTGTGCTGACAGCTCAGAGCCTGGAGCCTGCTTCAGACTCTGTGTCTCCCTCTCTCTCAGCCCTTCCCATGATACACCCTGTCTCTCTCTGTCTCTTGATGATAAATAAACATTAAAAGAAAAGAAAAAAATCATGTACAAGGCCCCCTTAAAACGTAATTTATTATGAAATATTTTAGGAAAACCATAACTATAGATATTAGCACAATGGATAGCTGTCAGCATCCCATCCGGCTGAGCAATGACACTGTTTATGTTAGAATTTAAGACTCTTTTCCAACCCTTCTCCACTTCATCCCTCTGCTTCCCCAGGAGCAGCCCCTCTGAGGTGGGGGGACACTTGAGGGGTACTTTCTGCTTGAAGACAATTTGCTAGGTCCTTGGTAGAATGAATCTCAAGTGTAAAGGCCTTCTTTGACACTCTGACCTGTACTCACCTGCCTCCTTGTGGATTGACTGGGTCTGGGGTTGGGGGTGAGAAGGGTCGTGACCCAATTAGCGCACTCCGAGGGGAGTTAACACTCCTCAGTGTGGCCCAGGTAGGGGAGCAAAGGGAAGAGGGAAATTCTGCCCTCCCCAGCCCCAGGCACTAAACTGAAAAGGCTGTCCCCCCCGCACCCCAGTTCCAGTCTTTCCCAAAAGGCACCTGGAGTGGAGTCAGGTAGGTGAGGCCGGGGAGCCTCTTCTCACTTCCGCCATCTTGTTCCCGCCCTCCCTTGGGTATCACCGCCCCACCTGTCCCACAGGAAGACCCGCGTGCCCACCCTCCTCCGCCCGTCCGCCCAGAGGAGGCTCCCTCTCCCCAGGAACCAGCCAGGCTCTGGCTCAATGTTTTTGTTTTTGTTTTTGTTTTTGTTTGTGCCTCCAACGGACATTACCAGCTCTCACTCCCGCTGTGTCTTTCAAAGCAATCTTTTTGTAAAGTGAGCTGTGGGGAAGGGCAGGGATTAGGGACACACCATAAAAGGAGTGTTTGTACATTAGAACAGTGTTCACTGCCTTGGCCATCCCTGCCTTGCAGGAATGTTTAAACAGGAGGGAGTTTCCCAGCCGGGCTTAGAGAAAATAGCTTGAGGGTATGGGGGTGGGGTGGGAGAGAGCTTCATCCATAAACAGTGCCTCTGGGTGTCGGTCTCCAGGAGAGGGAATATGGCTCAGGATACACACTTAGGAAGAGCCTCAAATCTGCATCCTTGATGTTGTCTCCAAAGAATGGCCCAGAAGATAATCTCATGGTAATAAAAGGTATTCTTCATACAACTTCAAAGCTGGCCATTAGCAGATCACACATGGTATCCATCAGACACCATGGATGTTTTCAACCGACTGAGCCACCCAGGCGCCCCGCCATGGACTGTTTTTTTAATGGATTCTGCAATTACTGTTTGATTCGAAATCTGATTTCAGCATAATTATGTTCTATTCATGTGTTAAATGTGTACATTTAAAATACTTCATGTTTGAGGTGCCTGAGTGGCTCAGTCCGTTGAGTGTCTGACTTCTGCTCCAGTCATGATCTCACAGTTGTGGGTTCAAACCCCGCATGGGGCATTGCCCTGACTGCTCAGAGCCTGGAGACTACTTCAATTCTGTGACTCCTTCTTTCTCTGCCCCTCCCCTACTCATGCCCTGTCTCTGTCTCTGTCTGTCTCTCTCTCAAAAAATGAATAGACATTTAAAAAATAATAAAATGAAATAATTCATGTTTGAGGGGGCACCTAGCTGGCTCAGTCAGAGGAGCATATGATTCTTGATCTCGAGGTCCTGAGTTCAAGCCCCATGTGGACTGTAGAGATCACTTAAACAAACAAACAAACAAACAAACAAACAAAAAATACGAAATATTTGTGGGATTAATTTTTCCTAATTTTTTATTTTGAGATATTAAAATTTTCTGAGAGAGTTGAAAGATAATGTAACGCAATGAACACACATCCTTCATCGACTTCATCAGTTAACATTTTGCCGCTGTCTCCTCTGTTGCCATTTCCACACACACACCCCCATAGGTTTACAGTCTCCTGCTTACTAAATCATAAATTAAGTTGCCGAAATCATGGCACTTCACCCCTAAATATGTCAGTATGTAACGCTGGAGAATAAGAACATTTTCCTAATAGTAACCATGTGATTACCATGTCATAACCAAAGGTACATACATATCATCAACAAATGGGTCATGCTCTGCCCCCTTGAGGTGGAGTATCTATGAAGATGGTTCGAAATTCTCTGCTCAGAATTTGTCTCTTCTCTCCCATTTATTTGTGTCGTGTTAAATTAATTAAACAGGAGACCATTGGACTGAGACAGCTCTATTGTCCTGGTGGCCTATGTAAGCAAACCCGCAAACTAAGCCTGTAAATACCTCAAAGTTACAGAATTGAAACCTAAGGACAGCCAACCCATCACAAACAGCCTAGCAGGCTTTCCGCTGGAGCCAAACAATAACTTCCTGACTCTGTTTCCTCCAGCCCTCCCATACATGGAACACTCCTGACCGTTTCCACCACTTAGGTGCTGCCTGCCCGATTCAAATTGATTTTTTTTTAATGTTTCTTTATTTTTGAGAGACAGAGACCAAGTGTGAGCAGGGGAATGGCAGAGAGAGAGGGAGACACAGAATCGGAAGCAGGCTCCAGGTTCTGAGCTGTCAGCCCAGAGCCCAAAGCGGGGCTTGAACTCATGAACTGAGATCATGACCTGAAGTCAGACGCTTAACCAACTGAGCCGCCTAAGCGCCCCTCAAATTGATTTTAGTTCAAATAAACTCTTAAATAAATTTTTTAATATGCCTCAATTTACCTTTGAACAGTTTTCAATTATTTATTTTTATTGGTATGGTATCTTGAGATACTCATTTTATTCTCTGGGTCATAATCCAGTACTACTTTATTTATTTGGCTCCACCTTGGGCCATAGTGTGGGGACTCTTTCAGTTGTTTCCTGGCCCCTCTTGATACATTCCTGTCATTGTGGGGTTCCTTGAATAGAAGGATAAGTTTAGTTATTTATTTTTAATTTTAGAGAGAATGTGCATGTGTGAGCGAGGGAGGGGGCAGAGGTAGAGAGAGATATTCCCACGTGGGCTGCACGCAGAGTGCAGGGACTCTATCCCAGGCCCCGGAGATCACTACCCCAGCCGAAATCAAGTGTCAGATGCTCAACCAACTCAGCCATCTGGGCGCCTAAAGGACATGTTTAATTTTTTAAACAGTAATGTCACTTTGCACATACAAATTGTAAAATCTGAAAAACAGAATACTTTTTAAAATTATTAAAGTATAGTGGACACACAATGTTGTGTTAGTTTGGTTGTACAACGGAGTGCATGGACAAGTTCGGGGTGAATTGTTTTAAGTGCTTTTAGAAATGCTTTGAGCTTTTATTGATTGTTCTGAGGATCAGTACATTTCAATATGTGCATAATTCTTAACATACACACCAACAATCTAAAAAAAGTCATGTGGTTGTGACTCTTCTCTAAAAGTTACTCCAGGGACCCAGCTTAAAATTTGGAGGCAAACTTTCCTTGGCAGGGTATCAAGTACTAACGTCTTCAAATGTTGATGTGCTGTTACGTTGTTAAGTTCCATGAATTCACAATTTAATGTCACATACACGGCGTGCTCAGATTTCCAAAGTTCGTAGGGTAACTGGGTTACCGCGGCCAAGACGTTACAGAGTGAACAAGATTCTGACAGAGAGGGTTAGCCAAGATGAAAGGGCGATTTGATTTAGGAAGCAATTCTACCAAAAACAACAGGGAATCAAAGTAAATGTTGAGGACAAATTAAATGCATGGTCAACTGCATTTCCATTTAGTCCGCTTGGTATTGTAGGATATAAAAACCACGCCCTCTATGGAATGGTGAGCTAACACCCAAGACAATCAAAGCTTTCCACACGTGGGGTGCCTGGCTGGCTCAGTACATAAAACCTGAGACTCTTGATCTTTGGGTTGTAAGTTCCATCCCCGTGTTGGGTGTAGAGATTACTTAAAAACAAATCTCAAGAAAAAAAACCCTCCCATACTCAATATCCTACTATTTTCTGGTTGCACCAAAAAAATGAACCAACAAATGATTTTACCTCTTAAAAAATAACATTTACACCTTAAAAAAATTTTTTTAATGTTTTTAATTTATTTTTGAGAGACAGAGAGAGACAGCACAAGCAGGGGAGGGTCAGAGAGAGCAGGAGACACAGAATCTGAAGCAGGCTCCAGGCTCTGAGCTGTCAGCACAGAGCCCGACACGGGGCTCGGACCCATGAACCATGAGATCATGACCTGAGTCGAAGCCAGATGCTTAACCGACTGAGCCACCCAAGTGCCCCGATTTACACCTTTTTAAGTTTATTTATTTTGAGAGAGAGAGCAAGCAGGGGAGAGGCAGAGAGAGAAAGAGAAGGAGGCTCTCAAGAAGGGTTCTCCCTGTAGACACAGGGCTCCAACTGATGAACTGCAAGTTCATGATCTGAGCTGAAATCAAGAGTCAGACGCTTAACCGACTGAGCCATCCAGGCACCCCTAACTTTTCACCTTAAAAACAGGATGAAGCGGGATCCTCTCCTCCTTAAAAATGTTTCTGGAGCTACTACAAAAACTTGCATTTACGAAATAGTTGATAGAGCTCTTCCTCCAGATCGGACCAGGAGGGAGCCGGGGAGCACCGGGAAGACAAGGGATACGATGTTCGTCAGACTTGGCATCCGAGACTGTACTCGGTTTTCTGTAGGTAAGTTTCCTTTCACTTCTGGGTTCACCACTTCAGCCGGGTTTCCCTTGGCTCCCCTTCTTGCCTATTGTTCACACTTGATTGTTTGAAGATTTATCCTTTCCTGCCACCTTTTTTTTTTGCCTTAGTTTCCACATTTGCAGGAGCAGGTTAACAGACAGCCTCCTCTTGGGCTCCTGCTCCGAGACCCCCTCTGTGGATGGACCTCCCCTTCCTCTTGGGCATCGGCGTAGCAGGGCAGGTGCACCAAGAGCCTTCTCGAAGCTGGGGCTGCCTGACCACTGCCACTCCTCCAGCCTTCCTAGCTCATCATGGGTTTTTGGGTTAGGTTTTTGTTTTGTTTTGAGCACTTTCTTGTTTCTGGCACAAGAAGGAGCTCTGGAGGGGAGGGGGTGCTCAGTCCTTTGAGTGTCCGACTTTGACTCAGGTCCTGATCTCGCAATTCACAAATCTGAGCCCAGCATCAGGTCCTGTGCTGACAGCTCAGAGCCTGGAGCCTGCTGCAGATTCTGTGTCTCCTTCTCTCTCTGCCCCTCCCCTTTCATGCTCTGTCTCTGTCTCAGAAATAAATTAAAAACATTAAAAAAAAATTAAAGAAAAAGAAGACAACGAATCTCTGGCTCATCTGGTATCTATTCTGCCTCAGTCCTAGAGTCAGCCGTTTCTCCAAGGTGCTTTGCTTCCTTTTACTGGAAAAGGAGATTAGAAACCAAGATTTGAGCACCAGACATGCTCGTTGCTACTGAGGTGTTATTTCTAGACCCCCTCAGTTGACAGAGCAAGGAAATAGGTGTGTGAATACTAACCTGTGCCCACGGACCTCTCTGTAAATATTTCTATATGTAATCAGCTGCGTGGACATGAAGCTAAACATTAATCGTAAACATGCTGATGTTTCCAGCTCTAATCCATTATCACATGGATGGTTCTGGCCTCCTCCCCTTGCTTATCTGTAACCTCTCATTCCAACAGTGACAAACCTGGCTCCTGCCATCTCCCATCTACTTGCCTGCTCATTGGCTCACAAAAAAATTCTAGGGGCGCCTGGGTGACTCAGTCGGTTAAACATCCAACTTTTTTTTTAAATGTTTTATTTTTTAATTTATTTTTGAGAGACAGAGAGAGAGACAGCATGAGCAGGGGAGGGTCAGAGACAGAGGGAGATACAGAATCGGAAGCAGGCTCCAGGCTCTGAGCTGTCAGCACAGAACCTGACGCGGGGCTCAAACCCATGAACCATGAGATCATGACCTGAGCCAAAGCCGGATGCTTAACCGACTGAGCCACCCAGGTGCCCCAAGCCTCCAACTCTTAAATTCGTCTCAGGTCATGATCCTAGGGTTGTGGGATCAAGCCCCATGCTGGGTTCCTAACTGAGCCAGAGATTGGGATTGTTGGGATTCTGCCTGGGCTTCTCTCGCTCACTCTGCCCCTCCCCCACTCCCGTGTGCATGCTCTCTCCCTCTCCCTCTTTAGATTAAAGAGGGGGAAATTCTAGGTTAGTATCCATTTCTGCCATTTTTCATTCTGATGCCTTAGTTGCCCCAGATGTGGCCAGGGGGTCCCTCCAAGCTGTCTCCTTTCACACTCCTCCATCTTTGGGCATCTCATTGCTTTTAGCCCAAGAAGACATTCTAGACTCATCTGGGCTTTGTCTCAGGCATGAACTTAGCCAGATCTTCAAGGATCCCTAATTCCTTTTAGTAGAGACATTATTATTTATTTTAGAGATTGTTATATTTAGAGAACGGATCAGGGTGTTTAGTTTGCTAATTACCACTAGGTTGTTTTCTCTTTGTTTTGTTTTGTGTCACAGCCCCTTCAGTGGACAGAGCTCCTGGTATCTACATAATGAGCTTGTCGAGATACGTCCAGTTCAAACCCAAATCCAACACTAGAGGATTTTCCTTCATTTCATCTCTCCACATTCCTTCTCCCACAGTGAGAGTTCGAGTTCCGAGCAGTGTCAGGATATTTACAAGACACACGTATTTTCAAAATCTCCCCATTTAAAACTATACTTGAGCCTTAAAAAAGACAGAATTGCCCAGGTTTCCCTCAGTGTTTAGAGGCACTACTTGATATCCTTCTCACACAATATGGGGGAGGCCAACCTGATTCCATCTACTTTTGGGCGGGCCCTCCTTCATCCGGCAGCAGAAAATAGGAGATAAGCTAGCAAGTGTCAGAGAAGACATTGTTGCTGGGCCCTGGAGCCTCTTGATTTTATCATGTCCTCTTTTATTCCCCATATATTGACATATTTTTTCAATTCATTTAACTTAATTTTTTTTATGTTCATTTATTTTTGAGAGAGAGAGAGAGCATGTGTAGGGGAGGAGCAGAGCAGGAGGGAGACATAGAATCCAAAGCAGGTTCCAGGCTCTGAGACGTCAGCCCAGAGCCCGATACGGGGCTCCAACCCACAAACCTCGAGATCATGACCCAAGCTAAAGTCAGACGCTCAACCGACAGAGCCACCCAGGCGCCCATCAATTCATGTAACTTAAATTCTCACCTAAATGGAAAAATGCAAACCTGACTTTGGCAGGGCCTGTTTGGCTCTGAATTGAAATGGTACCACTGGTGTTATATATAGAAACTCTGGACTAAGCCGGAGAAGTCCTGTGAGTCACACCAGCCATGTGTGTGTGGCTGATCCTTAAGAGCCTTACACTGCAAAGATTTGAGGATTAGGAAGCAACTTGGAGAAATCTAATGTCATGGGACCAGTGAGACTCACTGGAGAAATGACCAGAAACAGTGGAGCGTCCGGGGATGAGCAAGGTTTTGAAGGGTTTGGGAAAATCCATAGAAAGAATGGACGGTCCTCCCATGGGACTGAAAAGTAGGCCAGTGGGATACAATCTGGTCTTTCTTTCTCCTTCCTTCCTGGACTTCATGCGCTGCGTTGATTAACCATGTTCTTCCTCCACAGCCCATCATCAGCACGAACTGTGCAAAGCAAATTTGTTTGCCCCCTTCTTGCCACACAGCCACCCCAGTGATCTTATATATATATATATATATATATTAAGCTTATTTATTTTGAGAGAGACAGAGAGAGCACGAGTATGGGGGAGGAGGTGGGGCAGAGAGAGAGAGAAAGGGAGAATCCCAAGCAGGCTTCGTGAGGTCAGCACAGAGCCAGAACCCAGGAACCATGAGATCGTGACATGAGCCAGAACCAAGAGTCAGACGCTTCACTGAGGCACCCAGGTGGATTTCCGTCCCTCCATAAGGAGGCTGCTGTATGTTCTTACCAATAAGCTTGTCGATTGCTCAATATTGAATTTGCTATGTCTGTGTGGATTTCCTTAAGGAAGATACTGGTGAGTTTGGTGCCTACTTGGGGACAGGGCAGAGTGTCACACGCCACGGAATAGGAGAGTTCGCTTTGCAGGGAGTGAGGGAAGGAGAGTGCGAACAGGGGTGGGGATGGATGGGTGGGGATTTAGGGTCAGAGGGAATTCTTTTTTTTCCTTTTTTTTTTAAAATGTTTATTTCTGAGGGGAGAAGGAGCAGAGAGAGAGGGGAACAGAGGACATGAAGCAGTCTCCGCCCTGACAGCAGGGCTACCTTGGACATGATGTAGGCATAATGTGTTGTATGCAGTATATTTAATCTTTAAATGAATTCAAGCTTTAAAATTCTGTTTTGAGAAAATTTCTGAGGTGGGTAGAACAGCTCTAAACAAGACCTGGGTGCCATAAATCTACCCACGGCTGTCACTGGTTATCATTCTAAATGACATCTCAAAGCAAGACGAGCACACTAATGGGCTGATTAGGAGCTGACGGTGCTAATGGCCACTCTGGTTTAGGTCTGTTGTCCTAACCTCATTAGTACCAGTGCCTCCGGTCATTCCCAGGAGGGTCTTGGTGGAAGATTATGTTTCTGCAGCGTCTGCGCCCTCTAGTGGCAGAATAGTGGCAGTGGGAAAAGTGGAGAAAAGCAGGCTTTCACGGAATACATTCAGCAATCAATTTGTATCCATTCCAGGGTGTAAAACCCAGGGCTGCAAAAAAAGATATCTAGTCTCCTAACAATCTCGTAGAAATAATTAGATCATTCAATTCAGAGGTATGAAACAAGAACCTCACAAGTGATGAGGGTTTTTTGTTGTTGTTTGTAGTTACTGGCAACATTTAAAACATTGCCCAAACCCAGGAAATACATGAAAAATGAACGTGCAAGCAGTGTCGCTAATGATATACGTGCTATAACTTTTCGGGAAGGTTCTTCGGCAGTAGGTTTCCAAATGTGATGTGTTAATATTGTTTGACCCAGGGAATTCTGACACTGGGAGGTTTTGGGAAGACATATGAGGGTCAAAAGATGTATTGGGGGGATGATTATAGTTAAATAGTAAAAATTTGAGAACAACCAATGTTCCCCACAAAATAACTGATTAAATAAACATGGTTCACACATTCAATAGAATATTGTCAGTCTATGCTTGTCAATCAGTAAACTGTTGAGAGAAAAAAATCATGGTACAGAATAAATATTATAACTCCATTTATTAAAAATGTATACCCGGGGCACCTGGGTGGCTCAGTCGCTGAAGCATCTGACTCTTGGTTTCGGCTCAGGTCATGATCTCAAGGTTCATGAGTTTAAGCCCCACGTTGGGCTCCGAGCTGAGTGAGGAGCCTGCTTGGGACTCTCTCTCTCTCTCTCTCTCTCTCTCTCTCTCTCTGTCTCTCTCTTTCTTCCTCCCCCTTTCTCTCTGCCCCTTCCCTGCTTGTGCTCTCTCCCAAAATAAATTTAAAAACTTTAAAAAAGTGTGTCTGGATATGTATTTACACACACACACACACAGGAATCTGAAAGGATAAACACCAGGGGCACCTTGCTAGCTCAGGTGATGGAGATGCCATTCTTGATCTCTGGGTCTCGAGTTCAAGTCCCATGTTGGGTAGAGAGATTACTTCAAACAAACACCCCACCTCAACACCCTTATAAAAGACAGCCAAAATGCTTCTACTCTAACTGGCTGCATTTGGGCCTGTGAAATTACCACATGTACAATATTTTCTCTTTCCCTTAAAATCAGGTTTAAAATTTATATTCAATAGAGTTTGCTTTTTAATGAATAAATTTTAGGAGTTTTTGACAAATAAACATGGTCATATGGATGCCACCAGGATCAAGGTAGACGAGATTTTCACCATTCCAGAAAAGTTCCCTCATGCCCCTTGAAGCCCCAAGATAACAACGTTTGGGAGACGAACCAGAATTCCAGATGGGGTGTCCCAGTTGGGAAGCCGGGTTTTCCCTCTGGGAGAATGGGACTTGCAAACACTGAAGCAAGCAAGGCAGCCAGCTTGTGTTTCTTGTGTCTTGGGCACCGTGTTCTTTTTGGCTTTGCAAATTTACATTGGTTTTAAATGAGAATCAGACTGAGTTACAATGGGAGCAAAAAAAAAAAAAAAAAAAGAAAAGAAAAGAAAACAAAAAGAAAAAGAAAAAGTCTTACTTATCCAAGAGTCCAATTCTAAAACAACACAACAGTATTGCCCAAGGAAGAAAAAAATAAAAGATTGACGAGAACCGGAAGTATAGGCAGGCTGCCATCTTGATTCTTGGCACAAGGAGGCTGGTGGGGTGAGGAGCTGGGTGCCCGGCTTGGGGGAGGTGGGGAGGCAGCCAGTACTCGCCTCAGGCCCTTCCAAGAATTCTAGTCCCCACTCACCCCTCGGAAACCCTTCAGGACCATCATGTTGGTCTGAACAGAATGCAGGAGGATGTCCGTGTATTTTCACAAGTCCTGTCCCCTGGAGCAGCATTCCCACCACATAACCATGAGTGAGGACACAGATTCTCCTGGAATTTTCCTCTCTTCAAAGCTTGTTCATTTTAGAATGCCTGTACAATCGCTGGCTGCCTGGGGATTTCGTAACACCAAATACAATTCTCTTACTTTTGTGAAAAGCCTGATTTGATCTTTCTTTGGGGCTGTGTGAAGGTTTAAGGTATGTTGAGATAAGGAGTCAAAACATTCCCTTTGTGTTCTGTTGTCTCCAGAAGCTAATGGGCAGGGTCTCAGGGTGTGGGAGGGGAGCAGGGAGCTACCTATCTAGACCACCTGGGTCTTTTATTTAAATTAGCAGGATGTAGGGGCGCCTGGGAGGCTGATCCGTTAAGCATCTGACTTTTGCTCAGGGCATGATCTCTTGGTTCATGAGTTCGAGCCCCACATCTGGCTCTGTGCTGACAGCTCCGAGCCTGGAGCCTGCTTTGGATTCTGTGTCTCCCTCTCTCTCTCTCTCTGCCCCTCCCCTGCTCCCTGTCTGGGGAGTACTCCCTCTACACTCTGTCTCTCTCTCTCTCTAAAAAAAGTAAATATTTAAAAACTTTTTTCCTAAATTACCAAGATGCCTAGAAGTGGCTCATCCTGAGTGATCGGTGAAAATCAAGATGAAGAAAGATAGTTAATATCACCAAGTTCTTTTTTTTTTTTTCAGGTTCTGAATATTTATTACCCTTGTTTTAAATATATGTACAGATTCACACAACTTGAGTTTTAATAACGGGCTCTAAGCCAGCTCCAGCACACCGCTGCCCCCAAGCCTCCGGGAGGCCTTAGGATTGTGCTGCCCACCGGAGAGACGGCCGTGGAGGTGCTGGTGGTCTAGGACTGCATTTTCTTAGGGAACGTGTGGGGGGACGCAGGGAAGGACTCTACGCAGAATGCCACCAAGGTTCACTTCAATTCAGCGATGCCCTCCTTCCTGATCTGCATGGAGGCTCAGAAGTAGACGGATTTTCTCAAAGGAACAGAAAGGAAAGAAAAGAGTCAGGAAAGGCTTCAACGCAGAAGGAACAGAACCACAGCTCTGGAGGGGGCGGGGCGGGGAGGAGCTGAGCTGAAGGCCTCTGCCTCTCTGCCCGGCAGTTCTCATCCTTTGGCGCAAGAAAGGCAGACTTAGCGGAGGGGGTGGGGGACAGATGCCTTTTATTGGTCTAACCAGCATCACTAGCGGGAGGTTTGGGCAGAGCTCCTCCATCTGTCCCGGCTCCCATCTTCCCTCTCCTGGGGGTTCGGGACTCACGCCCAAGGGAGAAGAGTGTCCTGGGCAGGGGTGGCAGGCGGAGCCAGGAGAGGGAATAGGGGTGAAATAGAGAACACAGGGTTACCAGAACATTCCAACAAAAAGTCCATCAGGGAAGAAGAGAGGGTGTTTCCCCACATGGGCCCCTCTGCCCTGGCCAGGAATGGAAGGGGCAGGAAACTTCCACTGAGGTTTCCTGCTGTGCCCTTTGTGCCGTCAGCATCTCCCAGATGCTGTCTTCAGATTCCTTCACACTCCGCTCCAGGTTGGATTTTTTTCTGTTCCAATTCTTTAATTTTTTCTTCTGCTATTTTCTGTTTCTCTAACAGCCCATTGTGACTTACCTCCTTGGACTTGTATGTCTGCAAGCTTCGCCTTCCGTTGAGTGTCAGTAACTTTGGCTTGAAGCTCTGTGAAGACCGTCTTCAATCCCAGATCCACAGGGGCACCATCTTGGTTTCCGTCATCAAGTTCTTATCAGGGCACTTTGTGCTTTTGTAGCAGAGATTTGATAGCAAGCATCACAACAGGTTTTAACCTGGGGGTTTCATTATCTCACATAAGAACTCCATGGGTCTTTGAGTCCAGGACGAGTTAGAGAGGTAGCTGTGTGATGCCTTCCAGGACATTAAAAAAAGACTGTTTTTATACAAGGCAAGAGAACGTCACACAGAATGTAAAGCCAAAGCGAGCCTTGGAGTGGAAGGGAGAGGCAGCCGATGAACTGAGTTCTGACCTGGCCAAGACGTCTTAGTACATAAATGGTATGTTTTAAATTATTAAGGAGTAGAAGTGCTGGTTCAAACGATGTGTTACGTTTCTTCCTTAAATTCCTCACTGAGAAGTGAACAGCTCTGGGGGCTTCCTCTCCCACGTGCCTGGGCAGAGTCTATCTTCCTCTGGCTGAGATCTTCCTTCAAGATTTGAGATTTGACTGGGCGCCATCTTCCAGAAAGCCTCCCCTTAACCCCCACGTCCAGCATCAACCAGACACACCTCCAATCTGGACCCGCCGTCATGTCTGGCCCATCGTTACTATAATTATCCGTCCCTTGTCTCCAACCCCGATTTTCTTGTCTGCACCTCACTGATAGAGCTAACGACAGTCATCTTTGGATTTCAAATATGGTTCCTGTAGTAAATGTTCAATAGAATTTCTTTTAAAAATAATTAAATGCATGGATAGAAGTATGAGCTTCTACATGGAAAAGCAGATAAATGGATAATAATAAAAAATAAATTTCACTTTTCAATTGTGAAGGATCATATTTGATTTCTAATATGAACTTGCTTTGGGCTAACCTCTTCATTAAAATAGCGAGTAAAGATCTACTTTCCTCGAATACACATTTCTACGCAGTTGCTTTCTCTTGCGGATTGCAAACACGAGTCCACGGGGGAAAGAACTGGGAACTGTTTTTGTCATCAGTAGGACAATGGCTTTGTTTTCATTAAACCATTTATAATAAATGTTATGGGTTGAATTGGGCCCCTCTCCACAATTCCTATGTTGAAGTCTTAACCTTTAGTACCTTAGAATGTGACTCTATTTGAAACTAGAGTCTTTAGGGGTGCCTGGGTGGCTCAGTCAGTTGGGCATCTGGCTTTGGCTCAGGTCATGATCTTGCAGTTTATGGGTTCGAGCCCTGCATTGGGCTCTGTGCTGACAGCTCAGAGCCTGGAGCCTGCTTTGGGTTCTGTATCTCCCTCTCTCTCTGCCCCTCCCCTGCTCGCACTGTCTCTCTCTGTCTCTCAAAACTAAAAAATAAAAAAGAAACATTTAAAAATTTTTAAGAAAAAAACTAGGGTCTTGAAAGAGGCAATTAAGGTAAAATAAGGTTATGTGGGAGGGGCCTCATCCAATCCTAATGGCGTCCTTAGAAGAGGTTAGGACCCAGACAGGACCACAGAGGAAGAGCCATGCCCGCAGGACGGTGCCTGTCCGCAGGCCAAGGAACAAGGCCTCGGCAGGAAACATAGGGCACCTTGATCTTGGACATCCAGGCTCCAGAACTATGAGAAAGTAAATTTCCATGTTTAAGACCCTCCAGTCTGTGGCATTTGATTGTGATTTCCCAGCAAACACAATAAATCCAACAGGCCCCCATGTTTCTATCCTTTTCATGATGCAGAGGGCTCCTTCTCATTCGGGATTCACGGAGTAGGTGAAACCTAGATTTCTTTTCAGTCAGCTGGTCGTCAGGGCCGACTCCTCCAGGAGCCTGCTTCCCCTCCCATGTCCCTTAGTCCCTTAGTCCTGGGTCTGAGTGTTCATAGGGAAGTGGAGAAGGAAGGGAATGGTGTACAAAAAGCTTAACTTGAGATCGGTGAGGATAGTAAAGGATCACTTCATATATATGAGAGCAAACACATTAAGCACCAGGCTGAGAAAACATGAAATTAGCAGCAAGACAAGAAATGGAATCTGACTGCTAAATAATAGTAATAGTGGCCACAACGGTATATATGCTCACTTATCACACGCCAGGCACCGTTCTGAGCATTTTGTCTATACTCTGGAGTCTTCAAACATGCCCCACACCCCTCCCCCAGGCGGGTGCTGTTGTTATCATGCCCGTTATCCAGAAGCAGGGACAAGATGGGGGACACAAGTAGCCTGCTGAAGGTCACAGAGTATCTGTTCCAGGATCTGTGCATTTAACAGGAATGCAATGGGGGGGGGCACCTGGGTGACTCAGTCCGTTGAGTGTCAGACTCTTGGTTTTGGCTGAAGTCATGACCTCAGGGTTCATGAGTTCGAGCCCCGCGTGGAACTCTGCACTGACAGTGCGGAGCCCGCTTAGGATTCTCTCTCTCCCTCTTTCTCTGCCCCTTCCCTGATTGCACACACTCTCTCTCCCTCTCGCTCTCAAAATAAATAAACATTTATTTATTCATCCCCCAAATGCCTTAGGGTGAAGGCGATGGAATGAGCATTGGGTACATCAGTGTGGCCAAGCAACCGCTTCCCCCAAACAAGTCTCTCTTTTTTAAAAGATTTTATTTTTAAGGAATCTCTTCACTGCTTAAACATGTGGCTTGAACTTCCAATCCCAAGATCAAAACTCGCATGCTCTGCTGAGCCAACCAGGTCCCCTAAAGCGAGGCTCTTCGTATTGTAGAGAGAAAACCTCAGGAGGGATAAGCCAACTGCTGTCCTGCCTGATTCACACTTACCACCTCTGATTGATTCTGAACCCCTTTCTAATGCTAAAAGCTCGTATGTGTTGGGGGGGGGGGCGGTATGAGGAATAGTGGTTGATTGGGGAGAGTTACCTATTTTTTTACATTTTTAAATGTTTATTATTTTGAGAGAGAGAGAGACAGAGCACGAGTGGGAAAGGGGGGGAGAGAGAGAGAGAGCAAGAGCGAGAGCAAGAGAGAGAGACACACACACACAGAATCCGAAGCAGGCTCCAGGCTCTGAGCTGTCAGCATAGAGCCAGATGCAGGGCTGGAACCCATGAATCACGAGGTCATGACCTGAGCCGAAGTCGGATGCTTAACCAACTGAGCCACCCACCCACCTGCCCGAGGCTTACCTGTTTTTAATAACAAAATAATTGTGTTCATTTATCTATCCATAAACATACATAGTTGTCTTGGAAAAATAGAACTTTGGGCCCCCAAATGACCCAAACTAATTTTTATTTTACTGTTTATAAAATTAAGTTGTTGCTTTATGGCTAGTACTTTTTTTTTTTTCCTGTGAAGCATTATTTATCCCCACTCTTAAAGAAGCATCAGAAAGAACAGCCAACAGAAATGTGCTTTAGAAAAATGGAAATTGCTTGTGTGTGTGTGGGGGGGGGGTAACATTACCCATTTTCTTTCCTATTTCCCTGCTGTCTGCTTTATCCTTCCTAGTCTGTTTTGTTGGTCTCTGAAAAGTCTCACAACAGAGGTCTTCAATAGCATCTGTCTGACTACACTTGCAATTTCCTGCTACATATCGGTTTTTGTGTGTTCGATTGTTGCTATTTGTAGTTCACCAAAAAGCAGCCAGGAGGTGCCTCAAAGTTACCTCAGTATGCAGAGACTTCGATAACTATTTTTTTTTTAATTTTATTTTGAGAGCGAGAGAGCACAAGCAGGGGAGGGGCAGAGAGAGAATCCCACCCAAGTTCTCTGTGAAACCCAACACAGGTTTTGAACTCACAAACCGATGAGATCACGACCTGACGAAACCAAGCGTCAGACCCTTAACCCACTGGGCCACCCAAGCGCCCTACAAAATGATTCTTTTTTAATTAAGTCATCTCTGTGTTCAGTGTAGGACTCGAACTCACAAACCCAAGATCGAGTCGCGTGTTCCGCCAACCAAGTCAGCCAGGTGCTCCTAAAATGATTCTTTTTGAATGCTGTTTTGCAACGCTTCGTTTTGGGGGCTGTGTGGGAGGAAAAGAAGCCGTTAAGTGAAGCAAGGAGGATTGGGGGGGGGGGGCGGTGTCAGGACGAAGAATTCTAACCGCGGCCGCTCTGGGCGATCCTGCTGGTGTCAAGATCCAGTAGTTCAACCCAAACGAGGAGGCTTAATTAAAGATTGCCTTTCAGGATGTGGTTTACAGGTGGCAGTCATTGCCCTGCAGCAGCGCAAGCGATCACATTACTTTCTGGAATCAATAGTCAGGAGCAATGTTACCCTGAGGCCAGCAGATGGCGCTGTGAGCCCAGCAGAGAGAGCCACCTGCCGGATGATGACCGCCACCAAAGCGCGCAGCCTGGGATCTTTTAGATTTGCTCCCTCCGGGCCTCAGTGACTCTCTCAGGCCCAAAATAAACGCCCTTGCCATAGAGGAATCTTTTCTCCTCACCTTCAGGAAGGCCTGGGCTCCCTGAACGCACAAGGGAAGGCCGAGCCAGCCTCCTCTGGAGTTTCTAGTCTTGCTGAAAGGGAGCCTGGCAGGGGTGGGGAGGGGGGAGCTTGTGAGCGGTCTTTGGAAACCCGAGACTGTCCTGGAGATGGCCAGGGCACAACCACAAAGTCACGGCATCGGGGCTGGGTGAACGAGAGAAAACCAGATGAACCGCAGCGCAAACAAAAGTAATTGGATCATAAATCATGGCTGAGGTCTTGGGATGATCTCAGTCTTCAGCTTTCATGCGATGAACACGTTTCTGCCTCGCTTTGTCCAGCTGTCGCTAAAGTCCAGTCGCTTCGGCTGTGGAGTAGGTCCACTGGAAACTGCTCCTGACCCAACGCCCTCCGTCTGTTTCACCGCCATCTCATCCTCACGTGTAACCTGCCACCTAAGGACGAGATACGCTCTCTCCCAAGAAAGAACTTTTTCTGAGCCGGTTATAGACCCTGCAAGAATGAGAAAGGAATGGGAATGGCCTCAGAGCTGAGATGCTGCCAAGTTCTTGATGAGCTACATGTGCCCCTCGTGCCTGGGGACTTACGTGCGCAAGATGTTTACTCGAAAGAGACTCTCGCTCTGCCTCAAGCATATTTTGACTATTGTCCTCATGTCCACCTTCATCCTGGGTGTGCCTATCAAACTAAACGTAATTAGAAAGATGAAAGTTGTAGGGAAAAATGGATCCAGTAACATATTGATAAAATTTAGAGCTTGAAAGGTCCTTAGCGCACCATTGCCTGAAGGTGACAGAGCACTGATTAAACATAGAGATGGTGTTGCGGCGCCTGGGGGGCTCAGTCCGTTCAGCCTCCGACTTCGGCTCAGCTCATGATCTCACAGTTCGTGGGTTCCAGCCCCAAGTAGGGCTCTGTGCTGACAGCTCGGAGCCTGGAGCCTGCTTCAGATTCTGTGTGTCCCTCTCTCTCTGCCCCTCTCCTGCTCAAGCTCTCTCTATCCCTCAAAAATAAATAAAAGAAAGAAAGAAAGAAAGAAAGAAAGAAAGAAAGAAAGAAAGAAAGAAAGAAAGAAAGAAAGAAAGAAAGAAAGAAAGAAAAAGAAAATAGAGATGGTAGTACTCTGCCCCAGAGCTACCAAATCAGAATTTCTAGAGACAGAGTGAGGTAATCTGTATTTTCAATACCTCCTACCCCCTTCCCCTCCCCCTCCCGGTAATTCTTATCATGAAGCAGCTTAGGAAATAGTACCTAAGAAACGATCAGGTTCAATAGTCAGTAAACTGCCAATAAAGGACCAAATAGCACATACTTGAGGTTTTGTGGACCATGCCACCTCTGTCACACCTGCTCTGAACAGTGCAGCAGCAGTCATAGACTGTATGTAAGTGATGGGCATGGCTGGGTTCCAATAAAACTTTATTTACAAAATCAGGCCAGGAGCGGAAGGTTAATGAGTGCAGTTTCATTTTACAGGTGAAGACACTGAGGACCAGAGGAGTGAGGTAACTTGCCTGGGCTGTAGTTAGTGACCCAGCCAAGCCCAGATACCTGGGTCCCCCCTCCCCCATATATATCCGTGTCTAGAAAACTAGATATCCTTTCAAAGTGATTCAAGACTTGGTCACCAAATGTTGACTCACCGTCTTGTATACCTGCAACTGACATAACGTTTTAGGTCAACTACACTTTAATAAAAACAAAAGAAAAAAGGAAATAATAGGTTTTGTCAACTAAAGTTTTCATAGCTCAAATTGCTTTAAAATGTTCTTTTAAACTTATTTGTGACCAAATCCTTTTTTCAAAAACTATGTGAGTTTGTTTTAAAAGGAAAGACTTAAAATTATTGGGATCTCTGTATCTCAGTTTGTTACTTAAGAATTTGGACTTGAGGGTGTACCTGGGTGGCTCAGTCAGTTAAGTGTCTGACTTGGGCTCAGGTCATGATCTCACAGTTGGTGTTTGAGCCCAGCGTTGGGCTCTGTGCTGACAGCTCAGAGCCTGGCACCTGCTTTGAATTCTGTGTCTCCCTGTCTCTCTGCCCCTCCCTTGCTCACACTCTGTCTGTCTGTCTGTCTGTCTCTCTCAAAATAAAATAAAAATAAATATAAACTGGACTTGAAAATCTTAAGAGACTCTTAAATACAGAGAACAAACTGAGGGTTTCTGGTGGGGTGTTGGGGGGGTGGGCTAAATGGGTGATGGGCATTAAGGAGGGTACTTGGGATGAGCACTGGGTGTTACACCTAAGTGATGACTAAATTCTACTTCTGAAAACAATACTACACTATATGTTAGCTAGCTTGGACTTAAATAAAATAAAAAGAAGAATCGAATTTGAAATCTAATATAAAATTTTCTGAATCTGATTTTTAAAACCCAATAGTCTTCCCATTTTACTTCTTATACAACAGCGCCCTCTGATGGTGTGTGTTCTAAAATTTATGTGTTTAATCATCACAGCAGCTCTTCCTTTTTTTTTTTTTTTTTTGATGTTTATTTATTATTGAGGCAGAAACAGAAACAAAACATGAATGGGGGAGGCGCAGAGAGAGAGAGAGGGAAACACAGAATCTGAAGCAGGCTCCAGGCTCTGAGCTGTCAGCACAGAGCCCGTCGCGGGGCTCGAACCCACAAACCATGAGATCATGACCTGAGCTGAAGTCGGACACTTAACCGACTGAGTCTCCCAGGCCCCACAGCAGTACTTTATTTCTGATTTGCAAGTTTAAGCTGCGGCCAGGTAATCCTAGAGGCGCAAAGTTTCCAAAAGCCACTGGAAATTGTTGAACATGCCATGCTTTCACAGTTATTTAGCAACAGATGTTGCCAGAACGTTCATCTGATGCAACACTTAACCACTTGACAACACCCATTGTTTCTCTTTTTCTTTTGTTTTCATTGAAGCGTAGTCGACCTACAACATTGTATCAGTTTCAGGTGTACAGCATGGCGAGTCAGCAGTTTGTGACCAAGTCATGATCTAGTGAGCGGATATCTAGTTCTCTAGACACATCCTTCTAAACAACCGACCCCTTTTAAACAGCCTTTTAATCTTCCCAACCTCTTTTAGACAACCGTTCTGAGAAACAAATTCCTTCATTACAGCAAGCCAGCTTTCTCTTGTCCTGTTCTGGCAGCTGGGAGCGTCTGGTAGCCATTTTCTTTGCACATGTAAAGGACCATCCTTCAAGTGCAACATAGTTGCTCTTCTTCTGAAAAAGCAGCAGGCTCTTAGAACTTTCTCAGAAACTTGTCTTCCAGGGATTAAAGCCATTTAAAGGCACCTTGATTTAAAGCCATTTCCAGGGATTAAAGCCATTTGAAGTCATTTTTATGGGTCTGGAGCCTTCTCCAAACTGTCCACACCCTCTTAAACGGCAGGGCTTTAGACCGGGCTTAGTCGAGTGGCGAGCTTTGACTTCTAAAGGAAGAACGTTAGGAGAATAAGGTTGCACTTTCTTCGGTTTGGCTGGCGGGGCCTCTGGTTCCTCAATGGTGATCCTTTCTGGTATGAGCCACACTCTGGAAGTATCTTGGGGGGAAACCAGAGAGCTGAGATCCTGTTTACTTCTTGCAAGAAGGTCCTCACTGTCTTTCAACCATCGGAAACTCAGGTCCTTCTCTCAGAGGGGCAGGGGATATTTGCGTTTCTTTGTTGTCGTTTTGGTACCAGAAAATACTTGCCCGGAATATGGAAACAGACATTTTGGGAACTGCTGTAGAGTTATTTGTTGTGCTGGAATTAGGAAATATTTAGGATGAAAAACAACATGGCAATTGTTGCTTTAAAAAAAACAGAGAACACTGGCATTCCAATGACCCCAGTTTCCTATCCGTTTCCAGTTCTTGCACGAAGCCTCCATTCAGTAGCTTGTCATGGTTAGCGCCCTGTTTTTCACCCAACTTTTATATGGAAAAATTTCAAATCCGCAGTGACGTTGAACACGCATATACTCTTCATCTGGATTCACCAGTTGTTAGCATTTCCCCATATGTGCTTTTATTGTTCTCTCTCTTCACACACACACACACACACACACACACACACACATGCGTACGCACGCATGCACCACTTCCTTGTTTCAGCTGAAACATTTGAAAATTGGTTGCTGACGCCATAAACCTTCACCTCTAAGAACTTCAGCTGACTCCTAAGAAAATGAATATTAATTCCAGAAATCCTCTAATATACAATCCATATTCAGATTTCCACAACTGTCCCCAAAACGTCTTTTCCTGGCTATTGTATTTTCTGATCCAGATCCAATCCGAACCCACATGGCATTGGTGTCCTGTCTCCGGAGTCTCCTTCTAATCAAGAACAGTCTCCTCACTTTCTATTTTTTTCATGACCTTGACTTTTGTGTAGGATCCAGGCCAATTGGTCTTGTAGAATGTCCCATATTCTGAGATGGTCTGATTGTTTCCTTATGATTACATTCGAGTTAAACATTTTTGCCAAGAATGCCACACTGGTGATGTTGTATACTTCTTTTCACATTGTATCAGAAGGCTAGAAGGATGAAGCTAGGTTGATCACTTTCGCCAAATCTAAGGTGAAGACATATTTTCGCTAATAGCAAGTATACAAGTGATACTTTGAGTCGTGTGAATGGAAATTCATGTTCTCTGGCCATCTTTTACCCGGCGGTCTTATTGTTCATTGCTGATCTTTGCCTGAATCAAAGACAAGGGGCTGCAAAATGGAGATTTTCCATTTTTATAATTTTTTCCCAATTATTAGCCATTATTGTTCTGTAAAGAATTGTTTTCTCTCTTCCTTCTCTCTCTCTCTCTCCACCCCCCTTCTCCATCTCTATCCAGTGCTCTTGACTAGAAGAATTCACAAAGCTTCGCTGAGTTATGCTGACACGGAGTGGGTGGTAGGGGCAGTGTCTCAATTCTCTTGTGTCTCTCCTAATAAAATCATGGATATTTAAATACTCTCTCAAACTGAATTTATTGTTTTCCTCCTGTGGGACCAGGGTTTCCTTATTGATTCTCAAAGCAGATCACGAATGTACCAAGTGGTGTTTGGTGAAGGGGAAGGGCAGTGGCCATGAACTTCACTGGGCCTCATGTGCCGAATACCAGTTTTGCAGTCTTCCCCTAGTCTGTTCACATTCTCCTCCTGGTGACTATTTCGCACCTTTAGTTCTCTCTTCAAACCTTCAGGGCCACGTCAGCTATCGGCACTTGGAGCTGACAACCTTGCTTCCTACTTTTAGAGTCAGAGGAAGCAGCTAGAAAAGATTTTTGTGTTTGTCTGGCACTATAGCCCCCCCACCAGCATCTGTACCCCCATATTCTGCTTTCCCTCCAGTCAGCACAGACAAGCTCTCCATGCTCCCCTTCCCATGAGGATGTACAGGATAGGGCCTTTTTCAGTTCTGTTCTCTTCTGTGTGCCAGATGACCCAAACAGTAAACTCCCCACAAATATCTGAGTTGCATAAATGAGTGAATGAAATTAGCCCCCCTCTCGTTCATTTCTCACTAGGCAGCTTTGATCAAGTTTAGAGCAACAAGTGTACAGAGAATATTTGATAAATTGGATGACAACCAGTCTCTTATAAAACAATTTGTTCTCTAAAGAATACAGGAAGGCAGGCTTTTCATTTCATTTATATTTTAAAAAATTTATGCACCTGCACAGTTTTAAAAGTCAAATAGCTACATTGTTTAAAATGAGAACCAGCATCGCCCTGCCCCCTCCCTTCCCAATCTTGACTTTTCAGTCTTTAGGTAAAAGCATTTTCAGTGATTTACCTATTTTTCTTGGTATTTATCCTCATATTTCTGATATGTTTACATATTTTTATATTACTGATTTATATGTAATATTTTTTAGATATTCTCTAGTGACTTTCTTATTTGAAAGATGAGAATTTATTGCTCTTAAATTGTTTCTTCTCTAAAACATTTCTTTTCCCCACCCCACTATGCTTACCATTATAAATATGTCATAGGTTTTGGTTAAATCAACATTTATATGCACAGAAGAGCCATGTAATATACTTTTTTTTTTTTTTACAGCTTTCTGTTTTCCTTGGAGATAATAATTGCCTTGGGGTTTCCCCCCTCCACTTTGCTTAGTTTTCTTTGTATCATTATTTATCCCCAAACTCTGTGCCAACAGAATAAATCTTTCAATAATTTCAAACACATCTCTCAATTTCTTTCTTTTTTTGTTTTTGAAACATCCATTTAAGCCCTTCATCCTGTTACTCCAATCTAGATGGCTGCTCTCAAGGTCTGCACTAAGTTGTTACCCTAAGATCTCCATCTACCATCGCTTTTAGAGTTGCCTTAATCTCCCTCTTTGGTTCTTCCCATCTCCTGGATCCATGTCCTCTTCTTTCTTGATTTATTCAGTCATTTTGATGGAATTCATACTCCAGTAGCTTCCTGAGAAATGAGTAGGGAGTAAATATATTGGGACCTTGCATAGATGAGAATGTTTTCCTTCTAGCCTCATCCTTGATTGATGTTTTAAAAGGGTATAAAATCTTCGTTGGAAATCATTCTTTTTCATAATTTTGAAGGAATTTTTTTCTGTTGGTTTCCACAGTCATTTTGTGAAAGCTAATATAAGTTCAGTTGTCTGTCTTTTATGTGAAATGTGTGTGTGTGTGTGTGTGTGTGTGTGTGTGTGTGTGTGTGTGTTCCTCTCTCTGATAAAGGAGAGGCGAGAGAGAATCCCAAGCAGGTTCCATGCTGTCAGTGCAGAGCCAGACATGGGGCTTGATCCCACAAACTTGTGAGCCCAAATCAAGAGTTGGACACTCAACTGACTGAGACACCCTGGTGCCCCTCTCTGATGTGTTTCTCAAATAAAATTATTGCTCAAGTCACTCAGTAGGTTCTCTCAATCTGTAAACTCATGTCCTTCCGTTCTAGGGAGTTTCGTTGAATTCATTCTTTGCTACCTTCCTCCTCTACAGTTTTTTCTATTCTCTTCTGTATCCCCTATGATCGAGATGTTGGGCTGCTAGAATGATCTAAACTTTTCATCCTCTCTCTCCTATTGTCCACTTATTTAGCTTGGGAGGTTTTCTCAGCCTCTTTTCCAATACGTTCAGTGAATTTTTATTTTTGCCCAATAGTTTTAGTTTACAAAAGCTTTTTGTTGTTGTTATTTCAAAAGTTCTTTTTCTTTTTTTTTTAATTTTTGGCACTTCTTTTTTTTTTAATATAACACAGTTTATTTTTTTAACATATGCAATTATTTTCCGTCATTTACAATACAGTAGTTACAATGACACTCCAAACAGAAAAGCAAAGTAAAAAATCAAAACCCCCACTTCTATTTCATGTAATTAGACTTATACAGAAATTAAAAGGTTAAGTACCAACTAGTTAATCACCTAATTTCACAGCTATCTGAAGTGGCAATCGTTAT